>JAUKNM010000104.1:0-565315 GCA_030765045.1 Tenodera sinensis
GCACCCCCAAAAAATGGCAAGGTGCGCCCCTTCAATTTTCGACCCCTTGTCCAAACTTTAAACGTGAGTCAAGTCTAAACGGCTAAAGCCAGAATCTCCGGCAAAGTGGTCAAAGAAGGGTAATTTTTTGGTGAATTTTTCGGCACTTCGTAAGCTCGAAAATATGGAATAGAACCAGAGATATTTACAGTTTTAGTTTTCAGAAAAGTGCCAGGGCAAGTCCACAAATGACCGTCACCGATTTCCATGACATTTGGCATACTTATAGATTCGAACCCCAGGATCACGAATCCGGTCTCCGTTTCTCGAAATTCCTATTTGTTTTGTGTTTTATGGCGTGTCAAAGTCTACGACGGAAAACTTTAGACATCTCTGAGCACCACATAAGTGAGGTTAGGACAGAATTTTGAACTATTTCGTCACCTACGGAATGTAAAGAAAGCATTCGATGCAAAAATTTTGAAATTTATTTTTTTTGGTGTGCACACGTTTTGCCCCATAAGTCATTTAAAAATAAGAGATATCGCAAATCTAAGACTGGTCCTGGAGTCTACTCTCATTCAACTACCACTTGACCTGCCTAACTCAATTTTTTTTTCGGCACCCCCAAAAAATGGCAAGGTGCGCCCCTTCAATTTCGACCCCTTGTCCAAACTTTAAACGTGAGTCAAGTCTGAACGGCTAAAGCCAGAATCTCCGGCAAAGTGGTCAAAGAAGGGTAATTTTTTGGTGAATTTTTTCGGCACTTCGTAAGCTCGAAAATATGGATAGAACCAGAGATATTTACAGTTTTAGTTTTCAGAAAAGTGCCAAAACAGGCCTTCAGCCGGGCAAGTCCACAAATGACCGTCACCGATTTCCATGACATTTGGCATACTTATAGATTCGAACCCCAGGATCACGAATCCGGTCTCCGTTTCTCGAAATTCCTATTTGTTTTGTGTTTTATGGCGTGTCAAAGTCTACGACGGAAAACTTTAGACATCTCTGAGCACCACATAAGTGAGGTTAGGACAGAATTTTGAACTATTTCGTCACCTACGGAATGTAAAGAAAGCATTCGATGCAAAAATTTTGAAATTTATTTTTTTTGGTGTGCACACGTTTTGCCCCATAAGTCATTTAAAAATAAGAGATATCGCAAATCTAAGACTGGTCCTGGAGTCTACTCTCATTCAACTACCACTTGACCTGCCTAACTCAATTTTTTTTTCGGCACCCCCAAAAAATGGCAAGGTGCGCCCCTTCAATTTTCGACCCCTTGTCCAAACTTTAAACGTGAGTCAAGTCTGAACGGCTAAAGCCAGAATCTCCGGCAAAGTGGTCAAAGAAGGGTAATTTTTTGGTGAATTTTTCGGCACTTCGTAAGCTCGAAAAATTTGGAATAGAACCAGAGATATTTACAGTTTTAGTTTTCAGAAAAGTGCCAAAACAGGCCTTCAGCCGGGCAAGTCCACAAATGACCGTCACCGATTTCCATGACATTTGGCATACTTATAGATTCGAACCCCAGGATCACGAATCCGGTCTCCGTTTCTCGAAATTCCTATTTGTTTTGTGTTTTATGGCGTGTCAAAGTCTACGACGGAAAACTTTAGACATCTCTGAGCACCACATAAGTGAGGTTAGGACAGAATTTTGAACTATTTCGTCACCTACGGAATGTAAAGAAAGCATTCGATGCAAAAATTTTGAAATTTATTTTTTTTTGGTGTGCACACGTTTTGCCCCATAAGTCATTTAAAAATAAGGGATATCGCAAATCTAAGACTGGTCCTGGAGTCTACTCTCATTCAACTACCACTTGACCTGCCTAACTCAATTTTTTTTTTCGGCACCCCCAAAAAATGGCAAGGTGCGCCCCTTCAATTTTCGACCCCTTGTCCAAACTTTAAACGTGAGTCAAGTCTGAACGGCTAAAGCCAGAATCTCCGGCAAAGTGGTCAAAGAAGGGTAATTTTTTGGTGAATTTTTCGGCACTTCGTAAGCTCGAAAATATGGAATAGAACCAGAGATATTTACAGTTTTAGTTTTCAGAAAAGTGCCAAAACAGGCCTTCAGCCGGGCAAGTCCACAAATGACCGTCACCGATTTCCATGACATTTGGCATACTTATAGATTCGAACCCCAGGATCACGAATCCGGTCTCCGTTTCTCGAAATTCCTATTTGTTTTGTGTTTTATGGCGTGTCAAAGTCTACGACGGAAAACTTTAGACATCTCTGAGCACCACATAAGTGAGGTTAGGACAGAATTTTGAACTATTTCGTCACCTACGGAATGTAAAGAAAGCATTCGATGCAAAAATTATGAAATTTATTTTTTTTGGTGTGCACACGTTTTGCCCCATAAGTCATTTAAAAATAAGAGATATCGCAAATCTAAGACTGGTCCTGGAGTCTACTCTCATTCAACTACCACTTGACCTGCCTAACTCAATTTTTTTTTCGGCACCCCCAAAAAATGGCAAGGTGCGCCCCTTCAATTTTCGACCCCTTGTCCAAACTTTAAACGTGAGTCAAGTCTGAACGGCTAAAGCCAGAATCTCCGGCAAAGTGGTCAAAGAAGGGTAATTTTTTGGTGAATTTTTCGGCACTTCGTAAGCTCGAAAATATGGAATAGAACCAGAGATATTTACAGTTTTAGTTTTCAGAAAAGTGCCAGGGCAAGTCCACAAATGACCGTCACCGATTTCCATGACATTTGGCATACTTATAGATTCGAACCCCAGGATCACGAATACGGTCTCCGTTTCTCGAAATTCCTATTTGTTTTGTGTTTTATGGCGTGTCAAAGTCTACGACGGAAAACTTTAGACATCTCTGAGCACCACATAAGTGAGGTTAGGACAGAATTTTGAACTATTTCGTCACCTACGGAATGTAAAGAAAGCATTCGATGCAAAAATTTTGAAATTTATTTTTTTTGGTGTGCACACGTTTTGCCCCATAAGTCATTTAAAAATAAGAGATATCGCAAATCTAAGACTGGTCCTGGAGTCTACTCTCATTCAACTACCACTTGACCTGCCTAACTCAATTTTTTTTTTCGGCACCCCCAAAAAATGGCAAGGTGCGCCCTTCAATTTTCGACCCCTTGTCCAAACTTTAAACGTGAGTCAAGTCTGAACGGCTAAAGCCAGAATCTCCGGCAAAGTGGTCAAAGAAGGGTAATTTTTTGGTGAATTTTTCGGCACTTCGTAAGCTCGAAAATATGGAATAGAACCAGAGATATTTACAGTTTTAGTTTTCAGAAAAGTGCCAAAACAGGCCTTCAGCCGGGCAAGTCCACAAATGACCGTCACCGATTTCCATGACATTTGGCATACTTATAGATTCGAACCCCAGGATCACGAATCCGGTCTCCGTTTCTCGAAATTCCTATTTGTTTTGTGTTTTATGGCGTGTCAAAGTCTACGACGGAAAACTTTAGACATCTCTGAGCACCACATAAGTGAGGTTAGGACAGAATTTTGAACTATTTCGTCACCTACGGAATGTAAAGAAAGCATTCGATGCAAAAATTTTGAAATTTATTTTTTTTGGTGTGCACACGTTTTGCCCCATAAGTCATTTAAAAATAAGAGATATCGCAAATCTAAGACTGGTCCTGGAGTCTACTCTCATTCAACTACCACTTGACCTGCCTAACTCAATTTTTTTTTCGGCACCCCCAAAAAATGGCAAGGTGCGCCCCTTCAATTTTCGACCCCTTGTCCAAACTTTAAACGTGAGTCAAGTCTGAACGGCTAAAGCCAGAATCTCCGGCAAAGTGGTCAAAGAAGGGTAATTTTTTGGTGAATTTTTCGGCACTTCGTAAGCTCGAAAATATGGAATAGAACCAGAGATATTTACAGTTTTAGTTTTCAGAAAAGTGCCAGGGCAAGTCCACAAATGACCGTCACCGATTTCCATGACATTTGGCATACTTATAGATTCGAACCCCAGGATCACGAATACGGTCTCCGTTTCTCGAAATTCCTATTTGTTTTGTGTTTTATGGCGTGTCAAAGTCTACGACGGAAAACTTTAGACATCTCTGAGCACCACATAAGTGAGGTTAGGACAGAATTTTGAACTATTTCGTCACCTACGGAATGTAAAGAAAGCATTCGATGCAAAAATTTTGAAATTTATTTTTTTTGGTGTGCACACGTTTTGCCCCATAAGTCATTTAAAAATAAGAGATATCGCAAATCTAAGACTGGTCCTGGAGTCTACTCTCATTCAACTACCACTTGACCTGCCTAACTCAATTTTTTTTTCGGCACCCCCAAAAAATGGCAAGGTGCGCCCCTTCAATTTTCGACCCCTTGTCCAAACTTTAAACGTGAGTCAAGTCTAAACGGCTAAAGCCAGAATCTCCGGCAAAGTGGTCAAAGAAGGGTAATTTTTTGGTGAATTTTTCGGCACTTCGTAAGCTCGAAAATATGGAATAGAACCAGAGATATTTACAGTTTTAGTTTTCAGAAAAGTGCCAGGGCAAGTCCACAAATGACCGTCACCGATTTCCATGACATTTGGCATACTTATAGATTCGAACCCCAGGATCACGAATCCGGTCTCCGTTTCTCGAAATTCCTATTTGTTTTGTGTTTTATGGCGTGTCAAAGTCTACGACGGAAAACTTTAGACATCTGTGAGCACCACATAAGTGAGGTTAGGACAGAATTTTGAACTATTTCGTCACCTACGGAATGTAAAGAAAGCATTCGATGCAAAAATTTTGAAATTTATTTTTTTTGGTGTGCACACGTTTTGCCCCATAAGTCATTTAAAAATAAGAGATATCGCAAATCTAAGACTGGTCCTGGAGTCTACTCTCATTCAACTACCACTTGACCTGCCTAACTCAATTTTTTTTTCGGCACCCCCAAAAAATGGCAAGGTGCGCCCCTTCAATTTTCGACCCCTTGTCCAAACTTTAAACGTGAGTCAAGTCTGAACGGCTAAAGCCAGAATCTCCGGCAAAGTGGTCAAAGAAGGGTAATTTTTTGGTGAATTTTTCGGCACTTCGTAAGCTCGAAAATATGGAATAGAACCAGAGATATTTACAGTTTTAGTTTTCAGAAAAGTGCCAAAACAGGCCTTCAGCCGGGCAAGTCCACAAATGACCGTCACCGATTTCCATGACATTTGGCATACTTATAGATTCGAACCCCAGGATCACGAATCCGGTCTCCGTTTCTCGAAATTCCTATTTGTTTTGTGTTTTATGGCGTGTCAAAGTCTACGACGGAAAACTTTAGACATCTCTGAGCACCACATAAGTGAGGTTAGGACAGAATTTTGAACTATTTCGTCACCTACGGAATGTAAAGAAAGCATTCGATGCAAAAATTTTGAAATTTATTTTTTTTGGTGTGCACACGTTTTGCCCCATAAGTCATTTAAAAATAAGAGATATCGCAAATCTAAGACTGGTCCTGGAGTCTACTCTCATTCAACTACCACTTGACCTGCCTAACTCAATTTTTTTTTCGGCACCCCCAAAAAATGGCAAGGTGCGCCCCTTCAATTTTCGACCCCTTGTCCAAATTTTAAACGTGAGTCAAGTCTGAACGGCTAAAGCCAGAATCTCCGGCAAAGTGGTCAAAGAAGGGTAATTTTTTGGTGAATTTTTCGGCACTTCGTAAGCTCGAAAAATTTGGAATAGAACCAGAGATATTTACAGTTTTAGTTTTCAGAAAAGTGCCAAAACAGGCCTTCAGCCGGGCAAGTCCACAAATGACCGTCACCGATTTCCATGACATTTGGCATACTTATAGATTCGAACCCCAGGATCACGAATCCGGTCTCCGTTTCTCGAAATTCCTATTTGTTTTGTGTTTTATGGCGTGTCAAAGTCTACGACGGAAAACTTTAGACATCTCTGAGCACCACATAAGTGAGGTTAGGACAGAATTTTGAACTATTTCGTCACCTACGGAATGTAAAGAAAGCATTCGATGCAAAAATTTTGAAATTTATTTTTTTTGGTGTGCACACGTTTTGCCCCATAAGTCATTTAAAAATAAGGGATATCGCAAATCTAAGACTGGTCCTGGAGTCTACTCTCATTCAACTACCACTTGACCTGCCTAACTCAATTTTTTTTTCGGCACCCCCAAAAAATGGCAAGGTGCGCCCCTTCAATTTTCGACCCCTTGTCCAAACTTTAAACGTGAGTCAAGTCTGAACGGCTAAAGCCAGAATCTCCGGCAAAGTGGTCAAAGAAGGGTAATTTTTTGGTGAATTTTTCGGCACTTCGTAAGCTCGAAAATATGGAATAGAACCAGAGATATTTACAGTTTTAGTTTTCAGAAAAGTGCCAAAACAGGCCTTCAGCCGGGCAAGTCCACAAATGACCGTCACCGATTTCCATGACATTTGGCATACTTATAGATTCGAACCCCAGGATCACGAATCCGGTCTCCGTTTCTCGAAATTCCTATTTGTTTTGTGTTTTATGGCGTGTCAAAGTCTACGACGGAAAACTTTAGACATCTCTGAGCACCACATAAGTGAGGTTAGGACAGAATTTTGAACTATTTCGTCACCTACGGAATGTAAAGAAAGCATTCGATGCAAAAATTTTGAAATTTATTTTTTTTGGTGTGCACACGTTTTGCCCCATAAGTCATTTAAAAATAAGAGATATCGCAAATCTAAGACTGGTCCTGGAGTCTACTCTCATTCAACTACCACTTGACCTGCCTAACTCAATTTTTTTTTCGGCACCCCCAAAAAATGGCAAGGTGCGCCCCTTCAATTTTCGACCCCTTGTCCAAAGTTTAAACGTGAGTCAAGTCTGAACGGCTAAAGCCAGAATCTCCGGCAAAGTGGTCAAAGAAGGGTAATTTTTTGGTGAATTTTTCGGCACTTCGTAAGCTCGAAAATATGGAATAGAACCAGAGATATTTACAGTTTTAGTTTTCAGAAAAGTGCCAGGGCAAGTCCACAAATGACCGTCACCGATTTCCATGACATTTGGCATACTTATAGATTCGAACCCCAGGATCACGAATACGGTCTCCGTTTCTCGAAATTCCTATTTGTTTTGTGTTTTATGGCGTGTCAAAGTCTACGACGGAAAACTTTAGACATCTCTGAGCACCACATAAGTGAGGTTAGGACAGAATTTTGAACTATTTCGTCACCTACGGAATGTAAAGAAAGCATTCGATGCAAAAATTTTGAAATTTATTTTTTTTGGTGTGCACACGTTTTGCCCCATAAGTCATTTAAAAATAAGAGATATCGCAAATCTAAGACTGGTCCTGGAGTCTACTCTCATTCAACTACCACTTGACCTGCCTAACTCAATTTTTTTTTCGGCACCCCCAAAAAATGGCAAGGTGCGCCCCTTTAATTTTCGACCCCTTGTCCAAACTTTAAACGTGAGTCAAGTCTGAACGGCTAAAGCCAGAATCTCCGGCAAAGTGGTCAAAGAAGGGTAATTTTTTGGTGAATTTTTCGGCACTTCGTAAGCTCGAAAATATGGAATAGAACCAGAGATATTTACAGTTTTAGTTTTCAGAAAAGTGCCAAAACAGGCCTTCAGCCGGGCAAGTCCACAAATGACCGTCACCGATTTCCATGACATTTGGCATACTTATAGATTCGAACCCCAGGATCACGAATCCGGTCTCCGTTTCTCGAAATTCCTATTTGTTTTATGTTTTATGGCGTGTCAAAGTCTACGACGGAAAACTTTAGACATCTCTGAGCACCACATAAGTGAGGTTAGGACAGAATTTTGAACTATTTCGTCACCTACGGAATGTAAAGAAAGCATTCGATGCAAAAATTTTGAAATTTATTTTTTTTGGTGTGCACACGTTTTGCCCCATAAGTCATTTAAAAATAAGAGATATCGCAAATCTAAGACTGGTCCTGGAGTCTACTCTCATTCAACTACCACTTGACCTGCCTAACTCAATTTTTTTTTCGGCACCCCCAAAAAATGGCAAGGTGCGCCCCTTCAATTTTCGACCCCTTGTCCAAACTTTAAACGTGAGTCAAGTCTGAACGGCTAAAGCCAGAATCTCCGGCAAAGTGGTCAAAGAAGGGTAATTTTTTGGTGAATTTTTCGGCACTTCGTAAGCTCGAAAATATGGAATAGAACCAGAGATATTTACAGTTTTAGTTTTCAGAAAAGTGCCAGGGCAAGTCCACAAATGACCGTCACCGATTTCCATGACATTTGGCATACTTATAGATTCGAACCCCAGGATCACGAATACGGTCTCCGTTTCTCGAAATTCCTATTTGTTTTGTGTTTTATGGCGTGTCAAAGTCTACGACGGAAAACTTTAGACATCTCTGAGCACCACATAAGTGAGGTTAGGACAGAATTTTGAACTATTTCGTCACCTACGGAATGTAAAGAAAGCATTCGATGCAAAAATTTTGAAATTTATTTTTTTTGGTGTGCACACGTTTTGCCCCATAAGTCATTTAAAAATAAGAGATATCGCAAATCTAAGACTGGTCCTGGAGTCTACTCTCATTCAACTACCACTTGACCTGCCTAACTCAATTTTTTTTTCGGCACCCCCAAAAAATGGCAAGGTGCGCCCCTTCAATTTTCGACCCCTTGTCCAAACTTTAAACGTGAGTCAAGTCTGAACGGCTAAAGCCAGAATCTCCGGCAAAGTGGTCAAAGAAGGGTAATTTTTTGGTGAATTTTTCGGCACTTCGTAAGCTCGAAAATATGGAATAGAACCAGAGATATTTACAGTTTTAGTTTTCAGAAAAGTGCCAAAACAGGCCTTCAGCCGGGCAAGTCCACAAATGACCGTCACCGATTTCCATGACATTTGGCATACTTATAGATTCGAACCCCAGGATCACGAATCCCGTCTCCGTTTCTCGAAATTCCTATTTGTTTTGTGTTTTATGGCGTGTCAAAGTCTACGACGGAAAACTTTAGACATCTCTGAGCACCACATAAGTGAGGTTAGGACAGAATTTTGAACTATTTCGTCACCTACGGAATGTAAAGAAAGCATTCGATGCAAAAATTTTGAAATTTATTTTTTTTGGTGTGCACACGTTTTGCCCCATAAGTCATTTAAAAATAAGAGATATCGCAAATCTAAGACTGGTCCTGGAGTCTACTCTCATTCAACTACCACTTGACCTGCCTAACTCAATTTTTTTTTCGGCACCCCCAAAAAATGGCTAGGTGCGCCCCTTCAATTTTCGACCCCTTGTCCAAACTTTAAACGTGAGTCAAGTCTGAACGGCTAAAGCCAGAATCTCCGGCAAAGTGGTCAAAGAAGGGTAATTTTTTGGTGAATTTTTCGGCACTTCGTAAGCTCGAAAATATGGAATAGAACCAGAGATATTTACAGTTTTAGTTTTCAGAAAAGTGCCAGGGCAAGTCCACAAATGACCGTCACCGATTTCCATGACATTTGGCATACTTATAGATTCGAACCCCAGGATCACGAATACGGTCTCCGTTTCTCGAAATTCCTATTTGTTTTGTGTTTTATGGCGTGTCAAAGTCTACGACGGAAAACTTTAGACATCTCTGAGCACCACATAAGTGAGGTTAGGACAGAATTTTGAACTATTTCGTCACCTACGGAATGTAAAGAAAGCATTCGATGCAAAAATTTTGAAATTTATTTTTTTTGGTGTGCACACGTTTTGCCCCATAAGTCATTTAAAAATAAGAGATATCGCAAATCTAAGACTGGTCCTGGAGTCTACTCTCATTCAACTACCACTTGACCTGCCTAACTCAATTTTTTTTTCGGCACCCCCAAAAAATGGCAAGGTGCGCCCCTTCAATTTTCGACCCCTTGTCCAAACTTTAAACGTGAGTCAAGTCTAAACGGCTAAAGCCAGAATCTCCGGCAAAGTGGTCAAAGAAGGGTAATTTTTTGGTGAATTTTTCGGCACTTCGTAAGCTCGAAAATATGGAATAGAACCAGAGATATTTACAGTTTTAGTTTTCAGAAAAGTGCCAGGGCAAGTCCACAAATGACCGTCACCGATTTCCATGACATTTGGCATACTTATAGATTCGAACCCCAGGATCACGAATCCGGTCTCCGTTTCTCGAAATTCCTATTTGTTTTGTGTTTTATGGCGTGTCAAAGTCTACGACGGAAAACTTTAGACATCTCTGAGCACCACATAAGTGAGGTTAGGACAGAATTTTGAACTATTTCGTCACCTACGGAATGTAAAGAAAGCATTCGATGCAAAAATTTTGAAACTTATTTTTTTTGGTGTGCACACGTTTTGCCCCATAAGTCATTTAAAAATAAGAGATATCGCAAATCTAAGACTGGTCCTGGAGTCTACTCTCATTCAACTACCACTTGACCTGCCTAACTCAATTTTTTTTTCGGCACCCCCAAAAAATGGCAAGGTGCGCCCCTTCAATTTTCGACCCCTTGTCCAAACTTTAAACGTGAGTCAAGTCTGAACGGCTAAAGCCAGAATCTCCGGCAAAGTGGTCAAAGAAGGGTAATTTTTTGGTGAATTTTTCGGCACTTCGTAAGCTCGAAAATATGGAATAGAACCAGAGATATTTACAGTTTTAGTTTTCAGAAAAGTGCCAAAACAGGCCTTCAGCCGGGCAAGTCCACAAATGACCGTCACCGATTTCCATGACATTTGGCATACTTATAGATTCGAACCCCAGGATCACGAATCCCGTCTCCGTTTCTCGAAATTCCTATTTGTTTTGTGTTTTATGGCGTGTCAAAGTCTACGACGGAAAACTTTAGACATCTCTGAGCACCACATAAGTGAGGTTAGGACAGAATTTTGAACTATTTCGTCACCTACGGAATGTAAAGAAAGCATTCGATGCAAAAATTTTGAAATTTATTTTTTTTGGTGTGCACACGTTTTGCCCCATAAGTCATTTAAAAATAAGAGATATCGCAAATCTAAGACTGGTCCTGGAGTCTACTCTCATTCAACTACCACTTGACCTGCCTAACTCAATTTTTTTTTCGGCACCCCCAAAAAATGGCAAGGAGCGCCCCTTCAATTTTCGACCCCTTGTCCAAACTTTAAACGTGAGTCAAGTCTGAACGGCTAAAGCCAGAATCTCCGGCAAAGTGGTCAAAGAAGGGTAATTTTTTGGTGAATTTTTCGGCACTTCGTAAGCTCGAAAAATTTGGAATAGAACCAGAGATATTTACAGTTTTAGTTTTCAGAAAAGTGCCAAAACAGGCCTTCAGCCGGGCAAGTCCACAAATGACCGTCACCGATTTCCATGACATTTGGCATACTTATAGATTCGAACCCCAGGATCACGAATCCGGTCTCCGTTTCTCGAAATTCCTATTTGTTTTGTGTTTTATGGCGTGTCAAAGTCTACGACGGAAAACTTTAGACATCTCTGAGCACCACATAAGTGAGGTTAGGACAGAATTTTGAACTATTTCGTCACCTACGGAATGTAAAGAAAGCATTCGATGCAAAAATTTTGAAATTTATTTTTTTTGGTGTGCACACGTTTTGCCCCATAAGTCATTTAAAAATAAGGGATATCGCAAATCTAAGACTGGTCCTGGAGTCTACTCTCATTCAACTACCACTTGACCTGCCTAACTCAATTTTTTTTTCGGCACCCCCAAAAAATGGCAAGGTGCGCCCCTTCAATTTTCGACCCCTTGTCCAAACTTTAAACGTGAGTCAAGTCTGAACGGCTAAAGCCAGAATCTCCGGCAAAGTGGTCAAAGAAGGGTAATTTTTTGGTGAATTTTTCGGCACTTCGTAAGCTCGAAAATATGGAATAGAACCAGAGATATTTACAGTTTTAGTTTTCAGAAAAGTGCCAAAACAGGCCTTCAGCCGGGCAAGTCCACAAATGACCGTCACCGATTTCCATGACATTTGGCATACTTATAGATTCGAACCCCAGGATCACGAATCCGGTCTCCGTTTCTCGAAATTCCTATTTGTTTTGTGTTTTATGGCGTGTCAAAGTCTACGACGGAAAACTTTAGACATCTCTGAGCACCACATAAGTGAGGTTAGGACAGAATTTTGAACTATTTCGTCACCTACGGAATGTAAAGAAAGCATTCGATGCAAAAATTTTGAAATTTATTTTTTTTGGTGTGCACACGTTTTGCCCCATAAGTCATTTAAAAATAAGAGATATCGCAAATCTAAGACTGGTCCTGGAGTCTACTCTCATTCAACTACCACTTGACCTGCCTAACTCAATTTTTTTTTCGGCACCCCCAAAAAATGGCAAGGTGCGCCCCTTCAATTTTCGACCCCTTGTCCAAACTTTAAACGTGAGTCAAGTCTGAACGGCTAAAGCCAGAATCTCCGGCAAAGTGGTCAAAGAAGGGTAATTTTTTGGTGAATTTTTCGGCACTTCGTAAGCTCGAAAATATGGAATAGAACCAGAGATATTTACAGTTTTAGTTTTCAGAAAAGTGCCAGGGCAAGTCCACAAATGACCGTCACCGATTTCCATGACATTTGGCATACTTATAGATTCGAACCCCAGGATCACGAATACGGTCTCCGTTTCTCGAAATTCCTATTTGTTTTGTGTTTTATGGCGTGTCAAAGTCTACGACGGAAAACTTTAGACATCTCTGAGCACCACATAAGTGAGGTTAGGACAGAATTTTGAACTATTTCGTCACCTACGGAATGTAAAGAAAGCATTCGATGCAAAAATTTTGAAATTTATTTTTTTTTGGTGTGCACACGTTTTGCCCCATAAGACATTTAAAAATAAGAGATATCGCAAATCTAAGACTGGTCCTGGAGTCTACTCTCATTCAACTACCACTTGACCTGCCTAACTCAATTTTTTTTTCGGCACCCCCAAAAAATGGCAAGGTGCGCCCCTTCAATTTTCGACCCCTTGTCCAAACTTTAAACGTGAGTCAAGTCTGAACGGCTAAAGCCAGAATCTCCGGCAAAGTGGTCAAAGAAGGGTAATTTTTTGGTGAATTTTTCGGCACTTCGTAAGCTCGAAAATATGGAATAGAACCAGAGATATTTACAGTTTTAGTTTTCAGAAAAGTGCCAGGGCAAGTCCACAAATGACCGTCACCGATTTCCATGACATTTGGCATACTTATAGATTCGAACCCCAGGATCACGAATCCGGTCTCCGTTTCTCGAAATTCCTATTTGTTTTGTGTTTTATGGCGTGTCAAAGTCTACGACGGAAAACTTTAGACATCTCTGAGCACCACATAAGTGAGGTTAGGACAGAATTTTGAACTATTTCGTCACCTACGGAATGTAAAGAAAGCATTCGATGCAAAAATTTTGAAATTTATTTTTTTTGGTGTGCACACGTTTTGCCCCATAAGTCATTTAAAAATAAGAGATATCGCAAATCTAAGACTGGTCCTGGAGTCTACTCTCATTCAACTACCACTTGACCTGCCTAACTCAATTTTTTTTTCGGCACCCCCAAAAAATGGCAAGGTGCGCCCCTTCAATTTTCGACCCCTTGTCCAAACTTTAAACGTGAGTCAAGTCTGAACGGCTAAAGCCAGAATCTCCGGCAAAGTGGTCAAAGAAGGGTAATTTTTTGGTGAATTTTTCGGCACTTCGTAAGCTCGAAAATATGGAATAGAACCAGAGATATTTACAGTTTTAGTTTTCAGAAAAGTGCCAAAACAGGCCTTCAGCCGGGCAAGTCCACAAATGACCGTCACCGATTTCCATGACATTTGGCATACTTATAGATTCGAACCCCAGGATCACGAATCCGGTCTCCGTTTCTCGAAATTCCTATTTGTTTTGTGTTTTATGGCGTGTCAAAGTCTACGACGGAAAACTTTAGACATCTCTGAGCACCACATAAGTGAGGTTAGGACAGAATTTTGAACTATTTCGTCACCTACGGAATGTAAAGAAAGCATTCGATGCAAAAATTTTGAAATTTATTTTTTTTGGTGTGCACACGTTTTGCCCCATAAGTCATTTAAAAATAAGAGATATCGCAAATCTAAGACTGGTCCTGGAGTCTACTCTCATTCAACTACCACTTGACCTGCCTAACTCAATTTTTTTTTCGGCACCCCCAAAAAATGGCAAGGTGCGCCCCTTCAATTTTCGACCCCTTGTCCAAACTTTAAACGTGAGTCAAGTCTGAACGGCTAAAGCCAGAATCTCCGGCAAAGTGGTCAAAGAAGGGTAATTTTTTGGTGAATTTTTCGGCACTTCGTAAGCTCGAAAAATTTGGAATAGAACCAGAGATATTTACAGTTTTAGTTTTCAGAAAAGTGCCAAAACAGGCCTTCAGCCGGGCAAGTCCACAAATGACCGTCACCGATTTCCATGACATTTGGCATACTTATAGATTCGAACCCCAGGATCACGAATCCGGTCTCCGTTTCTCGAAATTCCTATTTGTTTTGTGTTTTATGGCGTGTCAAAGTCTACGACGGAAAACTTTAGACATCTCTGAGCACCACATAAGTGAGGTTAGGACAGAATTTTGAACTATTTCGTCACCTACGGAA
The DNA here is from genome assembly GCA_030765045.1 of Tenodera sinensis. NCBI lineage: Eukaryota > Metazoa > Arthropoda > Insecta > Mantodea > Mantidae > Tenodera > Tenodera sinensis. Next base: position 14,462 of record JAUKNM010000104.1, read on the forward strand.
TGTAAAGAAAGCATTCGATGCAAAAATTTTGAAATTTATTTTTTTTGGTGTGCACACGTTTTGCCCCATAAGTCATTTAAAAATAAGGGATATCGCAAATCTAAGACTGGTCCTGGAGTCTACTCTCATTCAACTACCACTTGACCTGCCTAACTCAATTTTTTTTTCGGCACCCCCAAAAAATGGCAAGGTGCGCCCCTTCAATTTTCGACCCCTTGTCCAAACTTTAAACGTGAGTCAAGTCTGAACGGCTAAAGCCAGAATCTCCGGCAAAGTGGTCAAAGAAGGGTAATTTTTTGGTGAATTTTTCGGCACTTCGTAAGCTCGAAAATATGGAATAGAACCAGAGATATTTACAGTTTTAGTTTTCAGAAAAGTGCCAAAACAGGCCTTCAGCCGGGCAAGTCCACAAATGACCGTCACCGATTTCCATGACATTTGGCATACTTATAGATTCGAACCCCAGGATCACGAATCCGGTCTCCGTTTCTCGAAATTCCTATTTGTTTTGTGTTTTATGGCGTGTCAAAGTCTACGACGGAAAACTTTAGACATCTCTGAGCACCACATAAGTGAGGTTAGGACAGAATTTTGAACTATTTCGTCACCTACGGAATGTAAAGAAAGCATTCGATGCAAAAATTTTGAAATTTATTTTTTTTGGTGTGCACACGTTTTGCCCCATAAGTCATTTAAAAATAAGAGATATCGCAAATCTAAGACTGGTCCTGGAGTCTACTCTCATTCAACTACCACTTGACCTGCCTAACTCAATTTTTTTTTCGGCACCCCCAAAAAATGGCAAGGTGCGCCCCTTCAATTTTCGACCCCTTGTCCAAACTTTAAACGTGAGTCAAGTCTGAACGGCTAAAGCCAGAATCTCCGGCAAAGTGGTCAAAGAAGGGTAATTTTTTGGTGAATTTTTCGGCACTTCGTAAGCTCGAAAAATTTGGAATAGAACCAGAGATATTTACAGTTTTAGTTTTCAGAAAAGTGCCAAAACAGGCCTTCAGCCGGGCAAGTCCACAAATGACCGTCACCGATTTCCATGACATTTGGCATACTTATAGATTCGAACCCCAGGATCACGAATCCGGTCTCCGTTTCTCGAAATTCCTATTTGTTTTGTGTTTTATGGCGTGTCAAAGTCTACGACGGAAAACTTTAGACATCTCTGAGCACCACATAAGTGAGGTTAGGACAGAATTTTGAACTATTTCGTCACCTACGGAATGTAAAGAAAGCGTTCGATGCAAAAATTTTGAAATTTATTTTTTTTGGTGTGCACACGTTTTGCCCCATAAGTCATTTAAAAATAAGAGATATCGCAAATCTAAGACTGGTCCTGGAGTCTACTCTCATTCAACTACCACTTGACCTGCCTAACTCAATTTTTTTTTCGGCACCCCCAAAAAATGGCAAGGTGCGCCCCTTCAATTTTCGACCCCTTGTCCAAACTTTAAACGTGAGTCAAGTCTGAACGGCTAAAGCCAGAATCTCCGGCAAAGTGGTCAAAGAAGGGTAATTTTTTGGTGAATTTTTCGGCACTTCGTAAGCTCGAAAATATGGAATAGAACCAGAGATATTTACAGTTTTAGTTTTCAGAAAAGTGCCAGGGCAAGTCCACAAATGACCGTCACCGATTTCCATGACATTTGGCATACTTATAGATTCGAACCCCAGGATCACGAATCCGGTCTCCGTTTCTCGAAATTCCTATTTGTTTTGTGTTTTATGGCGTGTCAAAGTCTACGACGGAAAACTTTAGACATCTCTGAGCACCACATAAGTGAGGTTAGGACAGAATTTTGAACTATTTCGTCACCTACGGAATGTAAAGAAAGCATTCGATGCAAAAATTTTGAAATTTATTTTTTTTGGTGTGCACACGTTTTGCCCCATAAGTCATTTAAAAATAAGAGATATCGCAAATCTAAGACTGGTCCTGGAGTCTACTCTCATTCAACTACCACTTGACCTGCCTAACTCAATTTTTTTTTCGGCACCCCCAAAAAATGGCAAGGTGCGCCCCTTCAATTTTCGACCCCTTGTCCAAACTTTAAACGTGAGTCAAGTCTGAACGGCTAAAGCCAGAATCTCCGGCAAAGTGGTCAAAGAAGGGTAATTTTTTGGTGAATTTTTCGGCACTTCGTAAGCTTGAAAACATGGAATAGAACCAGAGATATTTACAGTTTTAGTTTTCAGAAAAGTGCCAAAACAGGCCTTCAGCCGGGCAAGTCCACAAATGACCGTCACCGATTTCCATGACATTTGGCATACTTATAGATTCGAACCCCAGGATCACGAATCCGGTCTCCGTTTCTCGAAATTCCTATTTGTTTTGTGTTTTATGGCGTGTCAAAGTCTACGACGGAAAACTTTAGACATCTCTGAGCACCACATAAGTGAGGTTAGGACAGAATTTTGAACTATTTCGTCACCTACGGAATGTAAAGAAAGCATTCGATGCAAAAATTTTGAAATTTATTTTTTTTGGTGTGCACACGTTTTGCCCCATAAGTCATTTAAAAATAAGAGATATCGCAAATCTAAGACTGGTCCTGGAGTCTACTCTCATTCAACTACCACTTGACCTGCCTAACTCAATTTTTTTTTCGGCACCCCCAAAAAATGGCAATTTTTTGGCATCTTCAATTTTCGACCCCTTGTCCAAACTTTAAACGTGAGTCAAGTCTGAACGGCTAAAGCCAGAATCTCCGGCAAAGTGGTCAAAGAAGGGTAATTTTTTGGTGAATTTTTCGGCACTTCGTAAGCTCGAAAATATGGAATAGAACCAGAGATATTTACAGTTTTAGTTTTCAGAAAAGTGCCAAAACAGGCCTTCAGCCGGGCAAGTCCACAAATGACCGTCACCGATTTCCATGACATTTGGCATACTTATAGATTCGAACCCCAGGATCACGAATCCGGTCTCCGTTTCTCGAAATTCCTATTTGTTTTGTGTTTTATGGCGTGTCAAAGTCTACGACGGAAAACTTTAGACATCTCTGAGCACCACATAAGTGAGGTTAGGACAGAATTTTGAACTATTTCGTCACCTACGGAATGTAAAGAAAGCATTCGATGCAAAAATTTTGAAATTTATTTTTTTTGGTGTGCACACGTTTTGCCCCATAAGTCATTTAAAAATAAGAGATATCGCAAATCTAAGACTGGTCCTGGAGTCTACTCTCATTCAACTACCACTTGACCTGCCTAACTCAATTTTCTTTTCGGCACACCCAAAAAATGGCAAGGTGCGCCCCTTCAATTTTCGACCCCTTGTCCAAACTTTAAACGTGAGTCAAGTCTGAACGGCTAAAGCCAGAATCTCCGGCAAAGTGGTCAAAGAAGGGTAATGTTTTGGTGAATTTTTCGGCACTTCGTAAGCTCGAAAATATGGAATAGAACCAGAGATATTTACAGTTTTAGTTTTCAGAAAAGTGCCAAAACAGGCCTTCAGCCGGGCAAGTCCACAAATGACCGTCACCGATTTCCATGACATTTGGCATACTTATAGATTCGAACCCCAGGATCAAGAATCCGGTCTCCGTTTCTCGAAATTCCTATTTGTTTTGTGTTTTATGGCGTGTCAAAGTCTACGACGGAAAACTTTAGACATCTCTGAGCACCACATAAGTGAGGTTAGGACAGAATTTTGAACTATTTCGTCACCTACGGAATGTAAAGAAAGCATTCGATGCAAAAATTTTGAAATTTATTTTTTTTGGTGTGCACACGTTTTGCCCCATAAGTCATTTAAAAATAAGAGATATCGCAAATCTAAGACTGGTCCTGGAGCCTACTCTCATTCAACTACCACTTGACCTGCCTAACTCAATTTTTTTTTCGGCACCCCCAAAAAATGGCAAGGTGCGCCCCTTCAATTTTCGACCCCTTGTCCAAACTTTAAACGTGAGTCAAGTCTGAACGGCTAAAGCCAGAATCTCCGGCAAAGTGGTCAAAGAAGGGTAATTTTTTGGTGAATTTTTCGGCACTTCGTAAGCTCGAAAATATGGAATAGAACCAGAGATATTTACAGTTTTAGTTTTCAGAAAAGTGCCAAAACAGGCCTTCAGCCGGGCAAGTCCACAAATGACCGTCACCGATTTCCATGACATTTGGCATACTTATAGATTCGAACCCCAGGATCACGAATCCGGTCTCCGTTTCTCGAAATTCCTATTTGTTTTGTGTTTTATGGCGTGTCAAAGTCTACGACGGAAAACTTTAGACATCTCTGAGCACCACATAAGTGAGGTTAGGACAGAATTTTGAACTATTTCGTCACCTACGGAATGTAAAGAAAGCATTCGATGCAAAAATTTTGAAATTTATTTTTTTTGGTGTGCACACGTTTTGCCCCATAAGTCATTTAAAAATAAGAGATATCGCAAATCTAAGACTGGTCCTGGAGTCTACTCTCATTCAACTACCACTTGACCTGCCTAACTCAATTTTTTTTTCGGCACCCCCAAAAAATGGCAAGGTGCGCCCCTTCAATTTTCGACCCCTTGTCCAAACTTTAAACGTGAGTCAAGTCTGAACGGCTAAAGCCAGAATCTCCGGCAAAGTGGTCAAAGAAGGGTAATTTTTTGGTGAATTTTTCGGCACTTCGTAAGCTCGAAAATATGGAATAGAACCAGAGATATTTACAGTTTTAGTTTTCAGAAAAGTGCCAGGGCAAGTCCACAAATGACCGTCACCGATTTCCATGACATTTGGCATACTTATAGATTCGAACCCCAGGATCACGAATCCGGTCTCCGTTTCTCGAAATTCCTATTTGTTTTGTGTTTTATGGCGTGTCAAAGTCTACGACGGAAAACTTTAGACATCTCTGAGCACCACATAAGTGAGGTTAGGACAGAATTTTGAACTATTTCGTCACCTACGGAATGTAAAGAAAGCATTCGATGCAAAAATTTTGAAATTTATTTTTTTTGGTGTGCACACGTTTTGCCCCATAAGTCATTTAAAAATAAGAGATATCGCAAATCTAAGACTGGTCCTGGAGTCTACTCTCATTCAACTACCACTTGACCTGCCTAACTCAATTTTTTTTTCGGCACCCCCAAAAAATGGCAAGGTGCGCCCCTTCAATTTTCGACCCCTTGTCCAAACTTTAAACGTGAGTCAAGTCTGAACGGCTAAAGCCAGAATCTCCGGCAAAGTGGTCAAAGAAGGGTAATTTTTTGGTGAATTTTTCGGCACTTCGTAAGCTCGAAAATATGGAATAGAACCAGAGATATTTACAGTTTTAGTTTTCAGAAAAGTGCCAAAACAGGCCTTCAGCCGGGCAAGTCCACAAATGACCGTCACCGATTTCCATGACATTTGGCATACTTATAGATTCGAACCCCAGGATCACGAATCCGGTCTCCGTTTCTCGAAATTCCTATTTGTTTTGTGTTTTATGGCGTGTCAAAGTCTACGACGGAAAACTTTAGACATCTCTGAGCACCACATAAGTGAGGTTAGGACAGAATTTTGAACTATTTCGTCACCTACGGAATGTAAAGAAAGCATTCGATGCAAAAATTTTGAAATTTATTTTTTTTGGTGTGCACACGTTTTGCCCCATAAGTCATTTAAAAATAAGAGATATCGCAAATCTAAGACTGGTCCTGGAGTCTACTCTCATTCAACTACCACTTGACCTGCCTAACTCAATTTTTTTTTCGGCACCCCCAAAAAATGGCAAGGTGCGCCCCTTCAATTTTCGACCCCTTGTCCAAACTTTAAACGTGAGTCAAGTCTGAACGGCTAAAGCCAGGATCTCCGGCAAAGTGGTCAAAGAAGGGTAATTTTTTGGTGAATTTTTCGGCACTTCGTAAGCTCGAAAATATGGAATAGAACCAGAGATATTTACAGTTTTAGTTTTCAGAAAAGTGCCAAAACAGGCCTTCAGCCGGGCAAGTCCACAAATGACCGTCACCGATTTCCATGACATTTGGCATACTTATAGATTCGAACCCCAGGATCACGAATCCGGTCTCCGTTTCTCGAAATTCCTATTTGTTTTGTGTTTTATGGCGTGTCAAAGTCTACGACGGAAAACTTTAGACATCTCTGAGCACCACATAAGTGAGGTTAGGACAGAATTTTGAACTATTTCGTCACCTACGGAATGTAAAGAAAGCATTCGATGCAAAAATTTTGAAATTTATTTTTTTTGGTGTGCACACGTTTTGCCCCATAAGTCATTTAAAAATAAGAGATATCGCAAATCTAAGACTGGTCCTGGAGTCTACTCTCATTCAACTACCACTTGACCTGCCTAACTCAATTTTTTTTTCGGCACCCCCAAAAAATGGCAAGGTGCGCCCCTTCAATTTTCGACCCCTTGTCCAAACTTTAAACGTGAGTCAAGTCTGAACGGCTAAAGCCAGAATCTCCGGCAAAGTGGTCAAAGAAGGGTAATTTTTTGGTGAATTTTTCGGCACTTCGTAAGCTCGAAAATATGGAATAGAACCAGAGATATTTACAGTTTTAGTTTTCAGAAAAGTGCCAAAACAGGCCTTCAGCCGGGCAAGTCCACAAATGACCGTCACCGATTTCCATGACATTTGGCATACTTATAGATTCGAACCCCAGGATCACGAATCCGGTCTCCGTTTCTCGAAATTCCTATTTGTTTTGTGTTTTATGGCGTGTCAAAGTCTACGACGGAAAACTTTAGACATCTCTGAGCACCACATAAGTGAGGTTAGGACAGAATTTTGAACTATTTCGTCACCTACGGAATGTAAAGAAAGCATTCGATGCAAAAATTTTGAAATTTATTTTTTTTGGTGTGCACACGTTTTGCCCCATAAGTCATTTAAAAATAAGAGATATCGCAAATCTAAGACTGGTCCTGGAGCCTACTCTCATTCAACTACCACTTGACCTGCCTAACTCAATTTTTTTTTCGGCACCCCCAAAAAATGGCAAGGTGCGCCCCTTCAATTTTCGACCCCTTGTCCAAACTTTAAACGTGAGTCAAGTCTGAACGGCTAAAGCCAGAATCTCCGGCAAAGTGGTCAAAGAAGGGTAATTTTTTGGTGAATTTTTCGGCACTTCGTAAGCTCGAAAATATGGAATAGAACCAGAGATATTTACAGTTTTAGTTTTCAGAAAAGTGCCAAAACAGGCCTTCAGCCGGGCAAGTCCACAAATGACCGTCACCGATTTCCATGACATTTGGCATACTTATAGATTCGAACCCCAGGATCACGAATCCGGTCTCCGTTTCTCGAAATTCCTATTTGTTTTGTGTTTTATGGCGTGTCAAAGTCTACGACGGAAAACTTTAGACATCTCTGAGCACCACATAAGTGAGGTTAGGACAGAATTTTGAACTATTTCGTCACCTACGGAATGTAAAGAAAGCATTCGATGCAAAAATTTTGAAATTTATTTTTTTTGGTGTGCACACGTTTTGCCCCATAAGTCATTTAAAAATAAGAGATATCGCAAATCTAAGACTGGTCCTGGAGTCTACTCTCATTCAACTACCACTTGACCTGCCTAACTCAATTTTTTTTTCGGCACCCCCAAAAAATGGCAAGGTGCGCCCCTTCAATTTTCGACCCCTTGTCCAAACTTTAAACGTGAGTCAAGTCTGAACGGCTAAAGCCAGAATCTCCGGCAAAGTGGTCAAAGAAGGGTAATTTTTTGGTGAATTTTTCGGCACTTCGTAAGCTCGAAAATATGGAATAGAACCAGAGATATTTACAGTTTTAGTTTTCAGAAAAGTGCCAAAACAGGCCTTCAGCCGGGCAAGTCCACAAATGACCGTCACCGATTTCCATGACATTTGGCATACTTATAGATTCGAACCCCAGGATCACGAATCCGGTCTCCGTTTCTCGAAATTCCTATTTGTTTTGTGTTTTATGGCGTGTCAAAGTCTACGACGGAAAACTTTAGACATCTCTGAGCACCACATAAGTGAGGTTAGGACAGAATTTTGAACTATTTCGTCACCTACGGAATGTAAAGAAAGCATTCGATGCAAAAATTTTGAAATTTATTTTTTTTGGTGTGCACACGTTTTGCCCCATAAGTCATTTAAAAATAAGAGATATCGCAAATCTAAGACTGGTCCTGGAGTCTACTCTCATTCAACTACCACTTGACCTGCCTAACTCAATTTTTTTTTCGGCACCCCCAAAAAATGGCAAGGTGCGCCCCTTCAATTTTCGACCCCTTGTCCAAACTTTAAACGTGAGTCAAGTCTGAACGGCTAAAGCCAGAATCTCCGGCAAAGTGGTCAAAGAAGGGTAATTTTTTGGTGAATTTTTCGGCACTTCGTAAGCTCGAAAATATGGAATAGAACCAGAGATATTTACAGTTTTAGTTTTCAGAAAAGTGCCAAAACAGGCCTTCAGCCGGGCAAGTCCACAAATGACCGTCACCGATTTCCATGACATTTGGCATACTTATAGATTCGAACCCCAGGATCACGAATCCGGTCTCCGTTTCTCGGAATTCCTATTTGTTTTGTGTTTTATGGCGTGTCAAAGTCTACGACGGAAAACTTTAGACATCTCTGAGCACCACATAAGTGAGGTTAGGACAGAATTTTGAACTATTTCGTCACCTACGGAATGTAAAGAAAGCATTCGATGCAAAAATTTTGAAATTTATTTTTTTTGGTGTGCACACGTTTTGCCCCATAAGTCATTTAAAAATAAGAGATATCGCAAATCTAAGACTGGTCCTGGAGTCTACTCTCATTCAACTACCACTTGACCTGCCTAACTCAATTTTTTTTTCGGCACCCCCAAAAAATGGCAAGGTGCGCCCCTTCAATTTTCGACCCCTTGTCCAAACTTTAAACGTGAGTCAAGTCTGAACGGCTAAAGCCAGAATCTCCGGCAAAGTGGTCAAAGAAGGGTAATTTTTTGGTGAATTTTTCGGCACTTCGTAAGCTCGAAAATATGGAATAGAACCAGAGATATTTACAGTTTTAGTTTTCAGAAAAGTGCCAAAACAGGCCTTCAGCCGGGCAAGTCCACAAATGACCGTCACCGATTTCCATGACATTTGGCATACTTATAGATTCGAACCCCAGGATCACGAATCCGGTCTCCGTTTCTCGAAATTCCTATTTGTTTTGTGTTTTATGGCGTGTCAAAGTCTACGACGGAAAACTTTAGACATCTCTGAGCACCACATAAGTGAGGTTAGGACAGAATTTTGAACTATTTCGTCACCTACGGAATGTAAAGAAAGCATTCGATGCAAAAATTTTGAAATTTATTTTTTTTGGTGTGCACACGTTTTGCCCCATAAGTCATTTAAAAATAAGAGATATCGCAAATCTAAGACTGGTCCTGGAGTCTACTCTCATTCAACTACCACTTGACCTGCCTAACTCAATTTTTTTTTCGGCACCCCCAAAAAATGGCAAGGTGCGCGCCCCTTCAATTTTCGACCCCTTGTCCAAACTTTAAACGTGAGTCAAGTCTGAACGGCTAAAGCCAGAATCTCCGGCAAAGTGGTCAAAGAAGGGTAATTTTTTGGTGAATTTTTCGGCACTTCGTAAGCTCGAAAATATGGAATAGAACCAGAGATATTTACAGTTTTATTTTTCAGAAAAGTGCCAAAACAGGCCTTCAGCCGGGCAAGTCCACAAATGACCGTCACCGATTTCCATGACATTTGGCATACTTATAGATTCGAACCCCAGGATCACGAATCCGGTCTCCGTTTCTCGAAATTCCTATTTGTTTTGTGTTTTATGGCGTGTCAAAGTCTACGACGGAAAACTTTAGACATCTCTGAGCACCACATAAGTGAGGTTAGGACAGAATTTTGAACTATTTCGTCACCTACGGAATGTAAAGAAAGCATTCGATGCAAAAATTTTGAAATTTATTTTTTTTGGTGTGCACACGTTTTGCCCCATAAGTCATTTAAAAATAAGAGATATCGCAAATCTAAGACTGGTCCTGGAGTCTACTCTCATTCAACTACCACTTGACCTGCCTAACTCAATTTTTTTTTCGGCACCCCCAAAAAATGGCGAGGTGCGCCCCTTCAATTTTCGACCCCTTGTCCAAACTTTAAACGTGAGTCAAGTCTGAACGGCTAAAGCCAGAATCTCCGGCAAAGTGGTCAAAGAAGGGTAATTTTTTGGTGAATTTTTCGGCACTTCGTAAGCTCGAAAATATGGAATAGAACCAGAGATATTTACAGTTTTAGTTTTCAGAAAAGTGCCAAAACAGGCCTTCAGCCGGGCAAGTCCACAAATGACCATCACCGATTTCCATGACATTTGGCATACTTATAGATTCGAACCCCAGGATCACGAATCCGGTCTCCGTTTCTCGAAATTCCTATTTGTTTTGTGTTTTATGGCGTGTCAAAGTCTACGACGGAAAACTTTAGACATCTCTGAGCACCACATAAGTGAGGTTAGGACAGAATTTTGAACTATTTCGTCACCTACGGAATGTAAAGAAAGCATTCGATGCAAAAATTTTGAAATTTATTTTTTTTGGTGTGCACACGTTTTGCCCCATAAGTCATTTAAAAATAAGAGATATCGCAAATCTAAGACTGGTCCTGGAGTCTACTCTCATTCAACTACCACTTGACCTGCCTAACTCAATTTTTTTTTCGGCACCCCCAAAAAATGGCAAGGTGCGCCCCTTCAATTTTCGACCCCTTGTCCAAACTTTAAACGTGAGTCAAGTCTGAACGGCTAAAGCCAGAATCTCCGGCAAAGTGGTCAAAGAAGGGTAATTTTTTGGTGAATTTTTCGGCACTTCGTAAGCTCGAAAATATGGAATAGAACCAGAGATATTTACAGTTTTAGTTTTCAGAAAAGTGCCAAAACAGGACTTCAGCCGGGCAAGTCCACAAATGACCGTCACCGATTTCCATGACATTTGGCATACTTATAGATTCGAACCCCAGGATCACGAATCCGGTCTCCGTTTCTCGAAATTCCTATTTGTTTTGTGTTTTATGGCGTGTCAAAGTCTACGACGGAAAACTTTAGACATCTCTGAGCACCACATAAGTGAGGTTAGGACAGAATTTTGAACTATTTCGTCACCTACGGAATGTAAAGAAAGCATTCGATGCAAAAATTTTGAAATTTATTTTTTTTGGTGTGCACACGTTTTGCCCCATAAGTCATTTAAAAATAAGAGATATCGCAAATCTAAGACTGGTCCTGGAGTCTACTCTCATTCAACTACCACTTGACCTGCCTAACTCAATTTTTTTTTCGGCACCCCCAAAAAATGGCAAGGTGCGCCCCTTCAATTTTCGACCCCTTGTCCAAACTTTAAACGTGAGTCAAGTCTGAACGGCTAAAGCCAGAATCTCCGGCAAAGTGGTCAAAGAAGGGTAATTTTTTGGTGAATTTTTCGGCACTTCGTAAGCTCGAAAATATGGAATAGAACCAGAGATATTTACAGTTTTATTTTTCAGAAAAGTGCCAAAACAGGCCTTCAGCCGGGCAAGTCCACAAATGACCGTCACCGATTTCCATGACATTTGGCATACTTATAGATTCGAACCCCAGGATCACGAATCCGGTCTCCGTTTCTCGAAATTCCTATTTGTTTTGTGTTTTATGGCGTGTCAAAGTCTACGACGGAAAACTTTAGACATCTCTGAGCACCACATAAGTGAGGTTAGGACAGAATTTTGAACTATTTCGTCACCTACGGAATGTAAAGAAAGCATTCGATGCAAAAATTTTGAAATTTATTTTTTTTGGTGTGCACACGTTTTGCCCCATAAGTCATTTAAAAATAAGAGATATCGCAAATCTAAGACTGGTCCTGGAGTCTACTCTCATTCAACTACCACTTGACCTGCCTAACTCAATTTTTTTTTCGGCACCCCCAAAAAATGGCGAGGTGCGCCCCTTCAATTTTCGACCCCTTGTCCAAACTTTAAACGTGAGTCAAGTCTGAACGGCTAAAGCCAGAATCTCCGGCAAAGTGGTCAAAGAAGGGTAATTTTTTGGTGAATTTTTCGGCACTTCGTAAGCTCGAAAATATGGAATAGAACCAGAGATATTTACAGTTTTAGTTTTCAGAAAAGTGCCAAAACAGGCCTTCAGCCGGGCAAGTCCACAAATGACCGTCACCGATTTCCATGACATTTGGCATACTTATAGATTCGAACCCCAGGATCACGAATCCGGTCTCCGTTTCTCGAAATTCCTATTTGTTTTGTGTTTTATGGCGTGTCAAAGTCTACGACGGAAAACTTTAGACATCTCTGAGCACCACATAAGTGAGGTTAGGACAGAATTTTGAACTATTTCGTCACCTACGGAATGTAAAGAAAGCATTCGATGCAAAAATTTTGAAATTTATTTTTTTTGGTGTGCACACGTTTTGCCCCATAAGTCATTTAAAAATAAGAGATATCGCAAATCTAAGACTGGTCCTGGAGTCTACTCTCATTCAACTACCACTTGACCTGCCTAACTCAATTTTTTTTTCGGCACCCCCAAAAAATGGCAAGGTGCGCCCCTTCAATTTTCGACCCCTTGTCCAAACTTTAAACGTGAGTCAAGTCTGAACGGCTAAAGCCAGAATCTCCGGCAAAGTGGTCAAAGAAGGGTAATTTTTTGGTGAATTTTTCGGCACTTCGTAAGCTCGAAAATATGGAACAGAACCAGAGATATTTACAGTTTTAGTTTTCAGAAAAGTGCCAAAACAGGACTTCAGCCGGGCAAGTCCACAAATGACCGTCACCGATTTCCATGACATTTGGCATACTTATAGATTCGAACCCCAGGATCACGAATCCGGTCTCCGTTTCTCGAAATTCCTATTTGTTTTGTGTTTTATGGCGTGTCAAAGTCTACGACGGAAAACTTTAGACATCTCTGAGCACCACATAAGTGAGGTTAGGACAGAATTTTGAACTATTTCGTCACCTACGGAATGTAAAGAAAGCATTCGATGCAAAAATTTTGAAATTTATTTTTTTTGGTGTGCACACGTTTTGCCCCATAAGTCATTTAAAAATAAGAGATATCGCAAATCTAAGACTGGTCCTGGAGTCTACTCTCATTCAACTACCACTTGACCTGCCTAACTCAATTTTTTTTTCGGCACCCCCAAAAAATGGCAAGGTGCGCCCCTTCAATTTTCGACCCCTTGTCCAAACTTTAAACGTGAGTCAAGTCTGAACGGCTAAAGCCAGAATCTCCGGCAAAGTGGTCAAAGAAGGGTAATTTTTTGGTGAATTTTTCGGCACTTCGTAAGCTCGAAAATATGGAATAGAACCAGAGATATTTACAGTTTTATTTTTCAGAAAAGTGCCAAAACAGGCCTTCAGCCGGGCAAGTCCACAAATGACCGTCACCGATTTCCATGACATTTGGCATACTTATAGATTCGAACCCCAGGATCACGAATCCGGTCTCCGTTTCTCGAAATTCCTATTTGTTTTGTGTTTTATGGCGTGTCAAAGTCTACGACGGAAAACTTTAGACATCTCTGAGCACCACATAAGTGAGGTTAGGACAGAATTTTGAACTATTTCGTCACCTACGGAATGTAAAGAAAGCATTCGATGCAAAAATTTTGAAATTTATTTTTTTTGGTGTGCACACGTTTTGCCCCATAAGTCATTTAAAAATAAGGGATATCGCAAATCTAAGACTGGTCCTGGAGTCTACTCTCATTCAACTACCACTTGACCTGCCTAACTCAATTTTTTTTTCGGCACCCCCAAAAAATGGCGAGGTGCGCCCCTTCAATTTTCGACCCCTTGTCCAAACTTTAAACGTGAGTCAAGTCTGAACGGCTAAAGCCAGAATCTCCGGCAAAGTGGTCAAAGAAGGGTAATTTTTTGGTGAATTTTTCGGCACTTCGTAAGCTCGAAAATATGGAATAGAACCAGAGATATTTACAGTTTTAGTTTTCAGAAAAGTGCCAAAACAGGCCTTCAGCCGGGCAAGTCCACAAATGACCGTCACCGATTTCCATGACATTTGGCATACTTATAGATTCGAACCCCAGGATCACGAATCCGGTCTCCGTTTCTCGAAATTCCTATTTGTTTTGTGTTTTATGGCGTGTCAAAGTCTACGACGGAAAACTTTAGACATCTCTGAGCACCACATAAGTGAGGTTAGGACAGAATTTTGAACTATTTCGTCACCTACGGAATGTAAAGAAAGCATTCGATGCAAAAATTTTGAAATTTATTTTTTTTGGTGTGCACACGTTTTGCCCCATAAGTCATTTAAAAATAAGAGATATCGCAAATCTAAGACTGGTCCTGGAGTCTACTCTCATTCAACTACCACTTGACCTGCCTAACTCAATTTTTTTTTCGGCACCCCCAAAAAATGGCAAGGTGCGCCCCTTCAATTTTCGACCCCTTGTCCAAACTTTAAACGTGAGTCAAGTCTGAACGGCTAAAGCCAGAATCTCCGGCAAAGTGGTCAAAGAAGGGTAATTTTTTGGTGAATTTTTCGGCACTTCGTAAGCTCGAAAATATGGAATAGAACCAGAGATATTTACAGTTTTAGTTTTCAGAAAAGTGCCAAAACAGGCCTTCAGCCGGGCAAGTCCACAAATGACCGTCACCGATTTCCATGACATTTGGCATACTTATAGATTCGAACCCCAGGATCACGAATCCGGTCTCCGTTTCTCGAAATTCCTATTTGTTTTGTGTTTTATGGCGTGTCAAAGTCTACGACGGAAAACTTTAGACATCTCTGAGCACCACATAAGTGAGGTTAGGACAGAATTTTGAACTATTTCGTCACCTACGGAATGTAAAGAAAGCATTCGATGCAAAAATTTTGAAATTTATTTTTTTTGGTGTGCACACGTTTTGCCCCATAAGTCATTTAAAAATAAGAGATATCGCAAATCTAAGACTGGTCCTGGAGTCTACTCTCATTCAACTACCACTTGACCTGCCTAACTCAATTTTTTTTTCGGCACCCCCAAAAAATGGCAAGGTGCGCCCCTTCAATTTTCGACCCCTTGTCCAAACTTTAAACGTGAGTCAAGTCTGAACGGCTAAAGCCAGAATCTCCGGCAAAGTGGTCAAAGAAGGGTAATTTTTTGGTGAATTTTTCGGCACTTCGTAAGCTCGAAAATATGGAATAGAACCAGAGATATTTACAGTTTTAGTTTTCAGAAAAGTGCCAAAACAGGCCTTCAGCCGGGCAAGTCCACAAATGACCGTCACCGATTTCCATGACATTTGGCATACTTATAGATTCGAACCCCAGGATCACGAATCCGGTCTCCGTTTCTCGAAATTCCTATTTGTTTTGTGTTTTATGGCGTGTCAAAGTCTACGACGGAAAACTTTAGACATCTCTGAGCACCACATAAGTGAGGTTAGGACAGAATTTTGAACTATTTCGTCACCTACGGAATGTAAAGAAAGCATTCGATGCAAAAATTTTGAAATTTATTTTTTTTGGTGTGCACACGTTTTGCCCCATAAGTCATTTAAAAATAAGAGATATCGCAAATCTAAGACTGGTCCTGGAGTCTACTCTCATTCAACTACCACTTGACCTGCCTAACTCAATTTTTTTTCGGCACCCCCAAAAAATGGCAAGGTGCGCCCCTTCAATTTTCGACCCCTTGTCCAAACTTTAAACGTGAGTCAAGTCTGAACGGCTAAAGCCAGAATCTCCGGCAAAGTGGTCAAAGAAGGGTAATTTTTTGGTGAATTTTTCGGCACTTCGTAAGCTCGAAAATATGGGATAGAACCAGAGATATTTACAGTTTTATTTTTCAGAAAAGTGCCAAAACAGGCCTTCAGCCGGGCAAGTCCACAAATGACCGTCACCGATTTCCATGACATTTGGCATACTTATAGATTCGAACCCCAGGATCACGAATCCGGTCTCCGTTTCTCGAAATTCCTATTTGTTTTGTGTTTTATGGCGTGTCAAAGTCTACGACGGAAAACTTTAGACATCTCTGAGCACCACATAAGTGAGGTTAGGACAGAATTTTGAACTATTTCGTCACCTACGGAATGTAAAGAAAGCATTCGATGCAAAAATTTTGAAATTTATTTTTTTTTGGTGTGCACACGTTTTGCCCCATAAGTCATTTAAAAATAAGAGATATCGCAAATCTAAGACTGGTCCTGGAGTCTACTCTCATTCAACTACCACTTGACCTGCCTAACTCAATTTTTTTTTCGGCACCCCCAAAAAATGGCGAGGTGCGCCCCTTCAATTTTCGACCCCTTGTCCAAACTTTAAACGTGAGTCAAGTCTGAACGGCTAAAGCCAGAATCTCCGGCAAAGTGGTCAAAGAAGGGTAATTTTTTGGTGAATTTTTCGGCACTTCGTAAGCTCGAAAATATGGAATAGAACCAGAGATATTTACAGTTTTAGTTTTCAGAAAAGTGCCAAAACAGGCCTTCAGCCGGGCAAGTCCACAAATGACCGTCACCGATTTCCATGACATTTGGCATACTTATAGATTCGAACCCCAGGATCACGAATCCGGTCTCCGTTTCTCGAAATTCCTATTTGTTTTGTGTTTTATGGCATGTCAAAGTCTACGACGGAAAACTTTAGACATCTCTGAGCACCACATAAGTGAGGTTAGGACAGAATTTTGAACTATTTCGTCACCTACGGAATGTAAAGAAAGCATTCGATGCAAAAATTTTGAAATTTATTTTTTTTGGTGTGCACACGTTTTGCCCCATAAGTCATTTAAAAATAAGAGATATCGCAAATCTAAGACTGGTCCTGGAGTCTACTCTCATTCAACTACCACTTGACCTGCCTAACTCAATTTTTTTTTCGGCACCCCCAAAAAATGGCAAGGTGCGCCCCTTCAATTTTCGACCCCTTGTCCAAACTTTAAACGTGAGTCAAGTCTGAACGGCTAAAGCCAGAATCTCCGGCAAAGTGGTCAAAGAAGGGTAATTTTTTGGTGAATTTTTCGGCACTTCGTAAGCTCGAAAATATGGAATAGAACCAGAGATATTTACAGTTTTAGTTTTCAGAAAAGTGCCAAAACAGGCCTTCAGCCGGGCAAGTCCACAAATGACCGTCACCGATTTCCATGACATTTGGCATACTTATAGATTCGAACCCCAGGATCACGAATCCGGTCTCCGTTTCTCGAAATTCCTATTTGTTTTGTGTTTTATGGCGTGTCAAAGTCTACGACGGAAAACTTTAGACATCTCTGAGCACCACATAAGTGAGGTTAGGACAGAATTTTGAACTATTTCGTCACCTACGGAATGTAAAGAAAGCATTCGATGCAAAAATTTTGAAATTTATTTTTTTTTGGTGTGCACACGTTTTGCCCCATAAGTCATTTAAAAATAAGAGATATCGCAAATCTAAGACTGGTCCTGGAGTCTACTCTCATTCAACTACCACTTGACCTGCCTAACTCAATTTTTTTTTCGGCACCCCCAAAAAATGGCAAGGTGCGCCCCTTCAATTTTCGACCCCTTGTCCAAACTTTAAACGTGAGTCAAGTCTGAACGGCTAAAGCCAGAATCTCCGGCAAAGTGGTCAAAGAAGGGTAATTTTTTGGTGAATTTTTCGGCACTTCGTAAGCTCGAAAATATGGAATAGAACCAGAGATATTTACAGTTTTAGTTTTCAGAAAAGTGCCAAAACAGGCCTTCAGCCGGGCAAGTCCACAAATGACCGTCACCGATTTCCATGACATTTGGCATACTTATAGATTCGAACCCCAGGATCACGAATCCGGTCTCCGTTTCTCGAAATTCCTATTTGTTTTGTGTTTCATGGCGTGTCAAAGTCTACGTCGGAAAACTTTAGACATCTCTGAGCACCACATAAGTGAGGTTAGGACAGAATTTTGAACTATTTCGTCACCTACGGAATGTAAAGAAAGCATTCGATGCAAAAATTTTGAAATTTATTTTTTTTGGTGTGCACACGTTTTGCCCCATAAGTCATTTAAAAATAAGAGATATCGCAAATCTAAGACTGGTCCTGGAGTCTACTCTCATTCAACTACCACTTGACCTGCCTAACTCAATTTTTTTTCGGCACCCCCAAAAAATGGCAAGGTGCGCCCCTTCAATTTTCGACCCCTTGTCCAAACTTTAAACGTGAGTCAAGTCTGAACGGCTAAAGCCAGAATCTCCGGCAAAGTGGTCAAAGAAGGGTAATTTTTTGGTGAATTTTTCGGCACTTCGTAAGCTCGAAAAATTTGGAATAGAACCAGAGATATTTACAGTTTTAGTTTTCAGAAAAGTGCCAAAACAGGCCTTCAGCCGGGCAAGTCCACAAATGACCGTCACCGATTTCCATGACATTTGGCATACTTATAGATTCGAACCCCAGGATCACGAATCCGGTCTCCGTTTCTCGAAATTCCTATTTGTTTTGTGTTTTATGGCGTGTCAAAGTCTACGACGGAAAACTTTAGACATCTCTGAGCACCACATAAGTGAGGTTAGGACAGAATTTTGAACTATTTCGTCACCTACGGAATGTAAAGAAAGCATTCGATGCAAAAATTTTGAAATTTATTTTTTTTGGTGTGCACACGTCTTGCCCCATAAGTCATTTAAAAATAAGAGATATCGCAAATCTAAGACTGGTCCTGGAGCCTACTCTCATTCAACTACCACTTGACCTGCCTAACTCAATTTTTTTTCGGCACCCCCAAAAAATGGCAAGGTGCGCCCCTTCAATTTTCGACCCCTTGTCCAAACTTTAAACGTGAGTCAAGTCTGAACGGCTAAAGCCAGAATCTCCGGCAAAGTGGTCAAAGAAGGGTAATTTTTTGGTGAATTTTTCGGCACTTCGTAAGCTCGAAAATATGGAATAGAACCAGAGATATTTACAGTTTTAGTTTTCAGAAAAGTGCCAAAACAGGCCTTCAGCCGGGCAAGTCCACAAATGACCGTCACCGATTTCCATGACATTTGGCATACTTATAGATTCGAACCCCAGGATCACGAATCCGGTCTCCGTTTCTCGAAATTCCTATTTGTTTTGTGTTTTATGGCGTGTCAAAGTCTACGACGGAAAACTTTAGACATCTCTGAGCACCACATAAGTGAGGTTAGGACAGAATTTTGAACTATTTCGTCACCTACGGAATGTAAAGAAAGCATTCGATGCAAAAATTTTGAAATTTATTTTTTTTGGTGTGCACACGTTTTGCCCCATAAGTCATTTAAAAATAAGAGATATCGCAAATCTAAGACTGGTCCTGGAGTCTACTCTCATTCAACTACCACTTGACCTGCCTAACTCAATTTTTTTTTCGGAACCCCCAAAAAATGGCGAGGTGCGCCCCCAAAATTTTCGACCCCTTGTCCAAACTTTAAACGTGAGTCAAGTCTGAACGGCTAAAACCAGAATCTCCGGCAAAGTGGTCAAAGAAGGGTAATTTTTTGGTGAATTTTTCGGCACTTCGTAAGCTCGAAAATATGGAATAGAACCAGAGATATTTACAGTTTTAGTTTTCAGAAAAGTGCCAAAACAGGCCTTCAGCCGGGCAAGTCCACAAATGACCGTCACCGATTTCCATGACATTTGGCATACTTATAGATTCGAACCCCAGGATCACGAATCCGGTCTCCGTTTCTCGAAATTCCTATTTGTTTTGTGTTTTATGGCGTGTCAAAGTCTACGACGGAAAACTTTAGACATCTCTGAGCACCACATAAGTGAGGTTAGGACAGAATTTTGAACTATTTCGTCACCTACGGAATGTAAAGAAAGCATTCGATGCAAAAATTTTGAAATTTATTTTTTTTGGTGTGCACACGTTTTGCCCCATAGGTCATTTAAAAATAAGAGATATCGCAAATCTAAGACTGGTCCTGGAGTCTACTCTCATTCAACTACCACTTGACCTGCCTAACTCAATTTTTTTTTCGGCACCCCCAAAAAATGGCAAGGTGCGCCCCTTCAATTTTCGACCCCTTGTCCAAACTTTAAACGTGAGTCAAGTCTGAACGGCTAAAGCCAGAATCTCCGGCAAAGTGGTCAAAGAAGGGTAATTTTTTGGTGAATTTTTCGGCACTTCGTAAGCTCGAAAATATGGAATAGAACCAGAGATATTTACAGTTTTAGTTTTCAGAAAAGTGCCAAAACAGGCCTTCAGCCGGGCAAGTCCACAAATGACCGTCACCGATTTCCATGACATTTGGCATACTTATAGATTCGAACCCCAGGATCACGAATCCGGTCTCCGTTTCTCGAAATTCCTATTTGTTTTGTGTTTCATGGCGTGTCAAAGTCTACGACGGAAAACTTTAGACATCTCTGAGCACCACATAAGTGAGGTTAGGACAGAATTTTGAACTATTTCGTCACCTACGGAATGTAAAGAAAGCATTCGATGCAAAAATTTTGAAATTTATTTTTTTTGGTGTGCACACGTTTTGCCCCATAAGTCATTTAAAAATAAGAGATATCGCAAATCTAAGACTGGTCCTGGAGTCTACTCTCATTCAACTACCACTTGACCTGCCTAACTCAATTTTTTTTCGGCACCCCCAAAAAATGGCAAGGTGCGCCCCTTCAATTTTCGACCCCTTGTCCAAACTTTAAACGTGAGTCAAGTCTGAACGGCTAAAGCCAGAATCTCCGGCAAAGTGGTCAAAGAAGGGTAATTTTTTGGTGAATTTTTCGGCACTTCGTAAGCTCGAAAAATTTGGAATAGAACCAGAGATATTTACAGTTTTAGTTTTCAGAAAAGTGCCAAAACAGGCCTTCAGCCGGGCAAGTCCACAAATGACCGTCACCGATTTCCATGACATTTGGCATACTTATAGATTCGAACCCCAGGATCACGAATCCGGTCTCCGTTTCTCGAAATTCCTATTTGTTTTGTGTTTTATGGCGTGTCAAAGTCTACGACGGAAAACTTTAGACATCTCTGAGCACCACATAAGTGAGGTTAGGACAGAATTTTGAACTATTTCGTCACCTACGGAATGTAAAGAAAGCATTCGATGCAAAAATTTTGAAATTTATTTTTTTTGGTGTGCACACGTTTTGCCCCATAAGTCATTTAAAAATAAGAGATATCGCAAATCTAAGACTGGTCCTGGAGCCTACTCTCATTCAACTACCACTTGACCTGCCTAACTCAATTTTTTTTCGGCACCCCCAAAAAATGGCAAGGTGCGCCCCTTCAATTTTCGACCCCTTGTCCAAACTTTAAACGTGAGTCAAGTCTGAACGGCTAAAGCCAGAATCTCCGGCAAAGTGGTCAAAGAAGGGTAATTTTTTGGTGAATTTTTCGGCACTTCGTAAGCTCGAAAATATGGAATAGAACCAGAGATATTTACAGTTTTAGTTTTCAGAAAAGTGCCAAAACAGGCCTTCAGCCGGGCAAGTCCACAAATGACCGTCACCGATTTCCATGACATTTGGCATACTTATAGATTCGAACCCCAGGATCACGAATCCGGTCTCCGTTTCTCGAAATTCCTATTTGTTTTGTGTTTTATGGCGTGTCAAAGTCTACGACGGAAAACTTTAGACATCTCTGAGCACCACATAAGTGAGGTTAGGACAGAATTTTGAACTATTTCGTCACCTACGGAATGTAAAGAAAGCATTCGATGCAAAAATTTTGAAATTTATTTTTTTTTGGTGTGCACACGTTTTGCCCCATAAGTCATTTAAAAATAAGAGATATCGCAAATCTAAGACTGGTCCTGGAGTCTACTCTCATTCAACTACCACTTGACCTGCCTAACTCAATTTTTTTTTCGGAACCCCCAAAAAATGGCGAGGTGCGCCCCCAAAATTTTCGACCCCTTGTCCAAACTTTAAACGTGAGTCAAGTCTGAACGGCTAAAACCAGAATCTCCGGCAAAGTGGTCAAAAAGGGTAATTTTTTGGTGAATTTTTCGGCACTTCGTAAGCTCGAAAATATGGAATAGAACCAGAGATATTTACAGTTTTAGTTTTCAGAAAAGTGCCAAAACAGGCCTTCAGCCGGGCAAGTCCACAAATGACCGTCACCGATTTCCATGACATTTGGCATACTTATAGATTCGAACCCCAGGATCACGAATCCGGTCTCCGTTTCTCGAAATTCCTATTTGTTTTGTGTTTCATGGCGTGTCAAAGTCTACGTCGGAAAACTTTAGACATCTCTGAGCACCACATAAGTGAGGTTAGGACAGAATTTTGAACTATTTCGTCACCTACGGAATGTAAAGAAAGCATTCGATGCAAAAATTTTGAAATTTATTTTTTTTGGTGTGCACACGTTTTGCCCCATAAGTCATTTAAAAATAAGAGATATCGCAAATCTAAGACTGGTCCTGGAGTCTACTCTCATTCAACTACCACTTGACCTGCCTAACTCAATTTTTTTTCGGCACCCCCAAAAAATGGCAAGGTGCGCCCCTTCAATTTTCGACCCCTTGTCCAAACTTTAAACGTGAGTCAAGTCTGAACGGCTAAAGCCAGAATCTCCGGCAAAGTGGTCAAAGAAGGGTAATTTTTTGGTGAATTTTTCGGCACTTCGTAAGCTCGAAAAATTTGGAATAGAACCAGAGATATTTACAGTTTTAGTTTTCAGAAAAGTGCCAAAACAGGCCTTCAGCCGGGCAAGTCCACAAATGACCGTCACCGATTTCCATGACATTTGGCATACTTATAGATTCGAACCCCAGGATCACGAATCCGGTCTCCGTTTCTCGAAATTCCTATTTGTTTTGTGTTTTATGGCGTGTCAAAGTCTACGACGGAAAACTTTAGACATCTCTGAGCACCACATAAGTGAGGTTAGGACAGAATTTTGAACTATTTCGTCACCTACGGAATGTAAAGAAAGCATTCGATGCAAAAATTTTGAAATTTATTTTTTTTGGTGTGCACACGTCTTGCCCCATAAGTCATTTAAAAATAAGAGATATCGCAAATCTAAGACTGGTCCTGGAGCCTACTCTCATTCAACTACCACTTGACCTGCCTAACTCAATTTTTTTTCGGCACCCCCAAAAAATGGCAAGGTGCGCCCCTTCAATTTTCGACCCCTTGTCCAAACTTTAAACGTGAGTCAAGTCTGAACGGCTAAAGCCAGAATCTCCGGCAAAGTGGTCAAAGAAGGGTAATTTTTTGGTGAATTTTTCGGCACTTCGTAAGCTCGAAAATATGGAATAGAACCAGAGATATTTACAGTTTTAGTTTTCAGAAAAGTGCCAAAACAGGCCTTCAGCCGGGCAAGTCCACAAATGACCGTCACCGATTTCCATGACATTTGGCATACTTATAGATTCGAACCCCAGGATCACGAATCCGGTCTCCGTTTCTCGAAATTCCTATTTGTTTTGTGTTTTATGGCGTGTCAAAGTCTACGACGGAAAACTTTAGACATCTCTGAGCACCACATAAGTGAGGTTAGGACAGAATTTTGAACTATTTCGTCACCTACGGAATGTAAAGAAAGCATTCGATGCAAAAATTTTGAAATTTATTTTTTTTGGTGTGCACACGTTTTGCCCCATAAGTCATTTAAAAATAAGAGATATCGCAAATCTAAGACTGGTCCTGGAGTCTACTCTCATTCAACTACCACTTGACCTGCCTAACTCAATTTTTTTTTCGGAACCCCCAAAAAATGGCGAGGTGCGCCCCCAAAATTTTCGACCCCTTGTCCAAACTTTAAACGTGAGTCAAGTCTGAACGGCTAAAACCAGAATCTCCGGCAAAGTGGTCAAAGAAGGGTAATTTTTTGGTGAATTTTTCGGCACTTCGTAAGCTCGAAAATATGGAATAGAACCAGAGATATTTACAGTTTTAGTTTTCAGAAAAGTGCCAAAACAGGCCTTCAGCCGGGCAAGTCCACAAATGACCGTCACCGATTTCCATGACATTTGGCATACTTATAGATTCGAACCCCAGGATCACGAATCCGGTCTCCGTTTCTCGAAATTCCTATTTGTTTTGTGTTTTATGGCGTGTCAAAGTCTACGACGGAAAACTTTAGACATCTCTGAGCACCACATAAGTGAGGTTAGGACAGAATTTTGAACTATTTCGTCACCTACGGAATGTAAAGAAAGCATTCGATGCAAAAATTTTGAAATTTATTTTTTTTGGTGTGCACACGTTTTGCCCCATAGGTCATTTAAAAATAAGAGATATCGCAAATCTAAGACTGGTCCTGGAGTCTACTCTCATTCAACTACCACTTGACCTGCCTAACTCAATTTTTTTTTCGGCACCCCCAAAAAATGGCAAGGTGCGCCCCTTCAATTTTCGACCCCTTGTCCAAACTTTAAACGTGAGTCAAGTCTGAACGGCTAAAGCCAGAATCTCCGGCAAAGTGGTCAAAGAAGGGTAATTTTTTGGTGAATTTTTCGGCACTTCGTAAGCTCGAAAATATGGAATAGAACCAGAGATATTTACAGTTTTAGTTTTCAGAAAAGTGCCAAAACAGGCCTTCAGCCGGGCAAGTCCACAAATGACCGTCACCGATTTCCATGACATTTGGCATACTTATAGATTCGAACCCCAGGATCACGAATCCGGTCTCCGTTTCTCGAAATTCCTATTTGTTTTGTGTTTCATGGCGTGTCAAAGTCTACGACGGAAAACTTTAGACATCTCTGAGCACCACATAAGTGAGGTTAGGACAGAATTTTGAACTATTTCGTCACCTACGGAATGTAAAGAAAGCATTCGATGCAAAAATTTTGAAATTTATTTTTTTTGGTGTGCACACGTTTTGCCCCATAAGTCATTTAAAAATAAGAGATATCGCAAATCTAAGACTGGTCCTGGAGTCTACTCTCATTCAACTACCACTTGACCTGCCTAACTCAATTTTTTTTCGGCACCCCCAAAAAATGGCAAGGTGCGCCCCTTCAATTTTCGACCCCTTGTCCAAACTTTAAACGTGAGTCAAGTCTGAACGGCTAAAGCCAGAATCTCCGGCAAAGTGGTCAAAGAAGGGTAATTTTTTGGTGAATTTTTCGGCACTTCGTAAGCTCGAAAAATTTGGAATAGAACCAGAGATATTTACAGTTTTAGTTTTCAGAAAAGTGCCAAAACAGGCCTTCAGCCGGGCAAGTCCACAAATGACCGTCACCGATTTCCATGACATTTGGCATACTTATAGATTCGAACCCCAGGATCACGAATCCGGTCTCCGTTTCTCGAAATTCCTATTTGTTTTGTGTTTTATGGCGTGTCAAAGTCTACGACGGAAAACTTTAGACATCTCTGAGCACCACATAAGTGAGGTTAGGACAGAATTTTGAACTATTTCGTCACCTACGGAATGTAAAGAAAGCATTCGATGCAAAAATTTTGAAATTTATTTTTTTTGGTGTGCACACGTTTTGCCCCATAAGTCATTTAAAAATAAGAGATATCGCAAATCTAAGACTGGTCCTGGAGCCTACTCTCATTCAACTACCACTTGACCTGCCTAACTCAATTTTTTTTCGGCACCCCCAAAAAATGGCAAGGTGCGCCCCTTCAATTTTCGACCCCTTGTCCAAACTTTAAACGTGAGTCAAGTCTGAACGGCTAAAGCCAGAATCTCCGGCAAAGTGGTCAAAGAAGGGTAATTTTTTGGTGAATTTTTCGGCACTTCGTAAGCTCGAAAATATGGAATAGAACCAGAGATATTTACAGTTTTAGTTTTCAGAAAAGTGCCAAAACAGGCCTTCAGCCGGGCAAGTCCACAAATGACCGTCACCGATTTCCATGACATTTGGCATACTTATAGATTCGAACCCCAGGATCACGAATCCGGTCTCCGTTTCTCGAAATTCCTATTTGTTTTGTGTTTTATGGCGTGTCAAAGTCTACGACGGAAAACTTTAGACATCTCTGAGCACCACATAAGTGAGGTTAGGACAGAATTTTGAACTATTTCGTCACCTACGGAATGTAAAGAAAGCATTCGATGCAAAAATTTTGAAATTTATTTTTTTTTGGTGTGCACACGTTTTGCCCCATAAGTCATTTAAAAATAAGAGATATCGCAAATCTAAGACTGGTCCTGGAGTCTACTCTCATTCAACTACCACTTGACCTGCCTAACTCAATTTTTTTTTCGGAACCCCCAAAAAATGGCGAGGTGCGCCCCCAAAATTTTCGACCCCTTGTCCAAACTTTAAACGTGAGTCAAGTCTGAACGGCTAAAACCAGAATCTCCGGCAAAGTGGTCAAAGAAGGGTAATTTTTTGGTGAATTTTTCGGCACTTCGTAAGCTCGAAAATATGGAATAGAACCAGAGATATTTACAGTTTTAGTTTTCAGAAAAGTGCCAAAACAGGCCTTCAGCCGGGCAAGTCCACAAATGACCGTCACCGATTTCCATGACATTTGGCATACTTATAGATTCGAACCCCAGGATCACGAATCCGGTCTCCGTTTCTCGAAATTCATATTTGTTTTGTGTTTTATGGCGTGTCAAAGTCTACGACGGAAAACTTTAGACATCTCTGAGCACCACATAAGTGAGGTTAGGACAGAATTTTGAACTATTTCGTCACCTACGGAATGTAAAGAAAGCATTCGATGCAAAAATTTTGAAATTTATTTTTTTTGGTGTGCACACGTTTTGCCCCATAAGTCATTTAAAAATAAGAGATATCGCAAATCTAAGACTGGTCCTGGAGTCTACTCTCATTCAACTACCACTTGACCTGCCTAACTCAATTTTTTTTTCGGCACCCCCAAAAAATGGCAAGGTGCGCCCCTTCAATTTTCGACCCCTTGTCCAAACTTTAAACGTGAGTCAAGTCTGAACGGCTAAAGCCAGAATCTCCGGCAAAGTGGTCAAAGAAGGGTAATTTTTTGGTGAATTTTTCGGCACTTCGTAAGCTCGAAAATATGGAATAGAACCAGAGATATTTACAGTTTTATTTTTCAGAAAAGTGCCAAAACAGGCCTTCAGCCGGGCAAGTCCACAAATGACCGTCACCGATTTCCATGACATTTGGCATACTTATAGATTCGAACCCCAGGATCACGAATCCGGTCTCCGTTTCTCGAAATTCCTATTTGTTTTGTGTTTTATGGCGTGTCAAAGTCTACGACGGAAAACTTTAGACATCTCTGAGCACCACATAAGTGAGGTTAGGACAGAATTTTGAACTATTTCGTCACCTACGGAATGTAAAGAAAGCATTCGATGCAAAAATTTTGAAATTTATTTTTTTTGGTGTGCACACGTTTTGCCCCATAAGTCATTTAAAAATAAGAGATATCGCAAATCTAAGACTGGTCCTGGAGTCTACTCTCATTCAACTACCACTTGACCTGCCTAACTCAATTTTTTTTTCGGCACCCCCAAAAAATGGCAAGGTGCGCCCCTTCAATTTTCGACCCCTTGTCCAAACTTTAAACGTGAGTCAAGTCTGAACGGCTAAAGCCAGAATCTCCGGCAAAGTGGTCAAAGAAGGGTAATTTTTTGGTGAATTTTTCGGCACTTCGTAAGCTCGAAAATATGGAATAGAACCAGAGATATTTACAGTTTTAGTTTTCAGAAAAGTGCCAAAACAGGCCTTCAGCCGGGCAAGTCCACAAATGACCGTCACCGATTTCCATGACATTTGGCATACTTATAGATTCGAACCCCAGGATCACGAATCCGGTCTCCGTTTCTCGAAATTCCTATTTGTTTTGTGTTTTATGGCGTGTCAAAGTCTACGACGGAAAACTTTAGACATCTCTGAGCACCACATAAGTGAGGTTAGGACAGAATTTTGAACTATTTCGTCACCTACGGAATGTAAAGAAAGCATTCGATGCAAAAATTTTGAAATTTATTTTTTTTGGTGTGCACACGTTTTGCCCCATAAGTCATTTAAAAATAAGAGATATCGCAAATTTAAGACTGGTCCTGGAGTCTACTCTCATTCAACTACCACTTGACCTGCCTAACTCAATTTTTTTTTCGGCACCCCCAAAAAATGGCAAGGTGCGCCCCTTCAATTTTCGACCCCTTGTCCAAACTTTAAACGTGAGTCAAGTCTGAACGGCTAAAGCCAGAATCTCCGGCAAAGTGGTCAAAGAAGGGTAATTTTTTGGTGAATTTTTCGGCACTTCGTAAGCTCGAAAATATGGAATAGAACCAGAGATATTTACAGTTTTAGTTTTCAGAAAAGTGCCAAAACAGGCCTTCAGCCGGGCAAGTCCACAAATGACCGTCACCGATTTCCATGACATTTGGCATACTTATAGATTCGAACCCCAGGATCACGAATCCGGTCTCCGTTTCTCGAAATTCCTATTTGTTTTGTGTTTTATGGCGTGTCAAAGTCTACGACGGAAAACTTTAGACATCTCTGAGCACCACATAAGTGAGGTTAGGACAGAATTTTGAACTATTTCGTCACCTACGGAATGTAAAGAAAGCATTCGATGCAAAAATTTTGAAATTTATTTTTTTTGGTGTGCACACGTTTTGCCCCATAAGTCATTTAAAAATAAGAGATATCGCAAATCTAAGACTGGTCCTGGAGTCTACTCTCATTCAACTACCACTTGACCTGCCTAACTCAATTTTTTTTTCGGCACCCCCAAAAAATGGCGAGGTGCGCCCCTTCAATTTTCGACCGCTTGTCCAAACTTTAAACGTGAGTCAAGTCTGAACGGCTAAAGCCAGAATCTCCGGCAAAGTGGTCAAAGAAGGGTAATTTTTTGGTGAATTTTTCGGCACTTCGTAAGCTCGAAAATATGGAATAGAACCAGAGATATTTACAGTTTTAGTTTTCAGAAAAGTGCCAAAACAGGCCTTCAGCCGGGCAAGTCCACAAATGACCGTCACCGATTTCCATGACATTTGGCATACTTATAGATTCGAACCCCAGGATCACGAATCCGGTCTCCGTTTCTCGAAATTCCTATTTGTTTTGTGTTTTATGGCGTGTCAAAGTCTACGACGGAAAACTTTAGACATCTCTGAGCACCACATAAGTGAGGTTAGGACAGAATTTTGAACTATTTCGTCACCTACGGAATGTAAAGAAAGCATTCGATGCAAAAATTTTGAAATTTATTTTTTTTGGTGTGCACACGTTTTGCCCCATAAGTCATTTAAAAATAAGAGATATCGCAAATCTAAGACTGGTCCTGGAGTCTACTCTCATTCAACTACCACTTGACCTGCCTAACTCAATTTTTTTTTCGGCACCCCCAAAAAATGGCAAGGTGCGCCCCTTCAATTTTCGACCCCTTGTCCAAATTTTAAACGTGAGTCAAGTCTGAACGGCTAAAGCCAGAATCTCCGGCAAAGTGGTCAAAGAAGGGTAATTTTTTGGTGAATTTTTCGGCACTTCGTAAGCACGAAAATATGGAATAGAACCAGAGATATTTACAGTTTTAGTTTTCAGAAAAGTGCCAAAACAGGCCTTCAGCCGGGCAAGTCCACAAATGACCGTCACCGATTTCCATGACATTTGGCATACTTATAGATTCGAACCCCAGGATCACGAATCCGGTCTCCGTTTCTCGAAATTCCTATTTGTTTTGTGTTTTATGGCGTGTCAAAGTCTACGACGGAAAACTTTAGACATCTCTGAGCACCACATAAGTGAGGTTAGGACAGAATTTTGAACTATTTCGTCACCTACGGAATGTAAAGAAAGCATTCGATGCAAAAATTTTGAAATTTATTTTTTTTGGTGTGCACACGTTTTGCCCCATAAGTCATTTAAAAATAAGAGATATCGCAAATCTAAGACTGGTCCTGGAGTCTACTCTCATTCAACTACCACTTGACCTGCCTAACTCAATTTTTTTTTCGGCACCCCCAAAAAATGGCTAGGTGCGCCCCTTCAATTTTCGACCCCTTGTCCAAACTTTAAACGTGAGTCAAGTCTGAACGGCTAAAGCCAGAATCTCCGGCAAAGTGGTCAAAGAAGGGTAATTTTTTGGTGAATTTTTCGGCACTTCGTAAGCTCGAAAATATGGAATAGAACCAGAGATATTTACAGTTTTAGTTTTCAGAAAAGTGCCAAAACAGGCCTTCAGCCGGGCAAGTCCACAAATGACCGTCACCGATTTCCATGACATTTGGCATACTTATAGATTCGAACCCCAGGATCACGAATCCGGTCTCCGTTTCTCGAAATTCCTATTTGTTTTGTGTTTTATGGCGTGTCAAAGTCTACGACGGAAAACTTTAGACATCTCTGAGCACCACATAAGTGAGGTTAGGACAGAATTTTGAACTATTTCGTCACCTACGGAATGTAAAGAAAGCATTCGATGCAAAAATTTTGAAATTTATTTTTTTTGGTGTGCACACGTTTTGCCCCATAAGTCATTTAAAAATAAGAGATATCGCAAATCTAAGACTGGTCCTGGAGTCTACTCTCATTCAACTACCACTTGACCTGCCTAACTCAATTTTTTTTTCGGCACCCCCAAAAAATGGCAAGGTGCGCCCCTTCAATTTTCGACCCCTTGTCCAAACTTTAAACGTGAGTCAAGTCTGAACGGCTAAAGCCAGAATCTCCGGCAAAGTGGTCAAAGAAGGGTAATTTTTTGGTGAATTTTTCGGCACTTCGTAAGCTCGAAAATATGGAATAGAACCAGAGATATTTACAGTTTTAGTTTTCAGAAAAGTGCCAAAACAGGCCTTCAGCCGGGCAAGTCCACAAATGACCGTCACCGATTTCCATGACATTTGGCATACTTATAGATTCGAACCCCAGGATCACGAATCCGGTCTCCGTTTCTCGAAATTCCTATTTGTTTTGTGTTTTATGGCGTGTCAAAGTCTACGACGGAAAACTTTAGACATCTCTGAGCACCACATAAGTGAGGTTAGGACAGAATTTTGAACTATTTCGTCACCTACGGAATGTAAAGAAAGCATTCGATGCAAAAATTTTGAAATTTATTTTTTTTGGTGTGCACACGTTTTGCCCCATAAGTCATTTAAAAATAAGAGATATCGCAAATCTAAGACTGGTCCTGGAGTCTACTCTCATTCAACTACCACTTGACCTGCCTAACTCAATTTTTTTTTCGGCACCCCCAAAAAATGGCAAGGTGCGCCCCTTCAATTTTCGACCCCTTGTCCAAACTTTAAACGTGAGTCAAGTCTGAACGGCTAAAGCCAGAATCTCCGGCAAAGTGGTCAAAGAAGGGTAATTTTTTGGTGAATTTTTCGGCACTTCGTAAGCTCGAAAATATGGAATAGAACCAGAGATATTTACAGTTTTAGTTTTCAGAAAAGTGCCAAAACAGGCCTTCAGCCGGGCAAGTCCACAAATGACCGTCACCGATTTCCATGACATTTGGCATACTTATAGATTCGAACCCCAGGATCACGAATCCGGTCTCCGTTTCTCGAAATTCCTATTTGTTTTGTGTTTTATGGCGTGTCAAAGTCTACGACGGAAAACTTTAGACATCTCTGAGCACCACATAAGTGAGGTTAGGACAGAATTTTGAACTATTTCGTCACCTACGGAATGTAAAGAAAGCATTCGATGCAAAAATTTTGAAATTTATTTTTTTTGGTGTGCACACGTTTTGCCCCATAAGTCATTTAAAAATAAGAGATATCGCAAATCTAAGACTGGTCCTGGAGTCTACTCTCATTCAACTACCACTTGACCTGCCTAACTCAATTTTTTTTTCGGCACCCCCAAAAAATGGCAAGGTGCGCCCCTTCAATTTTCGACCCCTTGTCCAAACTTTAAACGTGAGTCAAGTCTGAACGGCTAAAGCCAGAATCTCCGGCAAAGTGGTCAAAGAAGGGTAATTTTTTGGTGAATTTTTCGGCACTTCGTAAGCTCGAAAATATGGAATAGAACCAGAGATATTTACAGTTTTAGTTTTCAGAAAAGTGCCAAAACAGGCCTTCAGCCGGGCAAGTCCACAAATGACCGTCACCGATTTCCATGACATTTGGCATACTTATAGATTCGAACCCCAGGATCACGAATCCGGTCTCCGTTTCTCGAAATTCCTATTTGTTTTGTGTTTTATGGCGTGTCAAAGTCTACGACGGAAAACTTTAGACATCTCTGAGCACCACATAAGTGAGGTTAGGACAGAATTTTGAACTATTTCGTCACCTACGGAATGTAAAGAAAGCATTCGATGCAAAAATTTTGAAATTTATTTTTTTTGGTGTGCACACGTTTTGCCCCATAAGTCATTTAAAAATAAGAGATATCGCAAATCTAAGACTGGTCCTGGAGTCTACTCTCATTCAACTACCACTTGACCTGCCTAACTCAATTTTTTTTTCGGCACCCCCAAAAAATGGCTAGGTGCGCCCCTTCAATTTTCGACCCCTTGTCCAAACTTTAAACGTGAGTCAAGTCTGAACGGCTAAAGCCAGAATCTCCGGCAAAGTGGTCAAAGAAGGGTAATTTTTTGGTGAATTTTTCGGCACTTCGTAAGCTCGAAAATATGGAATAGAACCAGAGATATTTACAGTTTTAGTTTTCAGAAAAGTGCCAAAACAGGCCTTCAGCCGGGCAAGTCCACAAATGACCGTCACCGATTTCCATGACATTTGGCATACTTATAGATTCGAACCCCAGGATCACGAATCCGGTCTCCGTTTCTCGAAATTCCTATTTGTTTTGTGTTTTATGGCGTGTCAAAGTCTACGACGGAAAACTTTAGACATCTCTGAGCACCACATAAGTGAGGTTAGGACAGAATTTTGAACTATTTCGTCACCTACGGAATGTAAAGAAAGCATTCGATGCAAAAATTTTGAAATTTATTTTTTTTGGTGTGCACACGTTTTGCCCCATAAGTCATTTAAAAATAAGAGATATCGCAAATCTAAGACTGGTCCTGGAGTCTACTCTCATTCAACTACCACTTGACCTGCCTAACTCAATTTTTTTTTCGGCACCCCCAAAAAATGGCAAGGTGCGCCCCTTCAATTTTCGACCCCTTGTCCAAACTTTAAACGTGAGTCAAGTCTGAACGGCTAAAGCCAGAATCTCCGGCAAAGTGGTCAAAGAAGGGTAATTTTTTGGTGAATTTTTCGGCACTTCGTAAGCTCGAAAATATGGAATAGAACCAGAGATATTTACAGTTTTAGTTTTCAGAAAAGTGCCAAAACAGGCCTTCAGCCGGGCAAGTCCACAAATGACCGTCACCGATTTCCATGACATTTGGCATACTTATAGATTCGAACCCCAGGATCACGAATCCGGTCTCCGTTTCTCGAAATTCCTATTTGTTTTGTGTTTTATGGCGTGTCAAAGTCTACGACGGAAAACTTTAGACATCTCTGAGCACCACATAAGTGAGGTTAGGACAGAATTTTGAACTATTTCGTCACCTACGGAATGTAAAGAAAGCATTCGATGCAAAAATTTTGAAATTTATTTTTTTTGGTGTGCACACGTTTTGCCCCATAAGTCATTTAAAAATAAGAGATATCGCAAATCTAAGACTGGTCCTGGAGTCTACTCTCATTCAACTACCACTTGACCTGCCTAACTCAATTTTTTTTTCGGCACCCCCAAAAAATGGCAAGGTGCGCCCCTTCAATTTTCGACCCCTTGTCCAAACTTTAAACGTGAGTCAAGTCTGAACGGCTAAAGCCAGAATCTCCGGCAAAGTGGTCAAAGAAGGGTAATTTTTTGGTGAATTTTTCGGCACTTCGTAAGCTCGAAAATATGGAATAGAACCAGAGATATTTACAGTTTTAGTTTTCAGAAAAGTGCCAAAACAGGCCTTCAGCCGGGCAAGTCCACAAATGACCGTCACCGATTTCCATGACATTTGGCATACTTATAGATTCGAACCCCAGGATCACGAATCCGGTCTCCGTTTCTCGAAATTCCTATTTGTTTTGTGTTTTATGGCGTGTCAAAGTCTACGACGGAAAACTTTAGACATCTCTGAGCACCACATAAGTGAGGTTAGGACAGAATTTTGAACTATTTCGTCACCTACGGAATGTAAAGAAAGCATTCGATGCAAAAATTTTGAAATTTATTTTTTTTGGTGTGCACACGTTTTGCCCCATAAGTCATTTAAAAATAAGAGATATCGCAAATCTAAGACTGGTCCTGGAGTCTACTCTCATTCAACTACCACTTGACCTGCCTAACTCAATTTTTTTTTCGGCACCCCCAAAAAATGGCAAGGTGCGCCCCTTCAATTTTCGACCCCTTGTCCAAACTTTAAACGTGAGTCAAGTCTGAACGGCTAAAGCCAGAATCTCCGGCAAAGTGGTCAAAGAAGGGTAATTTTTTGGTGAATTTTTCGGCACTTCGTAAGCTCGAAAATATGGAATAGAACCAGAGATATTTACAGTTTTAGTTTTCAGAAAAGTGCCAAAACAGGCCTTCAGCCGGGCAAGTCCACAAATGACCGTCACCGATTTCCATGACATTTGGCATACTTATAGATTCGAACCCCAGGATCACGAATCCGGTCTCCGTTTCTCGAAATTCCTATTTGTTTTGTGTTTTATGGCGTGTCAAAGTCTACGACGGAAAACTTTAGACATCTCTGAGCACCACATAAGTGAGGTTAGGACAGAATTTTGAACTATTTCGTCACCTACGGAATGTAAAGAAAGCATTCGATGCAAAAATTTTGAAATTTATTTTTTTTGGTGTGCACACGTTTTGCCCCATAAGTCATTTAAAAATAAGAGATATCGCAAATCTAAGACTGGTCCTGGAGTCTACTCTCATTCAACTACCACTTGACCTGCCTAACTCAATTTTTTTTTCGGCACCCCCAAAAAATGGCAAGGTGCGCCCCTTCAATTTTCGACCCCTTGTCCAAACTTTAAACGTGAGTCAAGTCTGAACGGCTAAAGCCAGAATCTCCGGCAAAGTGGTCAAAGAAGGGTAATTTTTTGGTGAATTTTTCGGCACTTCGTAAGCTCGAAAATATGGAATAGAACCAGAGATATTTACAGTTTTAGTTTTCAGAAAAGTGCCAAAACAGGCCTTCAGCCGGGCAAGTCCACAAATGACCGTCACCGATTTCCATGACATTTGGCATACTTATAGATTCGAACCCCAGGATCACGAATCCGGTCTCCGTTTCTCGAAATTCCTATTTGTTTTGTGTTTTATGGCGTGTCAAAGTCTACGACGGAAAACTTTAGACATCTCTGAGCACCACATAAGTGAGGTTAGGACAGAATTTTGAACTATTTCGTCACCTACGGAATGTAAAGAAAGCATTCGATGCAAAAATTTTGAAATTTATTTTTTTTGGTGTGCACACGTTTTGCCCCATAAGTCATTTAAAAATAAGAGATATCGCAAATCTAAGACTGGTCCTGGAGTCTACAATCATTCAACTACCACTTGACCTGCCTAACTCAATTTTTTTTCGGCACCCCCAAAAAATGGCAAGGTGCGCCCCTTCAATTTTCGACCCCTTGTCCAAACTTTAAACGTGAGTCAAGTCTGAACGGCTAAAGCCAGAATCTCCGGCAAAGTGGTCAAAGAAGGGTAATTTTTTGGTGAATTTTTCGGCACTTCGTAAGCTCGAAAATATGGAATAGAACCAGAGATATTTACAGTTTTAGTTTTCAGAAAAGTGCCAAAACAGGCCTTCAGCCGGGCAAGTCCACAAATGACCGTCACCGATTTCCATGACATTTGGCATACTTATAGATTCGAACCCCAGGATCACGAATCCGGTCTCCGTTTCTCGAAATTCCTATTTGTTTTGTGTTTTATGGCGTGTCAAAGTCTACGACGGAAAACTTTAGACATCTCTGAGCACCACATAAGTGAGGTTAGGACAGAATTTTGAACTATTTCGTCACCTACGGAATGTAAAGAAAGCATTCGATGCAAAAATTTTGAAATTTATTTTTTTTGGTGTGCACACGTTTTGCCCCATAAGTCATTTAAAAATAAGAGATATCGCAAATCTAAGACTGGTCCTGGAGTCTACTCTCATTCAACTACCACTTGACCTGCCTAACTCAATTTTTTTTTCGGCACCCCCAAAAAATGGCAAGGTGCGCCCCTTCAATTTTCGACCCCTTGTCCAAACTTTAAACGTGAGTCAAGTCTGAACGGCTAAAGCCAGAATCTCCGGCAAAGTGGTCAAAGAAGGGTAATTTTTTGGTGAATTTTTCGGCACTTCGTAAGCTCGAAAATATGGAATAGAACCAGAGATATTTACAGTTTTAGTTTTCAGAAAAGTGCCAAAACAGGCCTTCAGCCGGGCAAGTCCACAAATGACCGTCACCGATTTCCATGACATTTGGCATACTTATAGATTCGAACCCCAGGATCACGAATCCGGTCTCCGTTTCTCGAAATTCCTATTTGTTTTGTGTTTTATGGCGTGTCAAAGTCTACGACGGAAAACTTTAGACATCTCTGAGCACCACATAAGTGAGGTTAGGACAGAATTTTGAACTATTTCGTCACCTACGGAATGTAAAGAAAGCATTCGATGCAAAAATTTTGAAATTTATTTTTTTTGGTGTGCACACGTTTTGCCCCATAAGTCATTTAAAAATAAGAGATATCGCAAATCTAAGACTGGTCCTGGAGTCTACTCTCATTCAACTACCACTTGACCTGCCTAACTCAATTTTTTTTCGGCACCCCCAAAAAATGGCAAGGTGCGCCCCTTCAATTTTCGACCCCTTGTCCAAACTTTAAACGTGAGTCAAGTCTGAACGGCTAAAGCCAGAATCTCCGGCAAAGTGGTCAAAGAAGGGTAATTTTTTGGTGAATTTTTCGGCACTTCGTAAGCTCGAAAATATGGAATAGAACCAGAGATATTTACAGTTTTAGTTTTCAGAAAAGTGCCAAAACAGGCCTTCAGCCGGGCAAGTCCACAAATGACCGTCACCGATTTCCATGACATTTGGCATACTTATAGATTCGAACCCCAGGATCACGAATCCGGTCTCCGTTTCTCGAAATTCCTATTTGTTTTGTGTTTTATGGCGTGTCAAAGTCTACGACGGAAAACTTTAGACATCTCTGAGCACCACATAAGTGAGGTTAGGACAGAATTTTGAACTATTTCGTCACCTACGGAATGTAAAGAAAGCATTCGATGCAAAAATTTTGAAATTTATTTTTTTTGGTGTGCACACGTTTTGCCCCATAAGTCATTTAAAAATAAGAGATATCGCAAATCTAAGACTGGTCCTGGAGTCTACTCTCATTCAACTACCACTTGACCTGCCTAACTCAATTTTTTTTTCGGCACCCCCAAAAAATGGCAAGGTGCGCCCCTTCAATTTTCGACCCCTTGTCCAAACTTTAAACGTGAGTCAAGTCTGAACGGCTAAAGCCAGAATCTCCGGCAAAGTGGTCAAAGAAGGGTAATTTTTTGGTGAATTTTTCGGCACTTCGTAAGCTCGAAAATATGGAATAGAACCAGAGATATTTACAGTTTTAGTTTTCAGAAAAGTGCCAAAACAGGCCTTCAGCCGGGCAAGTCCACAAATGACCGTCACCGATTTCCATGACATTTGGCATACTTATAGATTCGAACCCCAGGATCACGAATCCGGTCTCCGTTTCTCGAAATTCCTATTTGTTTTGTGTTTTATGGCGTGTCAAAGTCTACGACGGAAAACTTTAGACATCTCTGAGCACCACATAAGTGAGGTTAGGACAGAATTTTGAACTATTTCGTCACCTACGGAATGTAAAGAAAGCATTCGATGCAAAAATTTTGAAATTTATTTTTTTTGGTGTGCACACGTTTTGCCCCATAAGTCATTTAAAAATAAGAGATATCGCAAATCTAAGACTGGTCCTGGAGTCTACTCTCATTCAACTACCACTTGACCTGCCTAACTCAATTTTTTTTCGGCACCCCCAAAAAATGGCAAGGTGCGCCCCTTCAATTTTCGACCCCTTGTCCAAACTTTAAACGTGAGTCAAGTCTGAACGGCTAAAGCCAGAATCTCCGGCAAAGTGGTCAAAGAAGGGTAATTTTTTGGTGAATTTTTCGGCACTTCGTAAGCTCGAAAATATGGAATAGAACCAGAGATATTTACAGTTTTAGTTTTCAGAAAAGTGCCAAAACAGGCCTTCAGCCGGGCAAGTCCACAAATGACCGTCACCGATTTCCATGACATTTGGCATACTTATAGATTCGAACCCCAGGATCACGAATCCGGTCTCCGTTTCTCGAAATTCCTATTTGTTTTGTGTTTTATGGCGTGTCAAAGTCTACGACGGAAAACTTTAGACATCTCTGAGCACCACATAAGTGAGGTTAGGACAGAATTTTGAACTATTTCGTCACCTACGGAATGTAAAGAAAGCATTCGATGCAAAAATTTTGAAATTTATTTTTTTTGGTGTGCACACGTTTTGCCCCATAAGTCATTTAAAAATAAGAGATATCGCAAATCTAAGACTGGTCCTGGAGTCTACTCTCATTCAACTACCACTTGACCTGCCTAACTCAATTTTTTTTTCGGCACCCCCAAAAAATGGCAAGGTGCGCCCCTTCAATTTTCGACCCCTTGTCCAAACTTTAAACGTGAGTCAAGTCTGAACGGCTAAAGCCAGAATCTCCGGCAAAGTGGTCAAAGAAGGGTAATTTTTTGGTGAATTTTTCGGCACTTCGTAAGCTCGAAAATATGGAATAGAACCAGAGATATTTACAGTTTTAGTTTTCAGAAAAGTGCCAAAACAGGCCTTCAGCCGGGCAAGTCCACAAATGACCGTCACCGATTTCCATGACATTTGGCATACTTATAGATTCGAACCCCAGGATCACGAATCCGGTCTCCGTTTCTCGAAATTCCTATTTGTTTTGTGTTTTATGGCGTGTCAAAGTCTACGACGGAAAACTTTAGACATCTCTGAGCACCACATAAGTGAGGTTAGGACAGAATTTTGAACTATTTCGTCACCTACGGAATGTAAAGAAAGCATTCGATGCAAAAATTTTGAAATTTATTTTTTTTGGTGTGCACACGTTTTGCCCCATAACTCATTTAAAAATAAGAGATATCGCAAATCTAAGACTGGTCCTGGAGTCTACTCTCATTCAACTACCACTTGACCTGCCTAACTCAATTTTTTTTTCGGCACCCCCAAAAAATGGCAAGGTGCGCCCCTTCAATTTTCGACCCCTTGTCCAAACTTTAAACGTGAGTCAAGTCTGAACGGCTAAAGCCAGAATCTCCGGCAAAGTGGTCAAAGAAGGGTAATTTTTTGGTGAATTTTTCGGCACTTCGTAAGCTCGAAAATATGGAATAGAACCAGAGATATTTACAGATTTAGTTTTCAGAAAAGTGCCAAAACAGGCCTTCAGCCGGGCAAGTCCACAAATGACCGTCACCGATTTCCATGACATTTGGCATACTTATAGATTCGAACCCCAGGATCACGAATCCGGTCTCCGTTTCTCGAAATTCCTATTTGTTTTGTGTTTTATGGCGTGTCAAAGTCTACGACGGAAAACTTTAGACATCTCTGAGCACCACATAAGTGAGGTTAGGACAGAATTTTGAACTATTTCGTCACCTACGGAATGTAAAGAAAGCATTCGATGCAAAAATTTTGAAATTTATTTTTTTTGGTGTGCACACGTTTTGCCCCATAAGTCATTTAAAAATAAGAGATATCGCAAATCTAAGACTGGTCCTGGAGTCTACTCTCATTCAACTACCACTTGACCTGCCTAACTCAATTTTTTTTTCGGCACCCCCAAAAAATGGCAAGGTGCGCCCCTTCAATTTTCGACCCCTTGTCCAAACTTTAAACGTGAGTCAAGTCTGAACGGCTAAAGCCAGAATCTCCGGCAAAGTGGTCAAAGAAGGGTAATTTTTTGGTGAATTTTTCGGCACTTCGTAAGCACGAAAATATGGAATAGAACCAGAGATATTTACAGTTTTAGTTTTCAGAAAAGTGCCAAAACAGGCCTTCAGCCGGGCAAGTCCACAAATGACCGTCACCGATTTCCATGACATTTGGCATACTTATAGATTCGAACCCCAGGATCACGAATCCGGTCTCCGTTTCTCGAAATTCCTATTTGTTTTGTGTTTTATGGCGTGTCAAAGTCTACGACGGAAAACTTTAGACATCTCTGAGCACCACATAAGTGAGGTTAGGACAGAATTTTGAACTATTTCGTCACCTACGGAATGTAAAGAAAGCATTCGATGCAAAAATTTTGAAATTTATTTTTTTTGGTGTGCACACGTTTTGCCCCATAAGTCATTTAAAAATAAGAGATATCGCAAATCTAAGACTGGTCCTGGAGTCTACTCTCATTCAACTACCACTTGACCTGCCTAACTCAATTTTTTTTCGGCACCCCCAAAAAATGGCAAGGTGCGCCCCTTCAATTTTCGACCCCTTGTCCAAACTTTAAACGTGAGTCAAGTCTGAACGGCTAAAGCCAGAATCTCCGGCAAAGTGGTCAAAGAAGGGTAATTTTTTGGTGAACTTTTCGGCACTTCGTAAGCTCGAAAATATGGAATAGAACCAGAGATATTTACAGTTTTAGTTTTCAGAAAAGTGCCAAAACAGGCCTTCAGCCGGGCAAGTCCACAAATGACCGTCACCGATTTCCATGACATTTGGCATACTTATAGATTCGAACCCCAGGATCACGAATCCGGTCTCCGTTTCTCGAAATTCCTATTTGTTTTGTGTTTTATGGCGTGTCAAAGTCTACGACGGAAAACTTTAGACATCTCTGAGCACCACATAAGTGAGGTTAGGACAGAATTTTGAACTATTTCGTCACCTACGGAATGTAAAGAAAGCATTCGATGCAAAAATTTTGAAATTTATTTTTTTTGGTGTGCACACGTTTTGCCCCATAAGTCATTTAAAAATAAGAGATATCGCAAATCTAAGACTGGTCCTGGAGTCTACTCTCATTCAACTACCACTTGACCTGCCTAACTCAATTTTTTTTTCGGCACCCCCAAAAAATGGCAAGGTGCGCCCCTTCAATTTTCGACCCCTTGTCCAAACTTTAAACGTGAGTCAAGTCTGAACGGCTAAAGCCAGAATCTCCGGCAAAGTGGTCAAAGAAGGGTAATTTTTTGGTGAATTTTTCGGCACTTCGTAAGCTCGAAAATATGGAATAGAACCAGAGATATTTACAGTTTTAGTTTTCAGAAAAGTGCCAAAACAGGCCTTCAGCCGGGCAAGTCCACAAATGACCGTCACCGATTTCCATGACATTTGGCATACTTATAGATTCGAACCCCAGGATCACGAATCCGGTCTCCGTTTCTCGAAATTCCTATTTGTTTTGTGTTTTATGGCGTGTCAAAGTCTACGACGGAAAACTTTAGACATCTCTGAGCACCACATAAGTGAGGTTAGGACAGAATTTTGAACTATTTCGTCACCTACGGAATGTAAAGAAAGCATTCGATGCAAAAATTTTGAAATTTATTTTTTTTGGTGTGCACACGTTTTGCCCCATAAGTCATTTAAAAATAAGAGATATCGCAAATCTAAGACTGGTCCTGGAGTCTACTCTCATTCAACTACCACTTGACCTGCCTAACTCAATTTTTTTTTCGGCACCCCCAAAAAATGGCCCTTCAATTTTCGACCCCTTGTCCAAACTTTAAACGTGAGTCAAGTCTGAACGGCTAAAGCCAGAATCTCCGGCAAAGTGGTCAAAGAAGGGTAATTTTTTGGTGAATTTTTCGGCACTTCGTAAGCACGAAAATATGGAATAGAACCAGAGATATTTACAGTTTTAGTTTTCAGAAAAGTGCCAAAACAGGCCTTCAGCCGGGCAAGTCCACAAATGACCGTCACCGATTTCCATGACATTTGGCATACTTATAGATTCGAACCCCAGGATCACGAATCCGGTCTCCGTTTCTCGAAATTCCTATTTGTTTTGTGTTTTATGGCGTGTCAAAGTCTACGACGGAAAACTTTAGACATCTCTGAGCACCACATAAGTGAGGTTAGGACAGAATTTTGAACTATTTCGTCACCTACGGAATGTAAAGAAAGCATTCGATGCAAAAATTTTGAAATTTATTTTTTTTGGTGTGCACACGTTTTGCCCCATAAGTCATTTAAAAATAAGAGATATCGCAAATCTAAGACTGGTCCTGGAGTCTACTCTCATTCAACTACCACTTGACCTGCCTAACTCAATTTTTTTTTCGGCACCCCCAAAAAATGGCAAGGTGCGCCCCTTCAATTTTCGACCCCTTGTCCAAACTTTAAACGTGAGTCAAGTCTGAACGGCTAAAGCCAGAATCTCCGGCAAAGTGGTCAAAGAAGGGTAATTTTTTGGTGAATTTTTCGGCACTTCGTAAGCTCGAAAATATGGAATAGAACCAGAGATATTTACAGTTTTAGTTTTCAGAAAAGTGCCAAAACAGGCCTTCAGCCGGGCAAGTCCACAAATGACCGTCACCGATTTCCATGACATTTGGCATACTTATAGATTCGAACCCCAGGATCACGAATCCGGTCTCCGTTTCTCGAAATTCCTATTTGTTTTGTGTTTTATGGCGTGTCAAAGTCTACGACGGAAAACTTTAGACATCTCTGAGCACCACATAAGTGAGGTTAGGACAGAATTTTGAACTATTTCGTCACCTACGGAATGTAAAGAAAGCATTCGATGCAAAAATTTTGAAATTTATTTTTTTTGGTGTGCACACGTTTTGCCCCATAAGTCATTTAAAAATAAGAGATATCGCAAATCTAAGACTGGTCCTGGAGTCTACTCTCATTCAACTACCACTTGACCTGCCTAACTCAATTTTTTTTTCGGCACCCCCAAAAAATG
This sequence comes from Tenodera sinensis, assembly GCA_030765045.1. Lineage (NCBI taxonomy): Eukaryota > Metazoa > Arthropoda > Insecta > Mantodea > Mantidae > Tenodera > Tenodera sinensis. The sequence goes on from JAUKNM010000104.1 coordinate 57,108, forward strand.
GCAAGGTGCGCCCCTTCAATTTTCGACCCCTTGTCCAAACTTTAAACGTGAGTCAAGTCTGAACGGCTAAAGCCAGAATCTCCGGCAAAGTGGTCAAAGAAGGGTAATTTTTTGGTGAATTTTTCGGCACTTCGTAAGCACGAAAATATGGAATAGAACCAGAGATATTTACAGTTTTAGTTTTCAGAAAAGTGCCAAAACAGGCCTTCAGCCGGGCAAGTCCACAAATGACCGTCACCGATTTCCATGACATTTGGCATACTTATAGATTCGAACCCCAGGATCACGAATCCGGTCTCCGTTTCTCGAAATTCCTATTTGTTTTGTGTTTTATGGCGTGTCAAAGTCTACGACGGAAAACTTTAGACATCTCTGAGCACCACATAAGTGAGGTTAGGACAGAATTTTGAACTATTTCGTCACCTACGGAATGTAAAGAAAGCATTCGATGCAAAAATTTTGAAATTTATTTTTTTTGGTGTGCACACGTTTTGCCCCATAAGTCATTTAAAAATAAGAGATATCGCAAATCTAAGACTGGTCCTGGAGTCTACTCTCATTCAACTACCACTTGACCTGCCTAACTCAATTTTTTTTCGGCACCCCCAAAAAATGGCAAGGTGCGCCCCTTCAATTTTCGACCCCTTGTCCAAACTTTAAACGTGAGTCAAGTCTGAACGGCTAAAGCCAGAATCTCCGGCAAAGTGGTCAAAGAAGGGTAATTTTTTGGTGAATTTTTCGGCACTTCGTAAGCTCGAAAATATGGAATAGAACCAGAGATATTTACAGTTTTAGTTTTCAGAAAAGTGCCAAAACAGGCCTTCAGCCGGGCAAGTCCACAAATGACCGTCACCGATTTCCATGACATTTGGCATACTTATAGATTCGAACCCCAGGATCACGAATCCGGTCTCCGTTTCTCGAAATTCCTATTTGTTTTGTGTTTTATGGCGTGTCAAAGTCTACGACGGAAAACTTTAGACATCTCTGAGCACCACATAAGTGAGGTTAGGACAGAATTTTGAACTATTTCGTCACCTACGGAATGTAAAGAAAGCATTCGATGCAAAAATTTTGAAATTTATTTTTTTTGGTGTGCACACGTTTTGCCCCATAAGTCATTTAAAAATAAGAGATATCGCAAATCTAAGACTGGTCCTGGAGTCTACTCTCATTCAACTACCACTTGACCTGCCTAACTCAATTTTTTTTTCGGCACCCCCAAAAAATGGCAAGGTGCGCCCCTTCAATTTTCGACCCCTTGTCCAAACTTTAAACGTGAGTCAAGTCTGAACGGCTAAAGCCAGAATCTCCGGCAAAGTGGTCAAAGAAGGGTAATTTTTTGGTGAATTTTTCGGCACTTCGTAAGCTCGAAAATATGGAATAGAACCAGAGATATTTACAGTTTTAGTTTTCAGAAAAGTGCCAAAACAGGCCTTCAGCCGGGCAAGTCCACAAATGACCGTCACCGATTTCCATGACATTTGGCATACTTATAGATTCGAACCCCAGGATCACGAATCCGGTCTCCGTTTCTCGAAATTCCTATTTGTTTTGTGTTTTATGGCGTGTCAAAGTCTACGACGGAAAACTTTAGACATCTCTGAGCACCACATAAGTGAGGTTAGGACAGAATTTTGAACTATTTCGTCACCTACGGAATGTAAAGAAAGCATTCGATGCAAAAATTTTGAAATTTATTTTTTTTGGTGTGCACACGTTTTGCCCCATAAGTCATTTAAAAATAAGAGATATCGCAAATCTAAGACTGGTCCTGGAGTCTACTCTCATTCAACTACCACTTGACCTGCCTAACTCAATTTTTTTTTCGGCACCCCCAAAAAATGGCAAGGTGCGCCCCTTCAATTTTCGACCCCTTGTCCAAACTTTAAACGTGAGTCAAGTCTGAACGGCTAAAGCCAGAATCTCCGGCAAAGTGGTCAAAGAAGGGTAATTTTTTGGTGAATTTTTCGGCACTTCGTAAGCTCGAAAATATGGAATAGAACCAGAGATATTTACAGTTTTAGTTTTCAGAAAAGTGCCAAAACAGGCCTTCAGCCGGGCAAGTCCACAAATGACCGTCACCGATTTCCATGACATTTGGCATACTTATAGATTCGAACCCCAGGATCACGAATCCGGTCTCCGTTTCTCGAAATTCCTATTTGTTTTGTGTTTTATGGCGTGTCAAAGTCTACGACGGAAAACTTTAGACATCTCTGAGCACCACATAAGTGAGGTTAGGACAGAATTTTGAACTATTTCGTCACCTACGGAATGTAAAGAAAGCATTCGATGCAAAAATTTTGAAATTTATTTTTTTTGGTGTGCACACGTTTTGCCCCATAAGTCATTTAAAAATAAGAGATATCGCAAATCTAAGACTGGTCCTGGAGTCTACTCTCATTCAACTACCACTTGACCTGCCTAACTCAATTTTTTTTTCGGCACCCCCAAAAAATGGCAAGGTGCGCCCCTTCAATTTTCGACCCCTTGTCCAAACTTTAAACGTGAGTCAAGTCTGAACGGCTAAAGCCAGAATCTCCGGCAAAGTGGTCAAAGAAGGGTAATTTTTTGGTGAATTTTTCGGCACTTCGTAAGCTCGAAAATATGGAATAGAACCAGAGATATTTACAGTTTTAGTTTTCAGAAAAGTGCCAAAACAGGCCTTCAGCCGGGCAAGTCCACAAATGACCGTCACCGATTTCCATGACATTTGGCATACTTATAGATTCGAACCCCAGGATCACGAATCCGGTCTCCGTTTCTCGATATTCCTATTTGTTTTGTGTTTTATGGCGTGTCAAAGTCTACGACGGAAAACTTTAGACATCTCTGAGCACCACATAAGTGAGGTTAGGACAGAATTTTGAACTATTTCGTCACCTACGGAATGTAAAGAAAGCATTCGATGCAAAAATTTTGAAATTTATTTTTTTTGGTGTGCACACGTTTTGCCCCATAAGTCATTTAAAAATAAGAGATATCGCAAATCTAAGACTGGTCCTGGAGTCTACTCTCATTCAACTACCACTTGACCTGCCTAACTCAATTTTTTTTTCGGCACCCCCAAAAAATGGCAAGGTGCGCCCCTTCAATTTTCGACCCCTTGTCCAAACTTTAAACGTGAGTCAAGTCTGAACGGCTAAAGCCAGAATCTCCGGCAAAGTGGTCAAAGAAGGGTAATTTTTTGGTGAATTTTTCGGCACTTCGTAAGCACGAAAATATGGAATAGAACCAGAGATATTTACAGTTTTAGTTTTCAGAAAAGTGCCAAAACAGGCCTTCAGCCGGGCAAGTCCACAAATGACCGTCACCGATTTCCATGACATTTGGCATACTTATAGATTCGAACCCCAGGATCACGAATCCGGTCTCCGTTTCTCGAAATTCCTATTTGTTTTGTGTTTTATGGCGTGTCAAAGTCTACGACGGAAAACTTTAGACATCTCTGAGCACCACATAAGTGAGGTTAGGACAGAATTTTGAACTATTTCGTCACCTACGGAATGTAAAGAAAGCATTCGATGCAAAAATTTTGAAATTTATTTTTTTTGGTGTGCACACGTTTTGCCCCATAAGTCATTTAAAAATAAGAGATATCGCAAATCTAAGACTGGTCCTGGAGTCTACTCTCATTCAACTACCACTTGACCTGCCTAACTCAATTTTTTTTCGGCACCCCCAAAAAATGGCAAGGTGCGCCCCTTCAATTTTCGACCCCTTGTCCAAACTTTAAACGTGAGTCAAGTCTGAACGGCTAAAGCCAGAATCTCCGGCAAAGTGGTCAAAGAAGGGTAATTTTTTGGTGAATTTTTCGGCACTTCGTAAGCTCGAAAATATGGAATAGAACCAGAGATATTTACAGTTTTAGTTTTCAGAAAAGTGCCAAAACAGGCCTTCAGCCGGGCAAGTCCACAAATGACCGTCACCGATTTCCATGACATTTGGCATACTTATAGATTCGAACCCCAGGATCACGAATCCGGTCTCCGTTTCTCGAAATTCCTATTTGTTTTGTGTTTTATGGCGTGTCAAAGTCTACGACGGAAAACTTTAGACATCTCTGAGCACCACATAAGTGAGGTTAGGACAGAATTTTGAACTATTTCGTCACCTACGGAATGTAAAGAAAGCATTCGATGCAAAAATTTTGAAATTTATTTTTTTTGGTGTGCACACGTTTTGCCCCATAAGTCATTTAAAAATAAGAGATATCGCAAATCTAAGACTGGTCCTGGAGTCTACTCTCATTCAACTACCACTTGACCTGCCTAACTCAATTTTTTTTTCGGCACCCCCAAAAAATGGCAAGGTGCGCCCCTTCAATTTTCGACCCCTTGTCCAAACTTTAAACGTGAGTCAAGTCTGAACGGCTAAAGCCAGAATCTCCGGCAAAGTGGTCAAAGAAGGGTAATTTTTTGGTGAATTTTTCGGCACTTCGTAAGCTCGAAAATATGGAATAGAACCAGAGATATTTACAGTTTTAGTTTTCAGAAAAGTGCCAAAACAGGCCTTCAGCCGGGCAAGTCCACAAATGACCGTCACCGATTTCCATGACATTTGGCATACTTATAGATTCGAACCCCAGGATCACGAATCCGGTCTCCGTTTCTCGAAATTCCTATTTGTTTTGTGTTTTATGGCGTGTCAAAGTCTACGACGGAAAACTTTAGACATCTCTGAGCACCACATAAGTGAGGTTAGGACAGAATTTTGAACTATTTCGTCACCTACGGAATGTAAAGAAAGCATTCGATGCAAAAATTTTGAAATTTATTTTTTTTGGTGTGCACACGTTTTGCCCCATAAGTCATTTAAAAATAAGAGATATCGCAAATCTAAGACTGGTCCTGGAGTCTACTCTCATTCAACTACCACTTGACCTGCCTAACTCAATTTTTTTTTCGGCACCCCCAAAAAATGGCAAGGTGCGCCCCTTCAATTTTCGACCCCTTGTCCAAACTTTAAACGTGAGTCAAGTCTGAACGGCTAAAGCCAGAATCTCCGGCAAAGTGGTCAAAGAAGGGTAATTTTTTGGTGAATTTTTCGGCACTTCGTAAGCTCGAAAATATGGAATAGAACCAGAGATATTTACAGTTTTAGTTTTCAGAAAAGTGCCAAAACAGGCCTTCAGCCGGGCAAGTCCACAAATGACCGTCACCGATTTCCATGACATTTGGCATACTTATAGATTCGAACCCCAGGATCACGAATCCGGTCTCCGTTTCTCGAAATTCCTATTTGTTTTGTGTTTTATGGCGTGTCAAAGTCTACGACGGAAAACTTTAGACATCTCTGAGCACCACATAAGTGAGGTTAGGACAGAATTTTGAACTATTTCGTCACCTACGGAATGTAAAGAAAGCATTCGATGCAAAAATTTTGAAATTTATTTTTTTTGGTGTGCACACGTTTTGCCCCATAAGTCATTTAAAAATAAGAGATATCGCAAATCTAAGACTGGTCCTGGAGTCTACTCTCATTCAACTACCACTTGACCTGCCTAACTCAATTTTTTTTCGGCACCCCCAAAAAATGGCAAGGTGCGCCCCTTCAATTTTCGACCCCTTGTCCAAACTTTAAACGTGAGTCAAGTCTGAACGGCTAAAGCCAGAATCTCCGGCAAAGTGGTCAAAGAAGGGTAATTTTTTGGTGAATTTTTCGGCACTTCGTAAGCTCGAAAATATGGAATAGAACCAGAGATATTTACAGTTTTAGTTTTCAGAAAAGTGCCAAAACAGGCCTTCAGCCGGGCAAGTCCACAAATGACCGTCACCGATTTCCATGACATTTGGCATACTTATAGATTCGAACCCCAGGATCACGAATCCGGTCTCCGTTTCTCGAAATTCCTATTTGTTTTGTGTTTTATGGCGTGTCAAAGTCTACGACGGAAAACTTTAGACATCTCTGAGCACCACATAAGTGAGGTTAGGACAGAATTTTGAACTATTTCGTCACCTACGGAATGTAAAGAAAGCATTCGATGCAAAAATTTTGAAATTTATTTTTTTTGGTGTGCACACGTTTTGCCCCATAAGTCATTTAAAAATAAGAGATATCGCAAATCTAAGACTGGTCCTGGAGTCTACTCTCATTCAACTACCACTTGACCTGCCTAACTCAATTTTTTTTTCGGCACCCCCAAAAAATGGCAAGGTGCGCCCCTTCAATTTTCGACCCCTTGTCCAAACTTTAAACGTGAGTCAAGTCTGAACGGCTAAAGCCAGAATCTCCGGCAAAGTGGTCAAAGAAGGGTAATTTTTTGGTGAATTTTTCGGCACTTCGTAAGCTCGAAAATATGGAATAGAACCAGAGATATTTACAGTTTTAGTTTTCAGAAAAGTGCCAAAACAGGCCTTCAGCCGGGCAAGTCCACAAATGACCGTCACCGATTTCCATGACATTTGGCATACTTATAGATTCGAACCCCAGGATCACGAATCCGGTCTCCGTTTCTCGAAATTCCTATTTGTTTTGTGTTTTATGGCGTGTCAAAGTCTACGACGGAAAACTTTAGACATCTCTGAGCACCACATAAGTGAGGTTAGGACAGAATTTTGAACTATTTCGTCACCTACGGAATGTAAAGAAAGCATTCGATGCAAAAATTTTGAAATTTATTTTTTTTGGTGTGCACACGTTTTGCCCCATAAGTCATTTAAAAATAAGAGATATCGCAAATCTAAGACTGGTCCTGGAGTCTACTCTCATTCAACTACCACTTGACCTGCCTAACTCAATTTTTTTTTCGGCACCCCCAAAAAATGGCAATTTTCGACCCCTTGTCCAAACTTTAAACGTGAGTCAAGTCTGAACGGCTAAAGCCAGAATCTCCGGCAAAGTGGTCAAAGAAGGGTAATTTTTTGGTGAATTTTTCGGCACTTCGTAAGCTCGAAAATATGGAATAGAACCAGAGATATTTACAGTTTTAGTTTTCAGAAAAGTGCCAAAACAGGCCTTCAGCCGGGCAAGTCCACAAATGACCGTCACCGATTTCCATGACATTTGGCATACTTATAGATTCGAACCCCAGGATCACGAATCCGGTCTCCGTTTCTCGAAATTCCTATTTGTTTTGTGTTTTATGGCGTGTCAAAGTCTACGACGGAAAACTTTAGACATCTCTGAGCACCACATAAGTGAGGTTAGGACAGAATTTTGAACTATTTCGTCACCTACGGAATGTAAAGAAAGCATTCGATGCAAAAATTTTGAAATTTATTTTTTTTGGTGTGCACACGTTTTGCCCCATAAGTCATTTAAAAATAAGAGATATCGCAAATCTAAGACTGGTCCTGGAGTCTACTCTCATTCAACTACCACTTGACCTGCCTAACTCAATTTTTTTTTCGGCACCCCCAAAAAATGGCAAGGTGCGCCCCTTCAATTTTCGACCCCTTGTCCAAACTTTAAACGTGAGTCAAGTCTGAACGGCTAAAGCCAGAATCTCCGGCAAAGTGGTCAAAGAAGGGTAATTTTTTGGTGAATTTTTCGGCACTTCGTAAGCTCGAAAATATGGAATAGAACCAGAGATATTTACAGTTTTAGTTTTCAGAAAAGTGCCAAAACAGGCCTTCAGCCGGGCAAGTCCACAAATGACCGTCACCGATTTCCATGACATTTGGCATACTTATAGATTCGAACCCCAGGATCACGAATCCGGTCTCCGTTTCTCGAAATTCCTATTTGTTTTGTGTTTTATGGCGTGTCAAAGTCTACGACGGAAAACTTTAGACATCTCTGAGCACCACATAAGTGAGGTTAGGACAGAATTTTGAACTATTTCGTCACCTACGGAATGTAAAGAAAGCATTCGATGCAAAAATTTTGAAATTTATTTTTTTTGGTGTGCACACGTTTTGCCCCATAAGTCATTTAAAAATAAGAGATATCGCAAATCTAAGACTGGTCCTGGAGTCTACTCTCATTCAACTACCACTTGACCTGCCTAACTCAATTTTTTTTTCGGCACCCCCAAAAAATGGCAAGGTGCGCCCCTTCAATTTTCGACCCCTTGTCCAAACTTTAAACGTGAGTCAAGTCTGAACGGCTAAAGCCAGAATCTCCGGCAAAGTGGTCAAAGAAGGGTAATTTTTTGGTGAATTTTTCGGCACTTCGTAAGCTCGAAAATATGGAATAGAACCAGAGATATTTACAGTTTTAGTTTTCAGAAAAGTGCCAAAACAGGCCTTCAGCCGGGCAAGTCCACAAATGACCGTCACCGATTTCCATGACATTTGGCATACTTATAGATTCGAACCCCAGGATCACGAATCCGGTCTCCGTTTCTCGAAATTCCTATATGTTTTGTGTTTTATGGCGTGTCAAAGTCTACGACGGAAAACTTTAGACATCTCTGAGCACCACATAAGTGAGGTTAGGACAGAATTTTGAACTATTTCGTCACCTACGGAATGTAAAGAAAGCATTCGATGCAAAAATTTTGAAATTTATTTTTTTTGGTGTGCACACGTTTTGCCCCATAAGTCATTTAAAAATAAGAGATATCGCAAATCTAAGACTGGTCCTGGAGTCTACTCTCATTCAACTACCACTTGACCTGCCTAACTCAATTTTTTTTTCGGCACCCCCAAAAAATGGCAAGGTGCGCCCCTTCAATTTTCGACCCCTTGTCCAAACTTTAAACGTGAGTCAAGTCTGAACGGCTAAAGCCAGAATCTCCGGCAAAGTGGTCAAAGAAGGGTAATTTTTTGGTGAATTTTTCGGCACTTCGTAAGCTCGAAAATATGGAATAGAACCAGAGATATTTACAGTTTTAGTTTTCAGAAAAGTGCCAAAACAGGCCTTCAGCCGGGCAAGTCCACAAATGACCGTCACCGATTTCCATGACATTTGGCATACTTATAGATTCGAACCCCCGGATCACGAATCCGGTCTCCGTTTCTCGAAATTCCTATTTGTTTTGTGTTTTATGGCGTGTCAAAGTCTACGACGGAAAACTTTAGACATCTCTGAGCACCACATAAGTGAGGTTAGGACAGAATTTTGAACTATTTCGTCACCTACGGAATGTAAAGAAAGCATTCGATGCAAAAATTTTGAAATTTATTTTTTTTGGTGTGCACACGTTTTGCCCCATAAGTCATTTAAAAATAAGAGATATCGCAAATCTAAGACTGGTCCTGGAGTCTACTCTCATTCAACTACCACTTGACCTGCCTAACTCAATTTTTTTTTCGGCACCCCCAAAAAATGGCAATTTTCGACCCCTTGTCCAAACTTTAAACGTGAGTCAAGTCTGAACGGCTAAAGCCAGAATCTCCGGCAAAGTGGTCAAAGAAGGGTAATTTTTTGGTGAATTTTTCGGCACTTCGTAAGCTCGAAAATATGGAATAGAACCAGAGATATTTACAGTTTTAGTTTTCAGAAAAGTGCCAAAACAGGCCTTCAGCCGGGCAAGTCCACAAATGACCGTCACCGATTTCCATGACATTTGGCATACTTATAGATTCGAACCCCAGGATCACGAATCCGGTCTCCGTTTCTCGAAATTCCTATTTGTTTTGTGTTTTATGGCGTGTCAAAGTCTACGACGGAAAACTTTAGACATCTCTGAGCACCACATAAGTGAGGTTAGGACAGAATTTTGAACTATTTCGTCACCTACGGAATGTAAAGAAAGCATTCGATGCAAAAATTTTGAAATTTATTTTTTTTGGTGTGCACACGTTTTGCCCCATAAGTCATTTAAAAATAAGAGATATCGCAAATCTAAGACTGGTCCTGGAGTCTACTCTCATTCAACTACCACTTGACCTGCCTAACTCAATTTTTTTTTCGGCACCCCCAAAAAATGGCAAGGTGCGCCCCTTCAATTTTCGACCCCTTGTCCAAACTTTAAACGTGAGTCAAGTCTGAACGGCTAAAGCCAGAATCTCCGGCAAAGTGGTCAAAGAAGGGTAATTTTTTGGTGAATTTTTCGGCACTTCGTAAGCTCGAAAATATGGAATAGAACCAGAGATATTTACAGTTTTAGTTTTCAGAAAAGTGCCAAAACAGGCCTTCAGCCGGGCAAGTCCACAAATGACCGTCACCGATTTCCATGACATTTGGCATACTTATAGATTCGAACCCCAGGATCACGAATCCGGTCTCCGTTTCTCGAAATTCCTATTTGTTTTGTGTTTTATGGCGTGTCAAAGTCTACGACGGAAAACTTTAGACATCTCTGAGCACCACATAAGTGAGGTTAGGACAGAATTTTGAACTATTTCGTCACCTACGGAATGTAAAGAAAGCATTCGATGCAAAAATTTTGAAATTTATTTTTTTTGGTGTGCACACGTTTTGCCCCATAAGTCATTTAAAAATAAGAGATATCGCAAATCTAAGACTGGTCCTGGAGTCTACTCTCATTCAACTACCACTTGACCTGCCTAACTCAATTTTTTTTCGGCACCCCCAAAAAATGGCAAGGTGCGCCCCTTCAATTTTCGACCCCTTGTCCAAACTTTAAACGTGAGTCAAGTCTGAACGGCTAAAGCCAGAATCTCCGGCAAAGTGGTCAAAGAAGGGTAATTTTTTGGTGAATTTTTCGGCACTTCGTAAGCTCGAAAATATGGAATAGAACCAGAGATATTTACAGTTTTAGTTTTCAGAAAAGTGCCAAAACAGGCCTTCAGCCGGGCAAGTCCACAAATGACCGTCACCGATTTCCATGACATTTGGCATACTTATAGATTCGAACCCCAGGATCACGAATCCGGTCTCCGTTTCTCGAAATTCCTATTTGTTTTGTGTTTTATGGCGTGTCAAAGTCTACGACGGAAAACTTTAGACATCTCTGAGCACCACATAAGTGAGGTTAGGACAGAATTTTGAACTATTTCGTCACCTACGGAATGTAAAGAAAGCATTCGATGCAAAAATTTTGAAATTTATTTTTTTTGGTGTGCACACGTTTTGCCCCATAAGTCATTTAAAAATAAGAGATATCGCAAATCTAAGACTGGTCCTGGAGTCTACTCTCATTCAACTACCACTTGACCTGCCTAACTCAATTTTTTTTTCGGCACCCCCAAAAAATGGCAAGGTGCGCCCCTTCAATTTTCGACCCCTTGTCCAAACTTTAAACGTGAGTCAAGTCTGAACGGCTAAAGCCAGAATCTCCGGCAAAGTGGTCAAAGAAGGGTAATTTTTTGGTGAATTTTTCGGCACTTCGTAAGCTCGAAAATATGGAATAGAACCAGAGATATTTACAGTTTTAGTTTTCAGAAAAGTGCCAAAACAGGCCTTCAGCCGGGCAAGTCCACAAATGACCGTCACCGATTTCCATGACATTTGGCATACTTATAGATTCGAACCCCAGGATCACGAATCCGGTCTCCGTTTCTCGAAATTCCTATTTGTTTTGTGTTTTATGGCGTGTCAAAGTCTACGACGGAAAACTTTAGACATCTCTGAGCACCACATAAGTGAGGTTAGGACAGAATTTTGAACTATTTCGTCACCTACGGAATGTAAAGAAAGCATTCGATGCAAAAATTTTGAAATTAATTTTTTTTGGTGTGCACACGTTTTGCCCCATAAGTCATTTAAAAATAAGAGATATCGCAAATCTAAGACTGGTCCTGGAGTCTACTCTCATTCAACTACCACTTGACCTGCCTAACTCAATTTTTTTTTCGGCACCCCCAAAAAATGGCAATTTTCGACCCCTTGTCCAAACTTTAAACGTGAGTCAAGTCTGAACGGCTAAAGCCAGAATCTCCGGCAAAGTGGTCAAAGAAGGGTAATTTTTTGGTGAATTTTTCGGCACTTCGTAAGCTCGAAAATATGGAATAGAACCAGAGATATTTACAGTTTTAGTTTTCAGAAAAGTGCCAAAACAGGCCTTCAGCCGGGCAAGTCCACAAATGACCGTCACCGATTTCCATGACATTTGGCATACTTATAGATTCGAACCCCAGGATCACGAATCCGGTCTCCGTTTCTCGAAATTCCTATTTGTTTTGTGTTTTATGGCGTGTCAAAGTCTACGACGGAAAACTTTAGACATCTCTGAGCACCACATAAGTGAGGTTAGGACAGAATTTTGAACTATTTCGTCACCTACGGAATGTAAAGAAAGCATTCGATGCAAAAATTTTGAAATTTATTTTTTTTGGTGTGCACACGTTTTGCCCCATAAGTCATTTAAAAATAAGAGATATCGCAAATCTAAGACTGGTCCTGGAGTCTACTCTCATTCAACTACCACTTGACCTGCCTAACTCAATTTTTTTTTCGGCACCCCCAAAAAATGGCAAGGTGCGCCCCTTCAATTTTCGACCCCTTGTCCAAACTTTAAACGTGAGTCAAGTCTGAACGGCTAAAGCCAGAATCTCCGGCAAAGTGGTCAAAGAAGGGTAATTTTTTGGTGAATTTTTCGGCACTTCGTAAGCTCGAAAATATGGAATAGAACCAGAGATATTTACAGTTTTAGTTTTCAGAAAAGTGCCAAAACAGGCCTTCAGCCGGGCAAGTCCACAAATGACCGTCACCGATTTCCATGACATTTGGCATACTTATAGATTCGAACCCCAGGATCACGAATCCGGTCTCCGTTTCTCGAAATTCCTATTTGTTTTGTGTTTTATGGCGTGTCAAAGTCTACGACGGAAAACTTTAGACATCTCTGAGCACCACATAAGTGAGGTTAGGACAGAATTTTGAACTATTTCGTCACCTACGGAATGTAAAGAAAGCATTCGATGCAAAAATTTTGAAATTTATTTTTTTTGGTGTGCACACGTTTTGCCCCATAAGTCATTTAAAAATAAGAGATATCGCAAATCTAAGACTGGTCCTGGAGTCTACTCTCATTCAACTACCACTTGACCTGCCTAACTCAATTTTTTTTTCGGCACCCCCAAAAAATGGCAATTTTCGACCCCTTGTCCAAACTTTAAACGTGAGTCAAGTCTGAACGGCTAAAGCCAGAATCTCCGGCAAAGTGGTCAAAGAAGGGTAATTTTTTGGTGAATTTTTCGGCACTTCGTAAGCTCGAAAATATGGAATAGAACCAGAGATATTTACAGTTTTAGTTTTCAGAAAAGTGCCAAAACAGGCCTTCAGCCGGGCAAGTCCACAAATGACCGTCACCGATTTCCATGACATTTGGCATACTTATAGATTCGAACCCCAGGATCACGAATCCGGTCTCCGTTTCTCGAAATTCCTATTTGTTTTGTGTTTTATGGCGTGTCAAAGTCTACGACGGAAAACTTTAGACATCTCTGAGCACCACATAAGTGAGGTTAGGACAGAATTTTGAACTATTTCGTCACCTACGGAATGTAAAGAAAGCATTCGATGCAAAAATTTTGAAATTTATTTTTTTTGGTGTGCACACGTTTTGCCCCATAAGTCATTTAAAAATAAGAGATATCGCAAATCTAAGACTGGTCCTGGAGTCTACTCTCATTCAACTACCACTTGACCTGCCTAACTCAATTTTTTTTTCGGCACCCCCAAAAAATGGCAAGGTGCGCCCCTTCAATTTTCGACCCCTTGTCCAAACTTTAAACGTGAGTCAAGTCTGAACGGCTAAAGCCAGAATCTCCGGCAAAGTGGTCAAAGAAGGGTAATTTTTTGGTGAATTTTTCGGCACTTCGTAAGCTCGAAAATATGGAATAGAACCAGAGATATTTACAGTTTTAGTTTTCAGAAAAGTGCCAAAACAGGCCTTCAGCCGGGCAAGTCCACAAATGACCGTCACCGATTTCCATGACATTTGGCATACTTATAGATTCGAACCCCAGGATCACGAATCCGGTCTCCGTTTCTCGAAATTCCTATTTGTTTTGTGTTTTATGGCGTGTCAAAGTCTACGACGGAAAACTTTAGACATCTCTGAGCACCACATAAGTGAGGTTAGGACAGAATTTTGAACTATTTCGTCACCTACGGAATGTAAAGAAAGCATTCGATGCAAAAATTTTGAAATTTATTTTTTTTGGTGTGCACACGTTTTGCCCCATAAGTCATTTAAAAATAAGAGATATCGCAAATCTAAGACTGGTCCTGGAGTCTACTCTCATTCAACTACCACTTGACCTGCCTAACTCAATTTTTTTTTCGGCACCCCCAAAAAATGGCAAGGTGCGCCCCTTCAATTTTCGACCCCTTGTCCAAACTTTAAACGTGAGTCAAGTCTGAACGGCTAAAGCCAGAATCTCCGGCAAAGTGGTCAAAGAAGGGTAATTTTTTGGTGAATTTTTCGGCACTTCGTAAGCTCGAAAATATGGAATAGAACCAGAGATATTTACAATTTTAGTTTTCAGAAAAGTGCCAAAACAGGCCTTCAGCCGGGCAAGTCCACAAATGACCGTCACCGATTTCCATGACATTTGGCATACTTATAGATTCGAACCCCAGGATCACGAATCCGGTCTCCGTTTCTCGAAATTCCTATTTGTTTTGTGTTTTATGGCGTGTCAAAGTCTACGACGGAAAACTTTAGACATCTCTGAGCACCACATAAGTGAGGTTAGGACAGAATTTTGAACTATTTCGTCACCTACGGAATGTAAAGAAAGCATTCGATGCAAAAATTTTGAAATTTATTTTTTTTGGTGTGCACACGTTTTGCCCCATAAGTCATTTAAAAATAAGAGATATCGCAAATCTAAGACTGGTCCTGGAGTCTACTCTCATTCAACTACCACTTGACCTGCCTAACTCAATTTTTTTTTCGGCACCCCCAAAAAATGGCAAGGTGCGCCCCTTCAATTTTCGACCCCTTGTCCAAACTTTAAACGTGAGTCAAGTCTGAACGGCTAAAGCCAGAATCTCCGGCAAAGTGGTCAAAGAAGGGTAATTTTTTGGTGAATTTTTCGGCACTTCGTAAGCTCGAAAATATGGAATAGAACCAGAGATATTTACAGTTTTAGTTTTCAGAAAAGTGCCAAAACAGGCCTTCAGCCGGGCAAGTCCACAAATGACCGTCACCGATTTCCATGACATTTGGCATACTTATAGATTCGAACCCCAGGATCAGGAATCCGGTCTCCGTTTCATGAAATTCCTATTTGTTTTGTGTTTTATGGCGTGTCAAAGTCTACGACGGAAAACTTTAGACATCTCTGAGCACCACATAAGTGAGGTTAGGACAGAATTTTGAACTATTTCGTCACCTACGGAATGTAAAGAAAGCATTCGATGCAAAAATTTTGAAATTTATTTTTTTTGGTGTGCACACGTTTTGCCCCATAAGTCATTTAAAAATAAGAGATATCGCAAATCTAAGACTGGTCCTGGAGTCTACTCTCATTCAACTACCACTTGACCTGCCTAACTCAATTTTTTTTTCGGCACCCCCAAAAAATGGCAATTTTCGACCCCTTGTCCAAACTTTAAACGTGAGTCAAGTCTGAACGGCTAAAGCCAGAATCTCCGGCAAAGTGGTCAAAGAAGGGTAATTTTTTGGTGAATTTTTCGGCACTTCGTAAGCTCGAAAATATGGAATAGAACCAGAGATATTTACAGTTTTAGTTTTCAGAAAAGTGCCAAAACAGGCCTTCAGCCGGGCAAGTCCACAAATGACCGTCACCGATTTCCATGACATTTGGCATACTTATAGATTCGAACCCCAGGATCACGAATCCGGTCTCCGTTTCTCGAAATTCCTATTTGTTTTGTGTTTTATGGCGTGTCAAAGTCTACGACGGAAAACTTTAGACATCTCTGAGCACCACATAAGTGAGGTTAGGACAGAATTTTGAACTATTTCGTCACCTACGGAATGTAAAGAAAGCATTCGATGCAAAAATTTTGAAATTTATTTTTTTTGGTGTGCACACGTTTTGCCCCATAAGTCATTTAAAAATAAGAGATATCGCAAATCTAAGACTGGTCCTGGAGTCTACTCTCATTCAACTACCACTTGACCTGCCTAACTCAATTTTTTTTTCGGCACCCCCAAAAAATGGCAGGGTGCGCCCCTTCAATTTTCGACCCCTTGTCCAAACTTTAAACGTGAGTCAAGTCTGAACGGCTAAAGCCAGAATCTCCGGCAAAGTGGTCAAAGAAGGGTAATTTTTTGGTGAATTTTTCGGCACTTCGTAAGCTCGAAAATATGGAATAGAACCAGAGATATTTACAGTTTTAGTTTTCAGAAAAGTGCCAAAACAGGCCTTCAGCCGGGCATGTCCACAAATGACCGTCACCGATTTCCATGACATTTGGCATACTTATAGATTCGAACCCCAGGATCACGAATCCGGTCTCCGTTTCTCGAAATTCCTATTTGTTTTGTGTTTTATGGCGTGTCAAAGTCTACGACGGAAAACTTTAGACATCTCTGAGCACCACATAAGTGAGGTTAGGACAGAATTTTGAACTATTTCGTCACCTACGGAATGTAAAGAAAGCATTCGATGCAAAAATTTTGAAATTTATTTTTTTTGGTGTGCACACGTTTTGCCCCATAAGTCATTTAAAAATAAGAGATCGCAAATCTAAGACTGGTCCTGGAGTCTACTCTCATTCAACTACCACTTGACCTGCCTAACTCAATTTTTTTTTCGGCACCCCCAAAAAATGGCAAGGTGCGCCCCTTCAATTTTCGACCCCTTGTCCAAACTTTAAACGTGAGTCAAGTCTGAACGGCTAAAGCCAGAATCTCCGGCAAAGTGGTCAAAGAAGGGTAATTTTTTGGTGAATTTTTCGGCACTTCGTAAGCTCGAAAATATGGAATAGAACCAGAGATATTTACAGTTTTAGTTTTCAGAAAAGTGCCAAAACAGGCCTTCAGCCGGGCAAGTCCACAAATGACCGTCACCGATTTCCATGACATTTGGCATACTTATAGATTCGAACCCCAGGATCACGAATCCGGTCTCCCTTTCTCGAAATTCCTATTTGTTTTGTGTTTTATGGCGTGTCAAAGTCTACGACGGAAAACTTTAGACATCTCTGAGCACCACATAAGTGAGGTTAGGACAGAATTTTGAACTATTTCGTCACCTACGGAATGTAAAGAAAGCATTCGATGCAAAAATTTTGAAATTTATTTTTTTTGGTGTGCACACGTTTTGCCCCATAAGTCATTTAAAAATAAGAGATATCGCAAATCTAAGACTGGTCCTGGAGTCTACTCTCATTCAACTACCACTTGACCTGCCTAACTCAATTTTTTTTTCGGCACCCCCAAAAAATGGCAAGGTGCGCCCCTTCAATTTTCGACCCCTTGTCCAAACTTTAAACGTGAGTCAAGTCTGAACGGCTAAAGCCAGAATCTCCGGCAAAGTGGTCAAAGAAGGGTAATTTTTTGGTGAATTTTTCGGCACTTCGTAAGCTCGAAAATATGGAATAGAACCAGAGATATTTACAGTTTTAGTTTTCAGAAAAGTGCCAAAACAGGCCTTCAGCCGGGCAAGTCCACAAATGACCGTCACCGATTTCCATGACATTTGGCATACTTATAGATTCGAACCCCAGGATCACGAATCCGGTCTCCGTTTCTCGAAATTCCTATTTGTTTTGTGTTTTATGGCGTGTCAAAGTCTACGACGGAAAACTTTAGACATCTCTGAGCACCACATAAGTGAGGTTAGGACAGAATTTTGAACTATTTCGTCACCTACGGAATGT
The DNA here is from genome assembly GCA_030765045.1 of Tenodera sinensis. Taxonomy (NCBI): domain Eukaryota; kingdom Metazoa; phylum Arthropoda; class Insecta; order Mantodea; family Mantidae; genus Tenodera; species Tenodera sinensis. Next base: position 74,709 of record JAUKNM010000104.1, read on the forward strand.
AAAGAAAGCATTCGATGCAAAAATTTTGAAATTTATTTTTTTTGGTGTGCACACGTTTTGCCCCATAAGTCATTTAAAAATAAGAGATATCGCAAATCTAAGACTGGTCCTGGAGTCTACTCTCATTCAACTACCACTTGACCTGCCTAACTCAATTTTTTTTTCGGCACCCCCAAAAAATGGCAGGGTGCGCCCCTTCAATTTTCGACCCCTTGTCCAAACTTTAAACGTGAGTCAAGTCTGAACGGCTAAAGCCAGAATCTAGGGCAAAGTGGTCAAAGAAGGGTAATTTTTTGGTGAATTTTTCGGCACTTCGTAAGCTCGAAAATATGGAATAGAACCAGAGATATTTACAGTTTTAGTTTTCAGAAAAGTGCCAAAACAGGCCTTCAGCCGGGCATGTCCACAAATGACCGTCACCGATTTCCATGACATTTGGCATACTTATAGATTCGAACCCCAGGATCACGAATCCGGTCTCCGTTTCTCGAAATTCCTATTTGTTTTGTGTTTTATGGCGTGTCAAAGTCTACGACGGAAAACTTTAGACATCTCTGAGCACCACATAAGTGAGGTTAGGACAGAATTTTGAACTATTTCGTCACCTACGGAATGTAAAGAAAGCATTCGATGCAAAAATTTTGAAATTTATTTTTTTTGGTGTGCACACGTTTTGCCCCATAAGTCATTTAAAAATAAGAGATATCGCAAATCTAAGACTGGTCCTGGAGTCTACTCTCATTCAACTACCACTTGACCTGCCTAACTCAATTTTTTTTTCGGCACCCCCAAAAAATGGCAAGGTGCGCCCCTTCAATTTTCGACCCCTTGTCCAAACTTTAAACGTGAGTCAAGTCTGAACGGCTAAAGCCAGAATCTCCGGCAAAGTGGTCAAAGAAGGGTAATTTTTTGGTGAATTTTTCGGCACTTCGTAAGCTCGAAAATATGGAATAGAACCAGAGATATTTACAGTTTTAGTTTTCAGAAAAGTGCCAAAACAGGCCTTCAGCCGGGCAAGTCCACAAATGACCGTCACCGATTTCCATGACATTTGGCATACTTATAGATTCGAACCCCAGGATCACGAATCCGGTCTCCCTTTCTCGAAATTCCTATTTGTTTTGTGTTTTATGGCGTGTCAAAGTCTACGACGGAAAACTTTAGACATCTCTGAGCACCACATAAGTGAGGTTAGGACAGAATTTTGAACTATTTCGTCACCTACGGAATGTAAAGAAAGCATTCGATGCAAAAATTTTGAAATTTATTTTTTTTGGTGTGCACACGTTTTGCCCCATAAGTCATTTAAAAATAAGAGATATCGCAAATCTAAGACTGGTCCTGGAGTCTACTCTCATTCAACTACCACTTGACCTGCCTAACTCAATTTTTTTTTCGGCACCCCCAAAAAATGGCAAGGTGCGCCCCTTCAATTTTCGACCCCTTGTCCAAACTTTAAACGTGAGTCAAGTCTGAACGGCTAAAGCCAGAATCTCCGGCAAAGTGGTCAAAGAAGGGTAATTTTTTGGTGAATTTTTCGGCACTTCGTAAGCTCGAAAATATGGAATAGAACCAGAGATATTTACAGTTTTAGTTTTCAGAAAAGTGCCAAAACAGGCCTTCAGCCGGGCAAGTCCACAAATGACCGTCACCGATTTCCATGACATTTGGCATACTTATAGATTCGAACCCCAGGATCACGAATCCGGTCTCCGTTTCTCGAAATTCCTATTTGTTTTGTGTTTTATGGCGTGTCAAAGTCTACGACGGAAAACTTTAGACATCTCTGAGCACCACATAAGTGAGGTTAGGACAGAATTTTGAACTATTTCGTCACCTACGGAATGTAAAGAAAGCATTCGATGCAAAAATTTTGAAATTTATTTTTTTTGGTGTGCACACGTTTTGCCCCATAAGTCATTTAAAAATAAGAGATATCGCAAATCTAAGACTGGTCCTGGAGTCTACTCTCATTCAACTACCACTTGACCTGCCTAACTCAATTTTTTTTTCGGCACCCCCAAAAAATGGCAAGGTGCGCCCCTTCAATTTTCGACCCCTTGTCCAAACTTTAAACGTGAGTCAAGTCTGAACGGCTGAAGCCAGAATCTCCGGCAAAGTGGTCAAAGAAGGGTAATTTTTTGGTGAATTTTTCGGCACTTCGTAAGCTCGAAAATATGGAATAGAACCAGAGATATTTACAGTTTTAGTTTTCAGAAAAGTGCCAAAACAGGCCTTCAGCCGGGCATGTCCACAAATGACCGTCACCGATTTCCATGACATTTGGCATACTTATAGATTCGAACCCCAGGATCACGAATCCGGTCTCCGTTTCTCGAAATTCCTATTTGTTTTGTGTTTTATGGCGTGTCAAAGTCTACGACGGAAAACTTTAGACATCTCTGAGCACCACATAAGTGAGGTTAGGACAGAATTTTGAACTATTTCGTCACCTACGGAATGTAAAGAAAGCATTCGATGCAAAAATTTTGAAATTTATTTTTTTTGGTGTGCACACGTTTTGCCCCATAAGTCATTTAAAAATAAGAGATATCGCAAATCTAAGACTGGTCCTGGAGTCTACTCTCATTCAACTACCACTTGACCTGCCTAACTCAATTTTTTTTCGGCACCCCCAAAAAATGGCAAGGTGCGCCCCTTCAATTTTCGACCCCTTGTCCAAACTTTAAACGTGAGTCAAGTCTGAACGGCTAAAGCCAGAATCTCCGGCAAAGTGGTCAAAGAAGGGTAATTTTTTGGTGAATTTTTCGGCACTTCGTAAGCTCGAAAATATGGAATAGAACCAGAGATATTTACAGTTTTAGTTTTCAGAAAAGTGCCAAAACAGGCCTTCAGCCGGGCAAGTCCACAAATGACCGTCACCGATTTCCATGACATTTGGCATACTTATAGATTCGAACCCCAGGATCACGAATCCGGTCTCCGTTTCTCGAAATTCCTATTTGTTTTGTGTTTTATGGCGTGTCAAAGTCTACGACGGAAAACTTTAGACATCTCTGAGCACCACATAAGTGAGGTTAGGACAGAATTTTGAACTATTTCGTCACCTACGGAATGTAAAGAAAGCATTCGATGCAAAAATTTTGAAATTTATTTTTTTTGGTGTGCACACGTTTTGCCCCATAAGTCATTTAAAAATAAGAGATATCGCAAATCTAAGACTGGTCCTGAAGTCTACTCTCATTCAACTACCACTTGACCTGCCTAACTCAATTTTTTTTTCGGCACCCCCAAAAAATGGCAAGGTGCGCCCCTTCAATTTTCGACCCCTTGTCCAAACTTTAAACGTGAGTCAAGTCTGAACGGCTAAAGCCAGAATCTCCGGCAAAGTGGTCAAAGAAGGGTAATTTTTTGGTGAATTTTTCGGCACTTCGTAAGCTCGAAAATATGGAATAGAACCAGAGATATTTACAGTTTTAGTTTTCAGAAAAGTGCCAAAACAGGCCTTCAGCCGGGCAAGTCCACAAATGACCGTCACCGATTTCCATGACATTTGGCATACTTATAGATTCGAACCCCAGGATCACGAATCCGGTCTCCGTTTCTCGAAATTCCTATTTGTTTTGTGTTTTATGGCGTGTCAAAGTCTACGACGGAAAACTTTAGACATCTCTGAGCACCACATAAGTGAGGTTAGGACAGAATTTTGAACTATTTCGTCACCTACGGAATGTAAAGAAAGCATTCGATGCAAAAATTTTGAAATTTATTTTTTTTGGTGTGCACACGTTTTGCCCCATAAGTCATTTAAAAATAAGAGATATCGCAAATCTAAGACTGGTCCTGGAGTCTACTCTCATTCAACTACCACTTGACCTGCCTAACTCAATTTTTTTTTCGGCACCCCCAAAAAATGGCAAGGTGCGCCCGTTCAATTTTCGACCCCTTGTCCAAACTTTAAACGTGAGTCAAGTCTGAACGGCTAAAGCCAGAATCTCCGGCAAAGTGGTCAAAGAAGGGTAATTTTTTGGTGAATTTTTCGGCACTTCGTAAGCTCGAAAATATGGAATAGAACCAGAGATATTTACAGTTTTAGTTTTCAGAAAAGTGCCAAAACAGGCCTTCAGCCGGGCAAGTCCACAAATGACCGTCACCGATTTCCATGACATTTGGCATACTTATAGATTCGAACCCCAGGATCACGAATCCGGTCTCCGTTTCTCGAAATTCCTATTTGTTTTGTGTTTTATGGCGTGTCAAAGTCTACGACGGAAAACTTTAGACATCTCTGAGCATCACATAAGTGAGGTTAGGACAGAATTTTGAACTATTTCGTCACCTACGGAATGTAAAGAAAGCATTCGATGCAAAAATTTTGAAATTTATTTTTTTTGGTGTGCACACGTTTTGCCCCATAAGTCATTTAAAAATAAGAGATATCGCAAATCTAAGACTGGTCCTGGAGTCTACTCTCATTCAACTACCACTTGACCTGCCTAACTCAATTTTTTTTTCGGCACCCCCAAAAAATGGCAAGGTGCGCCCCTTCAATTTTCGACCCCTTGTCCAAACTTTAAACGTGAGTCAAGTCTGAACGGCTAAAGCCAGAATCTCCGGCAAAGTGGTCAAAGAAGGGTAATTTTTTGGTGAATTTTTCGGCACTTCGTAAGCTCGAAAATATGGAATAGAACCAGAGATATTTACAGTTTTAGTTTTCAGAAAAGTGCCAAAACAGGCCTTCAGCCGGGCATGTCCACAAATGACCGTCACCGATTTCCATGACATTTGGCATACTTATAGATTCGAACCCCAGGATCACGAATCCGGTCTCCGTTTCTCGAAATTCCTATTTGTTTTGTGTTTTATGGCGTGTCAAAGTCTACGACGGAAAACTTTAGACATCTCTGAGCACCACATAAGTGAGGTTAGGACAGAATTTTGAACTATTTCGTCACCTACGGAATGTAAAGAAAGCATTCGATGCAAAAATTTTGAAATTTATTTTTTTTGGTGTGCACACGTTTTGCCCCATAAGTCATTTAAAAATAAGAGATATCGCAAATCTAAGACTGGTCCTGGAGTCTACTCTCATTCAACTACCACTTGACCTGCCTAACTCAATTTTTTTTTCGGCACCCCCAAAAAATGGCAAGGTGCGCCCCTTCAATTTTCGACCCCTTGTCCAAACTTTAAACGTGAGTCAAGTCTGAACGGCTAAAGCCAGAATCTCCGGCAAAGTGGTCAAAGAAGGGTAATTTTTTGGTGAATTTTTCGGCACTTCGTAAGCTCGAAAATATGGAATAGAACCAGAGATATTTACAGTTTTAGTTTTCAGAAAAGTGCCAAAACAGGCCTTCAGCCGGGCAAGTCCACAAATGACCGTCACCGATTTCCATGACATTTGGCATACTTATAGATTCGAACCCCAGGATCACGAATCCGGTCTCCGTTTCTCGAAATTCCTATTTGTTTTGTGTTTTATGGCGTGTCAAAGTCTACGACGGAAAACTTTAGACATCTCTGAGCACCACATAAGTGAGGTTAGGACAGAATTTTGAACTATTTCGTCACCTACGGAATGTAAAGAAAGCATTCGATGCAAAAATTTTGAAATTTATTTTTTTTGGTGTGCACACGTTTTGCCCCATAAGTCATTTAAAAATAAGAGATATCGCAAATCTAAGACTGGTCCTGGAGTCTACTCTCATTCAACTACCACTTGACCTGCCTAACTCAATTTTTTTTTCGGCACCCCCAAAAAATGGCAAGGTGCGCCCCTTCAATTTTCGACCCCTTGTCCAAACTTTAAACGTGAGTCAAGTCTGAACGGCTAAAGCCAGAATCTCCGGCAAAGTGGTCAAAGAAGGGTAATTTTTTGGTGAATTTTTCGGCACTTCGTAAGCTCGAAAATATGGAATAGAACCAGAGATATTTACAGTTTTAGTTTTCAGAAAAGTGCCAAAACAGGCCTTCAGCCGGGCAAGTCCACAAATGACCGTCACCGATTTCCATGACATTTGGCATACTTATAGATTCGAACCCCAGGATCACGAATCCGGTCTCCGTTTCTCGAAATTCCTATTTGTTTTGTGTTTTATGGCGTGTCAAAGTCTACGACGGAAAACTTTAGACATCTCTGAGCACCACATAAGTGAGGTTAGGACAGAATTTTGAACTATTTCGTCACCTACGGAATGTAAAGAAAGCATTCGATGCAAAAATTTTGAAATTTATTTTTTTTGGTGTGCACACGTTTTGCCCCATAAGTCATTTAAAAATAAGAGATATCGCAAATCTAAGACTGGTCCTGGAGTCTACTCTCATTCAACTACCACTTGACCTGCCTAACTCAATTTTTTTTTCGGCACCCCCAAAAAATGGCAAGGTGCGCCCCTTCAATTTTCGACCCCTTGTCCAAACTTTAAACGTGAGTCAAGTCTGAACGGCTAAAGCCAGAATCTCCGGCAAAGTGGTCAAAGAAGGGTAATTTTTTGGTGAATTTTTCGGCACTTCGTAAGCTCGAAAATATGGAATAGAACCAGAGATATTTACAGTTTTAGTTTTCAGAAAAGTGCCAAAACAGGCCTTCAGCCGGGCAAGTCCACAAATGACCGTCACCGATTTCCATGACATTTGGCATACTTATAGATTCGAACCCCAGGATCACGAATCCGGTCTCCGTTTCTCGAAATTCCTATTTGTTTTGTGTTTTATGGCGTGTCAAAGTCTACGACGGAAAACTTTAGACATCTCTGAGCACCACATAAGTGAGGTTAGGACAGAATTTTGAACTATTTCGTCACCTACGGAATGTAAAGAAAGCATTCGATGCAAAAATTTTGAAATTTATTTTTTTTGGTGTGCACACGTTTTGCCCCATAAGTCATTTAAAAATAAGAGATATCGCAAATCTAAGACTGGTCCTGGAGTCTACTCTCATTCAACTACCACTTGACCTGCCTAACTCAATTTTTTTTTCGGCACCCCCAAAAAATGGCAAGGTGCGCCCCTTCAATTTTCGACCCCTTGTCCAAACTTTAAACGTGAGTCAAGTCTGAACGGCTAAAGCCAGAATCTCCGGCAAAGTGGTCAAAGAAGGGTAATTTTTTGGTGAATTTTTCGGCACTTCGTAAGCTCGAAAATATGGAATAGAACCAGAGATATTTACAGTTTTAGTTTTCAGAAAAGTGCCAAAACAGGCCTTCAGCCGGGCAAGTCCACAAATGACCGTCACCGATTTCCATGACATTTGGCATACTTATAGATTCGAACCCCAGGATCACGAATCCGGTCTCCGTTTCTCGAAATTCCTATTTGTTTTGTGTTTTATGGCGTGTCAAAGTCTACGACGGAAAACTTTAGACATCTCTGAGCACCACATAAGTGAGGTTAGGACAGAATTTTGAACTATTTCGTCACCTACGGAATGTAAAGAAAGCATTCGATGCAAAAATTTTGAAATTTATTTTTTTTGGTGTGCACACGTTTTGCCCCATAAGTCATTTAAAAATAAGAGATATCGCAAATCTAAGACTGGTCCTGGAGTCTACTCTCATTCAACTACCACTTGACCTGCCTAACTCAATTTTTTTTTCGGCACCCCCAAAAAATGGCAAGGTGCGCCCCTTCAATTTTCGACCCCTTGTCCAAACTTTAAACGTGAGTCAAGTCTGAACGGCTAAAGCCAGAATCTCCGGCAAAGTGGTCAAAGAAGGGTAATTTTTTGGTGAATTTTTCGGCACTTCGTAAGCTCGAAAATATGGAATAGAACCAGAGATATTTACAGTTTTAGTTTTCAGAAAAGTGCCAAAACAGGCCTTCAGCCGGGCATGTCCACAAATGACCGTCACCGATTTCCATGACATTTGGCATACTTATAGATTCGAACCCCAGGATCACGAATCCGGTCTCCGTTTCTCGAAATTCCTATTTGTTTTGTGTTTTATGGCGTGTCAAAGTCTACGACGGAAAACTTTAGACATCTCTGAGCACCACATAAGTGAGGTTAGGACAGAATTTTGAACTATTTCGTCACCTACGGAATGTAAAGAAAGCATTCGATGCAAAAATTTTGAAATTTATTTTTTTTGGTGTGCACACGTTTTGCCCCATAAGTCATTTAAAAATAAGAGATATCGCAAATCTAAGACTGGTCCTGGAGTCTACTCTCATTCAACTACCACTTGACCTGCCTAACTCAATTTTTTTTTCGGCACCCCCAAAAAATGGCAAGGTGCGCCCCTTCAATTTTCGACCCCTTGTCCAAACTTTAAACGTGAGTCAAGTCTGAACGGCTAAAGCCAGAATCTCCGGCAAAGTGGTCAAAGAAGGGTAATTTTTTGGTGAATTTTTCGGCACTTCGTAAGCTCGAAAATATGGAATAGAACCAGAGATATTTACAGTTTTAGTTTTCAGAAAAGTGCCAAAACAGGCCTTCAGCCGGGCAAGTCCACAAATGACCGTCACCGATTTCCATGACATTTGGCATACTTATAGATTCGAACCCCAGGATCACGAATCCGGTCTCCGTTTCTCGAAATTCCTATTTGTTTTGTGTTTTATGGCGTGTCAAAGTCTACGACGGAAAACTTTAGACATCTCTGAGCACCACATAAGTGAGGTTAGGACAGAATTTTGAACTATTTCGTCACCTACGGTATGTAAAGAAAGCATTCGATGCAAAAATTTTGAAATTTATTTTTTTTGGTGTGCACACGTTTTGCCCCATAAGTCATTTAAAAATAAGAGATATCGCAAATCTAAGACTGGTCCTGGAGTCTACTCTCATTCAACTACCACTTGACCTGCCTAACTCAATTTTTTTTTCGGCACCCCCAAAAAATGGCAAGGTGCGCCCCTTCAATTTTCGACCCCTTGTCCAAACTTTAAACGTGAGTCAAGTCTGAACGGCTAAAGCCAGAATCTCCGGCAAAGTGGTCAAAGAAGGGTAATTTTTTGGTGAATTTTTCGGCACTTCGTAAGCTCGAAAATATGGAATAGAACCAGAGATATTTACAGTTTTAGTTTTCAGAAAAGTGCCAAAACAGGCCTTCAGCCGGGCAAGTCCACAAATGACCGTCACCGATTTCCATGACATTTGGCATACTTATAGATTCGAACCCCAGGATCACGAATCCGGTCTCCGTTTCTCGAAATTCCTATTTGTTTTGTGTTTTATGGCGTGTCAAAGTCTACGACGGAAAACTTTAGACATCTCTGAGCACCACATAAGTGAGGTTAGGACAGAATTTTGAACTATTTCGTCACCTACGGAATGTAAAGAAAGCATTCGATGCAAAAGTTTTGAAATTTATTTTTTTTGGTGTGCACACGTTTTGCCCCATAAGTCATTTAAAAATAAGAGATATCGCAAATCTAAGACTGGTCCTGGAGTCTACTCTCATTCAACTACCACTTGACCTGCCTAACTCAATTTTTTTTAAGGCACCCCCAAAAAATGGCAAGGTGCGCCCCTTCAATTTTCGACCCCTTGTCCAAACTTTAAACGTGAGTCAAGTCTGAACGGCTAAAGCCAGAATCTCCGGCAAAGTGGTCAAAGAAGGGTAATTTATTGGTGAATTTTTCGGCACTTCGTAAGCTCGAAAATATGGAATAGAACCAGAGATATTTACAGTTTTAGTTTTCAGAAAAGTGCCAAAACAGGCCTTCAGCCGGGCAAGTCCACAAATGACCGTCACCGATTTCCATGACATTTGGCATACTTATAGATTCGAACCCCAGGATCACGAATCCGGTCTCCGTTTCTCGAAATTCCTATTTGTTTTGTGTTTTATGGCGTGTCAAAGTCTACGACGGAAAACTTTAGACATCTCTGAGCACCACATAAGTGAGGTTAGGACAGAATTTTGAACTATTTCGTCACCTACGGAATGTAAAGAAAGCATTCGATGCAAAAATTTTGAAATTTATTTTTTTTGGTGTGCACACGTTTTGCCCCATAAGTCATTTAAAAATAAGAGATATCGCAAATCTAAGACTGGTCCTGGAGTCTACTCTCATTCAACTACCACTTGACCTGCCTAACTCAATTTTTTTTTCGGCACCCCCAAAAAATGGCAAGGTGCGCCCCTTCAATTTTCGACCCCTTGTCCAAACTTTAAACGTGAGTCAAGTCTGAACGGCTAAAGCCAGAATCTCCGGCAAAGTGGTCAAAGAAGGGTAATTTTTTGGTGAATTTTTCGGCACTTCGTAAGCTCGAAAATATGGAATAGAACCAGAGATATTTACAGTTTTAGTTTTCAGAAAAGTGCCAAAACAGGCCTTCAGCCGGGCAAGTCCACAAATGACCGTCACCGATTTCCATGACATTTGGCATACTTATAGATTCGAACCCCAGGATCACGAATCCGGTCTCCGTTTCTCGAAATTCCTATTTGTTTTGTGTTTTATGGCGTGTCAAAGTCTACGACGGAAAACTTTAGACATCTCTGAGCACCACATAAGTGAGGTTAGGACAGAATTTTGAACTATTTCGTCACCTACGGAATGTAAAGAAAGCATTCGATGCAAAAATTTTGAAATTTATTTTTTTTGGTGTGCACACGTTTTGCCCCATAAGTCATTTAAAAATAAGAGATATCGCAAATCTAAGACTGGTCCTGGAGTCTACTCTCATTCAACTACCACTTGACCTGCCTAACTCAATTTTTTTTTCGGCACCCCCAAAAAATGGCAAGGTGCGCCCCTTCAATTTTCGACCCCTTGTCCAAACTTTAAACGTGAGTCAAGTCTGAACGGCTAAAGCCAGAATCTCCGGCAAAGTGGTCAAAGAAGGGTAATTTTTTGGTGAATTTTTCGGCACTTCGTAAGCTCGAAAATATGGAATAGAACCAGAGATATTTACAGTTTTAGTTTTCAGAAAAGTGCCAAAACAGGCCTTCAGCCGGGCAAGTCCACAAATGACCGTCACCGATTTCCATGACATTTGGCATACTTATAGATTCGAACCCCAGGATCACGAATCCGGTCTCCGTTTCTCGAAATTCCTATTTGTTTTGTGTTTTATGGCGTGTCAAAGTCTACGACGGAAAACTTTAGACATCTCTGAGCACCACATAAGTGAGGTTAGGACAGAATTTTGAACTATTTCGTCACCTACGGAATGTAAAGAAAGCATTCGATGCAAAAATTTTGAAATTTATTTTTTTTTGGTGTGCACACGTTTTGCCCCATAAGTCATTTAAAAATAAGAGATATCGCAAATCTAAGACTGGTCCTGGAGTCTACTCTCATTCAACTACCACTTGACCTGCCTAACTCAATTTTTTTTTCGGCACCCCCAAAAAATGGCAAGGTGCGCCCCTTCAATTTTCGACCCCTTGTCCAAACTTTAAACGTGAGTCAAGTCTGAACGGCTAAAGCCAGAATCTCCGGCAAAGTGGTCAAAGAAGGGTAATTTTTTGGTGAATTTTTCGGCACTTCGTAAGCTCGAAAATATGGAATAGAACCAGAGATATTTACAGTTTTAGTTTTCAGAAAAGTGCCAAAACAGGCCTTCAGCCGGGCAAGTCCACAAATGACCGTCACCGATTTCCATGACATTTGGCATACTTATAGATTCGAACCCCAGGATCACGAATCCGGTCTCCCTTTCTCGAAATTCCTATTTGTTTTGTGTTTTATGGCGTGTCAAAGTCTACGACGGAAAACTTTAGACATCTCTGAGCACCACATAAGTGAGGTTAGGACAGAATTTTGAACTATTTCGTCACCTACGGAATGTAAAGAAAGCATTCGATGCAAAAATTTTGAAATTTATTTTTTTTGGTGTGCACACGTTTTGCCCCATAAGTCATTTAAAAATAAGAGATATCGCAAATCTAAGACTGGTCCTGGAGTCTACTCTCATTCAACTACCACTTGACCTGCCTAACTCAATTTTTTTTTCGGCACCCCCAAAAAATGGCAAGGTGCGCCCCTTCAATTTTCGACCCCTTGTCCAAACTTTAAACGTGAGTCAAGTCTGAACGGCTAAAGCCAGAATCTCCGGCAAAGTGGTCAAAGAAGGGTAATTTTTTGGTGAATTTTTCGGCACTTCGTAAGCTCGAAAATATGGAATAGAACCAGAGATATTTACAGTTTTAGTTTTCAGAAAAGTGCCAAAACAGGCCTTCAGCCGGGCAAGTCCACAAATGACCGTCACCGATTTCCATGACATTTGGCATACTTATAGATTCGAACCCCAGGATCACGAATCCGGTCTCCGTTTCTCGAAATTCCTATTTGTTTTGTGTTTTATGGCGTGTCAAAGTCTACGACGGAAAACTTTAGACATCTCTGAGCACCACATAAGTGAGGTTAGGACAGAATTTTGAACTATTTCGTCACCTACGGAATGTAAAGAAAGCATTCGATGCAAAAATTTTGAAATTTATTTTTTTTGGTGTGCACACGTTTTGCCCCATAAGTCATTTAAAAATAAGAGATATCGCAAATCTAAGACTGGTCCTGGAGTCTACTCTCATTCAACTACCACTTGACCTGCCTAACTCAATTTTTTTTTCGGCACCCCCAAAAAATGGCAAGGTGCGCCCCTTCAATTTTCGACCCCTTGTCCAAACTTTAAACGTGAGTCAAGTCTGAACGGCTAAAGCCAGAATCTCCGGCAAAGTGGTCAAAGAAGGGTAATTTTTTGGTGAATTTTTCGGCACTTCGTAAGCTCGAAAATATGGAATAGAACCAGAGATATTTACAGTTTTAGTTTTCAGAAAAGTGCCAAAACAGGCCTTCAGCCGGGCAAGTCCACAAATGACCGTCACCGATTTCCATGACATTTGGCATACTTATAGATTCGAACCCCAGGATCACGAATCCGGTCTCCGTTTCTCGAAATTCCTATTTGTTTTGTGTTTTATGGCGTGTCAAAGTCTACGACGGAAAACTTTAGACATCTCTGAGCACCACATAAGTGAGGTTAGGACAGAATTTTGAACTATTTCGTCACCTACGGAATGTAAAGAAAGCATTCGATGCAAAAATTTTGAAATTTATTTTTTTTGGTGTGCACACGTTTTGCCCCATAAGTCATTTAAAAATAAGAGATATCGCAAATCTAAGACTGGTCCTGGAGTCTACTCTCATTCAACTACCACTTGACCTGCCTAACTCAATTTTTTTTTCGGCACCCCCAAAAAATGGCAAGGTGCGCCCCATCAATTTTCGACCCCTTGTCCAAACTTTAAACGTGAGTCAAGTCTGAACGGCTAAAGCCAGAATCTCCGGCAAAGTGGTCAAAGAAGGGTAATTTTTTGGTGAATTTTTCGGCACTTCGTAAGCTCGAAAATATGGAATAGAACCAGAGATATTTACAGTTTTAGTTTTCAGAAAAGTGCCAAAACAGGCCTTCAGCCGGGCAAGTCCACAAATGACCGTCACCGATTTCCATGACATTTGGCATACTTATAGATTCGAACCCCAGGATCACGAATCCGGTCTCCGTTTCTCGAAATTCCTATTTGTTTTGTGTTTTATGGCGTGTCAAAGTCTACGACGGAAAACTTTAGACATCTCTGAGCACCACATAAGTGAGGTTAGGACAGAATTTTGAACTATTTCGTCACCTACGGAATGTAAAGAAAGCATTCGATGCAAAAATTTTGAAATTTATTTTTTTTGGTGTGCACACGTTTTGCCCCATAAGTCATTTAAAAATAAGAGATATCGCAAATCTAAGACTGGTCCTGGAGTCTACTCTCATTCAACTACCACTTGACCTGCCTAACTCAATTTTTTTTTCGGCACCCCCAAAAAGTGGCAAGGTGCGCCCCTTCAATTTTCGACCCCTTGTCCAAACTTTAAACGTGAGTCAAGTCTGAACGGCTAAAGCCAGAATCTCCGGCAAAGTGGTCAAAGAAGGGTAATTTTTTGGTGAATTTTTCGGCACTTCGTAAGCTCGAAAATATGGAATAGAACCAGAGATATTTACAGTTTTAGTTTTCAGAAAAGTGCCAAAACAGGCCTTCAGCCGGGCAAGTCCACAAATGACCGTCACCGATTTCCATGACATTTGGCATACTTATAGATTCGAACCCCAGGATCACGAATCCGGTCTCCGTTTCTCGAAATTCCTATTTGTTTTGTGTTTTATGGCGTGTCAAAGTCTACGACGGAAAACTTTAGACATCTCTGAGCACCACATAAGTGAGGTTAGGACAGAATTTTGAACTATTTCGTCACCTACGGAATGTAAAGAAAGCATTCGATGCAAAAATTTTGAAATTTATTTTTTTTGGTGTGCACACGTTTTGCCCCATAAGTCATTTAAAAATAAGAGATATCGCAAATCTAAGACTGGTCCTGGAGTCTACTCTCATTCAACTACCACTTGACCTGCCTAACTCAATTTTTTTTTCGGCACCCCCAAAAAATGGCAAGGTGCGCCCCTTCAAATTTCGACCCCTTGTCCAAACTTTAAACGTGAGTCAAGTCTGAACGGCTAAAGCCAGAATCTCCGGCAAAGTGGTCAAAGAAGGGTAATTTTTTGGTGAATTTTTCGGCACTTCCTAAGCTCGAAAATATGGAATAGAACCAGAGATATTTACAGTTTTAGTTTTCAGAAAAGTGCCAAAACAGGCCTTCAGCCGGGCAAGTCCACAAATGACCGTCACCGATTTCCATGACATTTGGCATACTTATAGATTCGAACCCCAGGATCACGAATCCGGTCTCCGTTTCTCGAAATTCCTATTTGTTTTGTGTTTTATGGCGTGTCAAAGTCTACGACGGAAAACTTTAGACATCTCTGAGCACCACATAAGTGAGGTTAGGACAGAATTTTGAACTATTTCGTCACCTACGGAATGTAAAGAAAGCATTCGATGCAAAAATTTTGAAATTTATTTTTTTTGGTGTGCACACGTTTTGCCCCATAAGTCATTTAAAAATAAGAGATATCGCAAATCTAAGACTGGTCCTGGAGTCTACTCTCATTCAACTACCACTTGACCTGCCTAACTCAATTTTTTTTTCGGCACCCCCAAAAAATGGCAAGGTGCGCCCCTTCAATTTTCGACCCCTTGTCCAAACTTTAAACGTGAGTCAAGTCTGAACGGCTAAAGCCAGAATCTCCGGCAAAGTGGTCAAAGAAGGGTAATTTTTTGGTGAATTTTTCGGCACTTCGTAAGCTCGAAAATATGGAATAGAACCAGAGATATTTACAGTTTTAGTTTTCAGAAAAGTGCCAAAACAGGCCTTCAGCCGGGCAAGTCCACAAATGACCGTCACCGATTTCCATGACATTTGGCATACTTATAGATTCGAACCCCAGGATCACGAATCCGGTCTCCGTTTCTCGAAATTCCTATTTGTTTTGTGTTTTATGGCGTGTCAAAGTCTACGACGGAAAACTTTAGACATCTCTGAGCACCACATAAGTGAGGTTAGGACAGAATTTTGAACTATTTCGTCACCTACGGAATGTAAAGAAAGCATTCGATGCAAAAATTTTGAAATTTATTTTTTTTGGTGTGCACACGTTTTGCCCCATAAGTCATTTAAAAATAAGAGATATCGCAAATCTAAGACTGGTCCTGGAGTCTACTCTCATTCAACTACCACTTGACCTGCCTAACTCAATTTTTTTTCGGCACCCCCAAAAAGTGGCAAGGTGCGCCCCTTCAATTTTCGACCCCTTGTCCAAACTTTAAACGTGAGTCAAGTCTGAACGGCTAAAGCCAGAATCTCCGGCAAAGTGGTCAAAGAAGGGTAATTTTTTGGTGAATTTTTCGGCACTTCGTAAGCTCGAAAATATGGAATAGAACCAGAGATATTTACAGTTTTAGTTTTCAGAAAAGTGCCAAAACAGGCCTTCAGCCGGGCAAGTCCACAAATGACCGTCACCGATTTCCATGACATTTGGCATACTTATAGATTCGAACCCCAGGATCACGAATCCGGTCTCCGTTTCTCGAAATTCCTATTTGTTTTGTGTTTTATGGCGTGTCAAAGTCTACGACGGAAAACTTTAGACATCTCTGAGCACCACATAAGTGAGGTTAGGACAGAATTTTGAACTATTTCGTCACCTACGGAATGTAAAGAAAGCATTCGATGCAAAAATTTTGAAATTTATTTTTTTTGGTGTGCACACGTTTTGCCCCATAAGTCATTTAAAAATAAGAGATATCGCAAATCTAAGACTGGTCCTGGAGTCTACTCTCATTCAACTACCACTTGACCTGCCTAACTCAATTTTTTTTTCGGCACCCCCAAAAAATGGCAAGGTGCGCCCCTTCAATTTTCGACCCCTTGTCCAAACTTTAAACGTGAGTCAAGTCTGAACGGCTAAAGCCAGAATCTCCGGCAAAGTGGTCAAAGAAGGGTAATTTTTTGGTGAATTTTTCGGCACTTCGTAAGCTCGAAAATATGGAATAGAACCAGAGATATTTACAGTTTTAGTTTTCAGAAAAGTGCCAAAACAGGCCTTCAGCCGGGCAAGTCCACAAATGACCGTCACCGATTTCCATGACATTTGGCATACTTATAGATTCGAACCCCAGGATCACGAATCCGGTCTCCGTTTCTCGAAATTCCTATTTGTTTTGTGTTTTATGGCGTGTCAAAGTCTACGACGGAAAACTTTAGACATCTCTGAGCACCACATAAGTGAGGTTAGGACAGAATTTTGAACTATTTCGTCACCTACGGAATGTAAAGAAAGCATTCGATGCAAAAATTTTGAAATTTATTTTTTTTTGGTGTGCACACGTTTTGCCCCATAAGTCATTTAAAAATAAGAGATATCGCAAATCTAAGACTGGTCCTGGAGTCTACTCTCATTCAACTACCACTTGACCTGCCTAACTCAATTTTTTTTTCGGCACCCCCAAAAAATGGCGAGGTGCGCCCCTTCAATTTTCGACCCCTTGTCCAAACTTTAAACGTGAGTCAAGTCTGAACGGCTAAAGCCAGAATCTCCGGCAAAGTGGTCAAAGAAGGGTAATTTTTTGGTGAATTTTTCGGCACTTCGTAAGCTCGAAAATATGGAATAGAACCAGAGATATTTACAGTTTTAGTTTTCAGAAAAGTGCCAAAACAGGCCTTCAGCCGGGCAAGTCCACAAATGACCGTCACCGATTTCCATGACATTTGGCATACTTATAGATTCGAACCCCAGGATCACGAATCCGGTCTCCGTTTCTCGAAATTCCTATTTGTTTTGTGTTTTATGGCGTGTCAAAGTCTACGACGGAAAACTTTAGACATCTCTGAGCACCACATAAGTGAGGTTAGGACAGAATTTTGAACTATTTCGTCACCTACGGAATGTAAAGAAAGCATTCGATGCAAAAATTTTGAAATTTATTTTTTTTGGTGTGCACACGTTTTGCCCCATAAGTCATTTAAAAATAAGAGATATCGCAAATCTAAGACTGGTCCTGGAGTCTACTCTCATTCAACCACCACTTGACCTGCCTAACTCAATTTTTTTTTCGGCACCCCCAAAAAATGGCAAGGTGCGCCCCTTCAATTTTCGACCCCTTGTCCAAACTTTAAACGTGAGTCAAGTCTGAACGGCTAAAGCCAGAATCTCCGGCAAAGTGGTCAAAGAAGGGTAATTTTTTGGTGAATTTTTCGGCACTTCGTAAGCTCGAAAATATGGAATAGAACCAGAGATATTTACAGTTTTAGTTTTCAGAAAAGTGCCAAAACAGGCCTTCAGCCGGGCAAGTCCACAAATGACCGTCACCGATTTCCATGACATTTGGCATACTTATAGATTCGAACCCCAGGATCACGAATCCGGTCTCCGTTTCTCGAAATTCCTATTTGTTTTGTGTTTTATGGCGTGTCAAAGTCTACGACGGAAAACTTTAGACATCTCTGAGCACCACATAAGTGAGGTTAGGACAGAATTTTGAACTATTTCGTCACCTACGGAATGTAAAGAAAGCATTCGATGCAAAAATTTTGAAATTTATTTTTTTTGGTGTGCACACGTTTTGCCCCATAAGTCATTTAAAAATAAGAGATATCGCAAATCTAAGACTGGTCCTGGAGTCTACTCTCATTCAACTACCACTTGACCTGCCTAACTCAATTTTTTTTTCGGCACCCCCAAAAAATGGCAAGGTGCGCCCCTTCAAATTTCGACCCCTTGTCCAAACTTTAAACGTGAGTCAAGTCTGAACGGCTAAAGCCAGAATCTCCGGCAAAGTGGTCAAAGAAGGGTAATTTTTTGGTGAATTTTTCGGCACTTCGTAAGCTCGAAAATATGGAATAGAACCAGAGATATTTACAGTTTTAGTTTTCAGAAAAGTGCCAAAACAGGCCTTCAGCCGGGCAAGTCCACAAATGACCGTCACCGATTTCCATGACATTTGGCATACTTATAGATTCGAACCCCAGGATCACGAATCCGGTCTCCGTTTCTCGAAATTCCTATTTGTTTTGTGTTTTATGGCGTGTCAAAGTCTACGACGGAAAACTTTAGACATCTCTGAGCACCACATAAGTGAGGTTAGGACAGAATTTTGAACTATTTCGTCACCTACGGAATGTAAAGAAAGCATTCGATGCAAAAATTTTGAAATTTATTTTTTTTGGTGTGCACACGTTTTGCCCCATAAGTCATTTAAAAATAAGAGATATCGCAAATCTAAGACTGGTCCTGGAGTCTACTCTCATTCAACTACCACTTGACCTGCCTAACTCAATTTTTTTTTCGGCACCCCCAAAAAATGGCAAGGTGCGCCCCTTCAATTTTCGACCCCTTGTCCAAACTTTAAACGTGAGTCAAGTCTGAACGGCTAAAGCCAGAATCTCCGGCAAAGTGGTCAAAGAAGGGTAAATTTTTGGTGAATTTTTCGGCACTTCGTAAGCTCGAAAATATGGAATAGAACCAGAGATATTTACAGTTTTAGTTTTCAGAAAAGTGCCAAAACAGGCCTTCAGCCGGGCAAGTCCACAAATGACCGTCACCGATTTCCATGACATTTGGCATACTTATAGATTCGAACCCCAGGATCACGAATCCGGTCTCCGTTTCTCGAAATTCCTATTTGTTTTGTGTTTTATGGCGTGTCAAAGTCTACGACGGAAAACTTTAGACATCTCTGAGCACCACATAAGTGAGGATAGGACAGAATTTTGAACTATTTCGTCACCTACGGAATGTAAAGAAAGCATTCGATGCAAAAATTTTCAAATTTATTTTTTTTGGTGTGCACACGTTTTGCCCCATAAGTCATTTAAAAATAAGAGATATCGCAAATCTAAGACTGGTCCTGGAGTCTACTCTCATTCAACTACCACTTGACCTGCCTAACTCAATTTTTTTTTCGGCACCCCCAAAAAATGGCAAGGTGCGCCCCTTCAATTTTCGACCCCTTGTCCAAACTTTAAACGTGAGTCAAGTCTGAACGGCTAAAGCCAGAATCTCCGGCAAAGTGGTCAAAGAAGGGTAATTTTTTGGTGAATTTTTCGGCACTTCGTAAGCTCGAAAATATGGAATAGAACCAGAGATATTTACAGTTTTAGTTTTCAGAAAAGTGCCAAAACAGGCCTTCAGCCGGGCAAGTCCACAAATGACCGTCACCGATTTCCATGACATTTGGCATACTTATAGATTCGAACCCCAGGATCACGAATCCGGTCTCCGTTTCTCGAAATTCCTATTTGTTTTGTGTTTTATGGCGTGTCAAAGTCTACGACGGAAAACTTTAGACATCTCTGAGCACCACATAAGTGAGGTTAGGACAGAATTTTGAACTATTTCGTCACCTACGGAATGTAAAGAAAGCATTCGATGCAAAAATTTTGAAATTTATTTTTTTTGGTGTGCACACGTTTTGCCCCATAAGTCATTTAAAAATAAGAGATATCGCAAATCTAAGACTGGTCCTGGAGTCTACTCTCATTCAACTACCACTTGACCTGCCTAACTCAATTTTTTTTTCGGCACCCCCAAAAAATGGCGAGGTGCGCCCCCTCAATTTTCGACCCCTTGTCCAAACTTTAAACGTGAGTCAAGTCTGAACGGCTAAAGCCAGAATCTCCGGCAAAGTGGTCAAAGAAGGGTAATTTTTTGGTGAATTTTTCGGCACTTCGTAAGCTCGAAAATATGGAATAGAACCAGAGATATTTACAGTTTTAGTTTTCAGAAAAGTGCCAAAACAGGCCTTCAGCCGGGCAAGTCCACAAATGACCGTCACCGATTTCCATGACATTTGGCATACTTATAGATTCGAACCCCAGGATCACGAATCCGGTCTCCGTTTCTCGAAATTCCTATTTGTTTTGTGTTTTATGGCGTGTCAAAGTCTACGACGGAAAACTTTAGACATCTCTGAGCACCACATAAGTGAGGTTAGGACAGAATTTTGAACTATTTCGTCACCTACGGAATGTAAAGAAAGCATTCGATGCAAAAATTTTGAAATTTATTTTTTTTGGTGTGCACACGTTTTGCCCCATAAGTCATTTAAAAATAAGAGATATCGCAAATCTAAGACTGGTCCTGGAGTCTACTCTCATTCAACTACCACTTGACCTGCCTAACTCAATTTTTTTTTCGGCACCCCCAAAAAATGGCAAGGTGCGCCCCTTCAATTTTCGACCCCTTGTCCAAACTTTAACAGTGAGTCAAGTCTGAACGGCTAAAGCCAGAATCTCCGGCAAAGTGGTCAAAGAAGGGTAATTTTTTGGTGAATTTTTCGGCACTTCGTAAGCTCGAAAATATGGAATAGAACCAGAGATATTTACAGTTTTAGTTTTCAGAAAAGTGCCAAAACAGGCCTTCAGCCGGGCAAGTCCACAAATGACCGTCACCGATTTCCATGACATTTGGCATACTTATAGATTCGAACCCCAGGATCACGAATCCGGTCTCCGTTTCTCGAAATTCCTATTTGTTTTGTGTTTTATGGCGTGTCAAAGTCTACGACGGAAAACTTTAGACATCTCTGAGCACCACATAAGTGAGGTTAGGACAGAATTTTGAACTATTTCGTCACCTACGGAATGTAAAGAAAGCATTCGATGCAAAAATTTTGAAATTTATTTTTTTTGGTGTGCACACGTTTTGCCCCATAAGTCATTTAAAAATAAGAGATATCGCAAATCTAAGACTGGTCCTGGAGTCTACTCTCATTCAACTACCACTTGACCTGCCTAACTCAATTTTTTTTTCGGCACCCCCAAATAATGGCAAGGTGCGCCCCTTCAATTTTCGACCCCTTGTCCAAACTTTAAACGTGAGTCAAGTCTGAACGGCTAAAGCCAGAATCTCCGGCAAAGTGGTCAAAGAAGGGTAATTTTTTGGTGAATTTTTCGGCACTTCGTAAGCTCGAAAATATGGAATAGAACCAGAGATATTTACAGTTTTAGTTTTCTGAAAAGTGCCAAAACAGGCCTTCAGCCGGGCAAGTCCACAAATGACCGTCACCGATTTCCATGACATTTGGCATACTTATAGATTCGAACCCCAGGATCACGAATCCGGTCTCCGTTTCTCGAAATTCCTATTTGTTTTGTGTTTTATGGCGTGTCAAAGTCTACGACGGAAAACTTTAGACATCTCTGAGCACCACATAAGTGAGGTTAGGACAGAATTTTGAACTATTTCGTCACCTACGGAATGTAAAGAAAGCATTCGATGCAAAAATTTTGAAATTTATTTTTTTTTGGTGTGCACACGTTTTGCCCCATAAGTCATTTAAAAATAAGAGATATCGCAAATCTAAGACTGGTCCTGGAGTCTACTCTCATTCAACTACCACTTGACCTGCCTAACTCAATTTTTTTTTCGGCACCCCCAAAAAATGGCAAGGTGCGCCCCTTCAATTTTCGACCCCTTGTCCAAACTTTAAACGTGAGTCAAGTCTGAACGGCTAAAGCCAGAATCTCCGGCAAAGTGGTCAAAGAAGGGTAATTTTTTGGTGAATTTTTCGGCACTTCGTAAGCTCGAAAATATGGAATAGAACCAGAGATATTTACAGTTTTAGTTTTCAGAAAAGTGCCAAAACAGGCCTTCAGCCGGGCAAGTCCACAAATGACCGTCACCGATTTCCATGACATTTGGCATACTTATAGATTCGAACCCCAGGATCACGAATCCGGTCTCCGTTTCTCGAAATTCCTATTTGTTTTGTGTTTTATGGCGTGTCAAAGTCTACGACGGAAAACTTTAGACATCTCTGAGCACCACATAAGTGAGGTTAGGACAGAATTTTGAACTATTTCGTCACCTACGGAATGTAAAGAAAGCATTCGATGCAAAAATTTTGAAATTTATTTTTTTTGGTGTGCACACGTTTTGCCCCATAAGTCATTTAAAAATAAGAGATATCGCAAATCTAAGACTGGTCCTGGAGTCTACTCTCATTCAACCACCACTTGACCTGCCTAACTCAATTTTTTTTTCGGCACCCCCAAAAAATGGCAAGGTGCGCCCCCTCAATTTTCGACCCCTTGTCCAAACTTTAAACGTGAGTCAAGTCTGAACGGCTAAAGCCAGAATCTCCGGCAAAGTGGTCAAAGAAGGGTAATTTTTTGGTGAATTTTTCGGCACTTCGTAAGCTCGAAAATATGGAATAGAACCAGAGATATTTACAGTTTTAGTTTTCAGAAAAGTGCCAAAACAGGCCTTCAGCCGGGCAAGTCCACAAATGACCGTCACCGATTTCCATGACATTTGGCATACTTATAGATTCGAACCCCAGGATCACGAATCCGGTCTCCGTTTCTCGAAATTCCTATTTGTTTTGTGTTTTATGGCGTGTCAAAGTCTACGACGGAAAACTTTAGACATCTCTGAGCACCACATAAGTGAGGTTAGGACAGAATTTTGAACTATTTCGTCACCTACGGAATGTAAAGAAAGCATTCGATGCAAAAATTTTGAAATTTATTTTTTTTGGTGTGCACACGTTTTGCCCCATAAGTCATTTAAAAATAAGAGATATCGCAAATCTAAGACTGGTCCTGGAGTCTACTCTCATTCAACTACCACTTGACCTGCCTAACTCAATTTTTTTTTCGGCACCCCCAAAAAATGGCAAGGTGCGCCCCTTCAATTTTCGACCCCTTGTCCAAACTTTAAACGTGAGTCAAGTCTGAACGGCTAAAGCCAGAATCTCCGGCAAAGTGGTCAAAGAAGGGTAATTTTTTGGTGAATTTTTCGGCACTTCGTAAGCTCGAAAATATGGAATAGAACCAGAGATATTTACAGTTTTAGTTTTCAGAAAAGTGCCAAAACAGGCCTTCAGCCGGGCAAGTCCACAAATGACCGTCACCGATTTCCATGACATTTGGCATACTTATAGATTCGAACCCCAGGATCACGAATCCGGTCTCCGTTTCTCGAAATTCCTATTTGTTTTGTGTTTTATGGCGTGTCAAAGTCTACGACGGAAAACTTTAGACATCTCTGAGCACCACATAAGTGAGGTTAGGACAGAATTTTGAACTATTTCGTCACCTACGGAATGTAAAGAAAGCATTCGATGCAAAAATTTTG
Organism: Tenodera sinensis; assembly: GCA_030765045.1. NCBI lineage: Eukaryota > Metazoa > Arthropoda > Insecta > Mantodea > Mantidae > Tenodera > Tenodera sinensis. The sequence goes on from JAUKNM010000104.1 coordinate 98,146, forward strand.
AAATTTATTTTTTTTTGGTGTGCACACGTTTTGCCCCATAAGTCATTTAAAAATAAGAGATATCGCAAATCTAAGACTGGTCCTGGAGTCTACTCTCATTCAACTACCACTTGACCTGCCTAACTCAATTTTTTTTTCGGCACCCCCAAAAAATGGCAAGGTGCGCCCCTTCAATTTTCGACCCCTTGTCCAAACTTTAAACGTGAGTCAAGTCTGAACGGCTAAAGCCAGAATCTCCGGCAAAGTGGTCAAAGAAGGGTAATTTTTTGGTGAATTTTTCGGTACTTCGTAAGCTCGAAAATATGGAATAGAACCAGAGATATTTACAGTTTTAGTTTTCAGAAAAGTGCCAAAACAGGCCTTCAGCCGGGCAAGTCCACAAATGACCGTCACCGATTTCCATGACATTTGGCATACTTATAGATTCGAACCCCAGGATCACGAATCCGGTCTCCGTTTCTCGAAATTCCTATTTGTTTTGTGTTTTATGGCGTGTCAAAGTCTACGACGGAAAACTTTAGACATCTCTGAGCACCACATAAGTGAGGTTAGGACAGAATTTTGAACTATTTCGTCACCTACGGAATGTAAAGAAAGCATTCGATGCAAAAATTTTGAAATTTATTTTTTTTGGTGTGCACACGTTTTGCCCCATAAGTCATTTAAAAATAAGAGATATCGCAAATCTAAGACTGGTCCTGGAGTCTACTCTCATTCAACTACCACTTGACCTGCCTAACTCAATTTTTTTTTCGGCACCCCCAAAAAATGGCAAGGTGCGCCCCTTCAATTTTCGACCCCTTGTCCAAACTTTAATCGTGAGTCAAGTCTGAACGGCTAAAGCCAGAATCTCCGGCAAAGTGGTCAAAGAAGGGTAAATTTTTGGTGAATTTTTCGGCACTTCGTAAGCTCGAAAATATGGAATAGAACCAGAGATATTTACAGTTTTAGTTTTCAGAAAAGTGCCAAAACAGGCCTTCAGCCGGGCAAGTCCACAAATGACCGTCACCGATTTCCATGACATTTGGCATACTTATAGATTCGAACCCCAGGATCACGAATCCGGTCTCCGTTTCTCGAAATTCCTATTTGTTTTGTGTTTTATGGCGTGTCAAAGTCTACGACGGAAAACTTTAGACATCTCTGAGCACCACATAAGTGAGGTTAGGACAGAATTTTGAACTATTTCGTCACCTACGGAATGTAAAGAAAGCATTCGATGCAAAAATTTTGAAATTTATTTTTTTTGGTGTGCACACGTTTTGCCCCATAAGTCATTTAAAAATAAGAGATATCGCAAATCTAAGACTGGTCCTGGAGTCTACTCTCATTCAACTACCACTTGACCTGCCTAACTCAATTTTTTTTTCGGCACCCCCAAAAAATGGCAAGGTGCGCGCCCCTTCAATTTTCGACACCTTGTCCAAACTTAAAACGTGAGTCAAGTCTGAACGGCTAAAGCCAGAATCTCCGGCAAAGTGGTCAAAGAAGGGTAATTTTTTGGTGAATTTTTCGGCACTTCGTAAGCTCGAAAATATGGAATAGAACCAGAGATATTTACAGTTTTAGTTTTCAGAAAAGTGCCAAAACAGGCCTTCAGCCGGGCAAGTCCACAAATGACCGTCACCGATTTCCATGACATTTGGCATACTTATAGATTCGAACCCCAGGATCACGAATCCGGTCTCCGTTTCTCGAAATTCCTATTTGTTTTGTGTTTTATGGCGTTTCAAAGTCTACGACGGAAAACTTTAGACATCTCTGAGCACCACATAAGTGAGGTTAGGACAGAATTTTGAACTATTTCGTCACCTACGGAATCTAAAGAAAGCATTAGATGCAAAAATTTTGAAATTTATTTTTTTTGGTGTGCACACGTTTTGCCCCATAAGTCATTTAAAAATAAGAGATATCGCAAATCTAAGACTGGTCCTGGAGTCTACTCTCATTCAACTACCACTTGACCTGCCTAACTCAATTTTTTTTTCGGCACCCCCAAAAAATGGCGAGGTGCGCCCCTTCAAATTTCGACCCCTTGTCCAAACTTTAAACGTGAGTCAAGTCTGAACGGCTAAAGCCAGAATCTCCGGCAAAGTGGTCAAAGAAGGGTAATTTTTTGGTGAATTTTTCGGCACTTCGTAAGCTCGAAAATATGGAATAGAACCAGAGATATTTACAGTTTTAGTTTTCAGAAAAGTGCCAAAACAGGCCTTCAGCCGGGCAAGTCCACAAATGACCGTCACCGATTTCCATGACATTTGGCATACTTATAGATTCGAACCCCAGGATCACGAATCCGGTCTCCGTTTCTCGAAATTCCTATTTGTTTTGTGTTTTATGGCGTGTCAAAGTCTACGACGGAAAACTTTAGACATCTCTGAGCACCACATAAGTGAGGTTAGGACAGAATTTTGAACTATTTCGTCACCTACGGAATGTAAAGAAAGCATTCGATGCAAAAATTTTGAAATTTATTTTTTTTGGTGTGCACACGTTTTGCCCCATAAGTCATTTAAAAATAAGAGATATCGCAAATCTAAGACTGGTCCTGGAGTCTACTCTCATTCAACTACCACTTGACCTGCCTAACTCAATTTTTTTTTCGGCACCCCCAAAAAATGGCGAGGTGCGCCCCTTCAATTTTCGACCCCTTGTCCAAACTTTAAACGTGAGTCAAGTCTGAACGGCTAAAGCCAGAATCTCCGGCAAAGTGGTCAAAGAAGGGTAAATTTTTGGTGAATTTTTCGGCACTTCGTAAGCTCGAAAATATGGAATAGAACCAGAGATATTTACAGTTTTAGTTTTCAGAAAAGTGCCAAAACAGGCCTTCAGCCGGGCAAGTCCACAAATGACCGTCACCGATTTCCATGACATTTGGCATACTTATAGATTCGAACCCCAGGATCACGAATCCGGTCTCCGTTTCTCGAAATTCCTATTTGTTTTGTGTTTTATGGCGTGTCAAAGTCTACGACGGAAAACTTTAGACATCTCTGAGCACCACATAAGTGAGGTTAGGACAGAATTTTGAACTATTTCGTCACCTACGGAATGTAAAGAAAGCATTCGATGCAAAAATTTTGAAATTTATTTTTTTTGGTGTGCACACGTTTTGCCCCATAAGTCATTTAAAAATAAGAGATATCGCAAATCTAAGACTGGTCCTGGAGTCTACTCTCATTCAACTACCACTTGACCTGCCTAACTCAATTTTTTTTTCGGCACCCCCAAAAAATGGCAAGGTGCGCGCCCCTTCAATTTTCGACACCTTGTCCAAACTTTAAACGTGAGTCAAGTCTGAACGGCTAAAGCCAGAATCTCCGGCAAAGTGGTCAAAGAAGGGTAATTTTTTGGTGAATTTTTCGGCACTTCGTAAGCTCGAAAATATGGAATAGAACCAGAGATATTTACAGTTTTAGTTTTCAGAAAAGTGCCAAAACAGGCCTTCAGCCGGGCAAGTCCACAAATGACCGTCACCGATTTCCATGACATTTGGCATACTTATAGATTCGAACCCCAGGATCACGAATCCGGTCTCCGTTTCTCGAAATTCCTATTTGTTTTGTGTTTTATGGCGTGTCAAAGTCTACGACGGAAAACTTTAGACATCTCTGAGCACCACATAAGTGAGGTTAGGACAGAATTTTGAACTATTTCGTCACCTACGGAATGTAAAGAAAGCATTCGATGCAAAAATTTTGAAATTTATTTTTTTTGGTGTGCACACGTTTTGCCCCATAAGTCATTTAAAAATAAGAGATATCGCAAATCTAAGACTGGTCCTGGAGTCTACTCTCATTCAACTACCACTTGACCTGCCTAACTCAATTTTTTTTTCGGCACCCCCAAAAAATGGCGAGGTGCGCCCCTTCAATTTTCGACCCCTTGTCCAAACTTTAAACGTGAGTCAAGTCTGAACGGCTAAAGCCAGAATCTCCGGCAAAGTGGTCAAAGAAGGGTAATTTTTTGGTGAATTTTTCGGCACTTCGTAAGCTCGAAAATATGGAATAGAACCAGAGATATTTACAGTTTTAGTTTTCAGAAAAGTGCCAAAACAGGCCTTCAGCCGGGCAAGTCCACAAATGACCGTCACCGATTTCCATGACATTTGGCATACTTATAGATTCGAACCCCAGGATCACGAATCCGGTCTCCGTTTCTCGAAATTCCTATTTGTTTTGTGTTTTATGGCGTTTCAAAGTCTACGACGGAAAACTTTAGACATCTCTGAGCACCACATAAGTGAGGTTAGGACAGAATTTTGAACTATTTCGTCACCTACGGAATGTAAAGAAAGCATTCGATGCAAAAATTTTGAAATTTATTTTTTTTGGTGTGCACACGTTTTGCCCCATAAGTCATTTAAAAATAAGAGATATCGCAAATCTAAGACTGGTCCTGGAGTCTACTCTCATTCAACTACCACTTGACCTGCCTAACTCAATTTTTTTTTCGGCACCCCCAAAAATGGCAAGGTGCGCCCATTCAAATTTCGACCCCTTGTCCAAACTTTAAACGTGAGTCAAGTCTGAACGGCTAAAGCCAGAATCTCCGGCAAAGTGGTCAAAGAAGGGTAATTTTTTGGTGAATTTTTCGGCACTTCGTAAGCTCGAAAATATGGAATAGAACCAGAGATATTTACAGTTTTAGTTTTCAGAAAAGTGCCAAAACAGGCCTTCAGCCGGGCAAGTCCACAAATGACCGTCACCGATTTCCATGACATTTGGCATACTTATAGATTCGAACCCCAGGATCACGAATCCGGTCTCCGTTTCTCGAAATTCCTATTTGTTTTGTGTTTTATGGCGTGTCAAAGTCTACGACGGAAAACTTTAGACATCTCTGAGCACCACATAAGTGAGGTTAGGACAGAATTTTGAACTATTTCGTCACCTACGGAATGTAAAGAAAGCATTCGATGCAAAAATTTTGAAATTTATTTTTTTTGGTGTGCACACGTTTTGCCCCATAAGTCATTTAAAAATAAGAGATATCGCAAATCTAAGACTGGTCCTGGAGTCTACTCTCATTCAACTACCACTTGACCTGCCTAACTCAATTTTTTTTTCGGCACCCCCAAAAAATGGCAAGGTGCGCCCCTTCAATTTTCGACCCCTTGTCCAAACTTTAAACGTGAGTCAAGTCTGAACGGCTAAAGCCAGAATCTCCGGCAAAGTGGTCAAAGAAGGGTAATTTTTTGGTGAATTTTTCGGCACTTCGTAAGCTCGAAAATATGGAATAGAACCAGAGATATTTACAGTTTTAGTTTTCAGAAAAGTGCCAAAACAGGCCTTCAGCCGGGCAAGTCCACAAATGACCGTCACCGATTTCCATGACATTTGGCATACTTATAGATTCGAACCCCAGGATCACGAATCCGGTCTCCGTTTCTCGAAATTCCTATTTGTTTTGTGTTTTATGGCGTGTCAAAGTCTACGACGGAAAACTTTAGACATCTCTGAGCACCACATAAGTGAGGTTAGGACAGAATTTTGAACTATTTCGTCACCTACGGAATGTAAAGAAAGCATTCGATGCAAAAATTTTGAAATTTATTTTTTTTGGTGTGCACACGTTTTGCCCCATAAGTCATTTAAAAATAAGAGATATCGCAAATCTAAGACTGGTCCTGGAGTCTACTCTCATTCAACTACCACTTGACCTGCCTAACTCAATTTTTTTTTCGGCACCCCCAAAAAATGGCAAGGTGCGCCCCTTCAATTTTCGACCCCTTGTCCAAACTTTAAACGTGAGTCAAGTCTGAACGGCTAAAGCCAGAATCTCCGGCAAAGTGGTCAAAGAAGGGTAATTCTTTGGTGAATTTTTCGGCACTTCGTAAGCTCGAAAATATGGAATAGAACCAGAGATATTTACAGTTTTAGTTTTCAGAAAAGTGCCAAAACAGGCCTTCAGCCGGGCAAGTCCACAAATGACCGTCACCGATTTCCATGACATTTGGCATACTTATAGATTCGAACCCCAGGATCACGAATCCGGTCTCCGTTTCTCGAAATTCCTATTTGTTTTGTGTTTTATGGCGTGTCAAAGTCTACGACGGAAAACTTTAGACATCTCTGAGCACCACATAAGTGAGGTTAGGACAGAATTTTGAACTATTTCGTCACCTACGGAATGTAAAGAAAGCATTCGATGCAAAAATTTTGAAATTTATTTTTTTTGGTGTGCACACGTTTTGCCCCATAAGTCATTTAAAAATAAGAGATATCGCAAATCTAAGACTGGTCCTGGAGTCTACTCTCATTCAACTACCACTTGACCTGCCTAACTCAATTTTTTTTTCGGCACCCCCAAAAAATGGCAAGGTGCGCCCCTTCAATTTTCGACCCCTTGTCCAAACTTTAAACGTGAGTCAAGTCTGAACGGCTAAAGCCAGAATCTCCGGCAAAGTGGTCAAAGAAGGGAAATTTTTTGGTGAATTTTTCGGCACTTCGTAAGCTCGAAAATATGGAATAGAACCAGAGATATTTACAGTTTTAGTTTTCAGAAAAGTGCCAAAACAGGCTTTCAGCCGGGCAAGTCCACAAATGACCGTCACCGATTTCCATGACATTTGGCATACTTATAGATTCGAAACCCAGGATCACGAATCCGGTCTCCGTTTCTCGAAATTCCTATTTGTTTTGTGTTTTATGGCGTGTCAAAGTCTACGACGGAAAACTTTAGACATCTCTGAGCACCACATAAGTGAGGTTAGGACAGAATTTTGAACTATTTCGTCACCTACGGAATGTAAAGAAAGCATTCGATGCAAAAATTTTGAAATTTATTTTTTTTGGTGTGCACACGTTTTGCCCCATAAGTCATTTAAAAATAAGAGATATCGCAAATCTAAGACTGGTCCTGGAGTCTACTCTCATTCAACTACCACTTGACCTGCCTAACTCAATTTTTTTTTCGGCACCCCCAAAAAATGGCAAGGTGCGCCCCTTCAAATTTCGACCCCTTGTCCAAACTTTAAACGTGAGTCAAGTCTCAACGGCTAAAGCCAGAATCTCCGGCAAAGTGGTCAAAGAAGGGTAATTTTTTGGTGAATTTTTCGGCACTTCGTAAGCTCGAAAATATGGAATAGAACCAGAGATATTTACAGTTTTAGTTTTCAGAAAAGTGCCAAAACAGGCCTTCAGCCGGGCAAGTCCACAAATGACCGTCACCGATTTCCATGACATTTGGCATACTTATAGATTCGAACCCCAGGATCACGAATCCGGTCTCCGTTTCTCGAAATTCCTATTTGTTTTGTGTTTTATGGCGTGTCAAAGTCTACGACGGAAAACTTGACATCTCTGAGCACCACATAAGTGAGGTTAGGACAGAATTTTGAACTATTTCGTCACCTACGGAATGTAAAGAAAGCATTCGATGCAAAAATTTTGAAATTTATTTTTTTTGGTGTGCACACGTTTTGCCCCATAAGTCATTTAAAAATAAGAGATATCGCAAATCTAAGACTGGTCCTGGAGTCTACTCTCATTCAACTACCACTTGACCTGCCTAACTCAATTTTTTTTTCGGCACCCCCAAAAAATGGCAAGGTGCGCCCCTTCAATTTTCGACCCCTTGTCCAAACTTTAAACGTGAGTCAAGTCTGAACGGCTAAAGCCAGAATCTCCGGCAAAGTGGTCAAAGAAGGGTAATTTTTTGGTGAATTTTTCGGCACTTCGTAAGCTCGAAAATATGGAATAGAACCAGAGATATTTACAGTTTTAGTTTTCAGAAAAGTGCCAAAACAGGCCTTCAGCCGGGCAAGTCCACAAATGACCGTCACCGATTTCCATGACATTTGGCATACTTATAGATTCGAACCCCAGGATCACGAATCCGGTCTCCGTTTCTCGAAATTCCTATTTGTTTTGTGTTTTATGGCGTGTCAAAGTCTACGACGGAAAACTTTAGACATCTCTGAGCACCACATAAGTGAGGTTAGGACAGAATTTTGAACTATTTCGTCACCTACGGAATGTAAAGAAAGCATTCGATGCAAAAATATTGAAATTTATTTTTTTTGGTGTGCACACGTTTTGCCCCATAAGTCATTTAAAAATAAGAGATATCGCAAATCTAAGACTGGTCCTGGAGTCTACTCTCATTCAACTACCACTTGACCTGCCTAACTCAATTTTTTTTTCGGCACCCCCAAAAAATGGCAATTCAATTTTCGACCCCTTGTCCAAACTTTAAACGTGAGTCAAGTCTGAACGGCTAAAGCCAGAATCTCCGGCAAAGTGGTCAAAGAAGGGTAATTTTTTGGTGAATTTTTCGGCACTTCGTAAGCTCGAAAATATGGAATAGAACCAGAGATATTTACAGTTTTAGTTTTCAGAAAAGTGCCAAAACAGGCCTTCAGCCGGGCAAGTCCACAAATGACCGTCACCGATTTCCTTGACATTTGGCATACTTATAGATTCGAACCCCAGGATCACGAATCCGGTCTCCGTTTCTCGAAATACCTATTTGTTTTGTGTTTTATGGCGTGTCAATGTCTACGACGGAAAACTTTAGACATCTCTGAGCACCACATAAGTGAGGTTAGGACAGAATTTTGAACTATTTCGTCACCTACGGAATGTAAAGAAAGCATTCGATGCAAAAATTTTGAAATTTATTTTTTTTGGTGTGCACACGTTTTGCCCCATAAGTCATTTAAAAATAAGAGATATCGCAAATCTAAGACTGGTCCTGGAGTCTACTCTCATTCAACTACCACTTGACCTGCCTAACTCAATTTTTTTTTCGGCACCCCCAAAAAATGGCAAGGTGCGCCCCTTCAATTTTCGACCCCTTGTCCAAACTTTAAACGTGAGTCAAGTCTGAACGGCTAAAGCCAGAATCTCCGGCAAAGTGGTCAAAGAAGGGTAATTTTTTGGTGAATTTTTCGGCACTTCGTAAGCTCGAAAATATGGAACAGAACCAGAGATATTTACAGTTTTAGTTTTCAGAAAAGTGCCAAAACAGGCCTTCCGCCGGGCAAGTCCACAAATGACCGTCACCGATTTCCATGACATTTGGCATACTTATAGATTCGAACCCCAGGATCACGAATCCGGTCTCCGCTTCTCGAAATTCCTATTTGTTTTGTGTTTTATGGCGTGTCAAAGTCTACGACGGAAAACTTTAGACATCTCTGAGCACCACATAAGTGAGGTTAGGACAGAATTTTGAACTATTTCGTCACCTACGGAATGTAAAGAAAGCATTCGATGCAAAAATTTTGAAATTTATTTTTTTTGGTGTGCACACGTTTTGCCCCATAAGTCATTTAAAAATAAGAGATATCGCAAATCTAAGACTGGTCCTGGAGTCTACTCTCATTCAACTACCACTTGACCTGCCTAACTCAATTTTTTTTTCGGCACCCCCAAAAAATGGCAAGGTGCGCCCCTTCAATTTTCGACCCCTTGTCCAAACTTTAAACGTGAGTCAAGTCTGAACGGCTAAAGCCAGAATCTCCGGCAAAGTGGTCAAAGAAGGGTAATTTTTTGGTGAATTTTTCGGCACTTCGTAAGCTCGAAAATATGGAATAGAACCAGAGATATTTACAGTTTTAGTTTTCAGAAAAGTGCCAAAACAGGCCTTCAGCCGGGCAAGTCCACAAATGACCGTCACCGATTTCCATGACATTTGGCATACTTATAGATTCGAACCCCAGGATCACGAATCCGGTCTCCGTTTCTCGAAATTCCTTTTGTTTTGTGTTTTATGGCGTGTCAAAGTCTACGACGGAAAACTTTAGACATCTCTGAGCACCACATAAGTGAGGTTAGGACAGAATTTTGAACTATTTCGTCACCTACGGAATGTAAAGAAAGCATTCGATGCAAAAATTTTGAAATTTATTTTTTTTGGTGTGCACACGTTTTGCCCCATAAGTCATTTAAAAATAAGAGATATCGCAAATCTAAGACTGGTCCTGGAGTCTACTCTCATTCAACTACCACTTGACCTGCCTAACTCAATTTTTTTTTCGGCACCCCCAAAAAATGGCAAGGTGCGCCCCTTCAATTTTCGACCCCTTGTCCAAACTTTAAACGTGAGTCAAGTCTGAACGGCTAAAGCCAGAATCTCCGGCAAAGTGGTCAAAGAAGGGTAATTTTTTGGTGAATTTTTCGGCACTTCGTAAGCTCGAAAATATGAAATAGAACCAGAGATATTTACAGTTTTAGTTTTCAGAAAAGTGCCAAAACAGGCCTTCAGCCGGGCAAGTCCACAAATGACCGTCACCGATTTCAATGACATTTGGCATACTTATAGATTCGAACCCCAGGATCACGAATCCGGTCTCCGTTTCTCGACATTCCTATTTGTTTTGTGTTTTATGGCGTGTCAAAGTCTACGACGGAAAACTTTAGACATCTCTGAGCACCACATAAGTGAGGTTAGGACAGAATTTTGAACTATTTCGTCACCTACGGAATGTAAAGAAAGCATTCGATGCAAAAATTTTGAAATTTATTTTTTTTGGTGTGCACACGTTTTGCCCCATAAGTCATTTAAAAATAAGAGATATCGCAAATCTAAGACTGGTCCTGGAGTCTACTCTCATTCAACTACCACTTGACCTGCCTAACTCAATTTTTTTTTCGGCACCCCCAAAAAATGGCAAGGAGCGCCCCTTCAATTTTCGACCCCTTGTCCAAACGTTAAACGTGAGTCAAGTCTGAACGGCTAAAGCCAGAATCTCCGGCAAAGTGGTCAAAGAAGGGTAATTTTTTGGTGAATTTTTCGGAACTTCGAAGGCTCGAAAATATGGAATAGAACCAGAGATATTTACAGTTTTAGTTTTCAGGAAAGTGCCAAAACAGGCCTTCAGCCGGGCAAGTCCACAAATGACCGTCACCGATTTCCATGACATTTGGCATACTTATAGATTCGAACCCCAGGATCACGAATCCGGTCTCCGTTTCTCGAAATTCCTATTTGTTTTGTGTTTTATGGCGTGTCAAAGTCTACGACGGAAAACTTTAGACATCTCTGAGCACCACATAAGTGAGGTTAGGACAGAATTTTGAACTATTTCGTCACCTACGGAATGTAAAGAAAGCATTCGATGCAAAAATTTTGAAATTTATTTTTTTTGGTGTGCACACGTTTTGCCCCATAAGTCATTTAAAAATAAGAGATATCGCAAATCTAAGACTGGTCCTGGAGTCTACTCTCATTCAACTACCACTTGACCTGCCTAACTCAATTTTTTTTTCGGCACCCCCAAAAAATGGCAAGGTGCGCCCCTTCAATTTTCGACCCCTTGTCCAAACTTTAAACGTGAGTCAAGTCTGAACGGCTAAAGCCAGAATCTCCGGCAAAGTGGTCAAAGAAGGGTAATTTTTTGGTGAATTTTTCGGCACTTCGTAAGCTCGAAAATATGGAATAGAACCAGAGATATTTACAGTTTTAGTTTTCAGAAAAGTGCCAAAACAGGCCTTCAGCCGGGCAAGTCCACAAATGACCGTCACCGATTTCCATGACATTTGGCATACTTATAGATTCGAACCCCAGGATCACGAATCCGGTCTCCGTTTCTCGAAATTCCTATTTGTTTTGTGTTTTATGGCGTGTCAAAGTCTACGACGGAAAACTTTAGACATCTCTGAGCACCACATAAGTGAGGTTAGGACAGAATTTTGAACTATTTCGTCACCTACGGAATGTAAAGAAAGCATTCGATGCAAAAATTTTGAAATTTATTTTTTTTGGTGTGCACACGTTTTGCCCCATAAGTCATTTAAAAATAAGAGATATCGCAAATCTAAGACTGGTCCTGGAGTCTACTCTCATTCAACTACCACTTGACCTGCCTAACTCAATTTTTTTTTCGGCACCCCCAAAAAATGGCAAGGTGCGCCCCTTCAATTTTCGACCCCTTGTCCAAACTTTAAACGTGAGTCAAGTCTGAACGGCTAAAGCCAGAATCTCCGGCAAAGTGGTCAAAGAAGGGTAATTTTTTGGTGAATTTTTCGGCACTTCGTAAGCTCGAAAATATGGAATAGAACCAGAGATATTTACAGTTTTAGTTTTCAGAAAAGTGCCAAAACAGGCCTTCAGCCGGGCAAGTCCACAAATGACCGTCACCGATTTCCATGACATTTGGCATACTTATAGATTCGAACCCCAGGATCACGAATCCGGTCTCCGTTTCTCGAAATTCCTATTTGTTTTGTGTTTTATGGCGTGTCAAAGTCTACGACGGAAAACTTTAGACATCTCTGAGCACCACATAAGTGAGGTTAGGACAGAATTTTGAACTATTTCGTCACCTACGGAATGTAAAGAAAGCATTCGATGCAAAAATTTTGAAATTTATTTTTTTTGGTGTGCACACGTTTTGCCCCATAAGTCATTTAAAAATAAGAGATATCGCAAATCTAAGACTGGTCCTGGAGTCTACTCTCATTCAACTACCACTTGACCTGCCTAACTCAATTTTTTTTTCGGCACCCCCAAAAAATGGCAATTTACGACCCCTTGACCAAACTTTAAACGTGAGTCAAGTCTGAACGGCTAAAGCCAGAATCTCCGGCAAAGTGGTCAAAGAAGGGTAATTTTTTGGTGAATTTTTCGGCACTTCGTAAGCTCGAAAATATGGAATAGAACCAGAGATATTTACAGTTTTAGTTTTCAGAAAAGTGCCAAAACAGGCCTTCAGCCGGGCAAGTCCACAAATGACCGTCACCGATTTCCATGACATTTGGCATACTTATAGATTCGAACCCCAGGATCACGAATCCGGTCTCCGTTTCTCGAAATTCCTATTTGTTTTGTGTTTTATGGCGTGTCAAAGTCTACGACGGAAAACTTTAGACATCTCTGAGCACCACATAAGTGAGGTTAGGACAGAATTTTGAACTATTTCGTCACCTACGGAATGTAAAGAAAGCATTCGATGCAAAAATTTTGAAATTTATTTTTTTTGGTGTGCACACGTTTTGCCCCATAAGTCATTTAAAAATAAGAGATATCGCAAATCTAAGACTGGTCCTGGAGTCTACTCTCATTCAACTACCACTTGACCTGCCTAACTCAATTTTTTTTTCGGCACATCCAAAAAATGGCAAGGTGCGCCCCTTCAATTTTCGACCCCTTGTCCAAACTTTAAACGTGAGTCAAGTCTGAACGGCTAAAGCCAGAATCTCCGGCAAAGTGGTCAAAGAAGGGTAATTTTTTGGTGAATTTTTCGGCACTTCGTAAGCTCGAAAATATGGAATAGAACCAGAGATATTTACAGTTTTAGTTTTCAGAAAAGTGCCAAAACAGGCCTTCAGCCGGGCAAGTCCACAAATGACCGTCACCGATTTCCATGACATTTGGCATACTTATAGATTCGAACCCCAGGATCACGAATCCGGTCTCCGTTTCTCGAAATTCCTATTTGTTTTGTGTTTTATGGCGTGTCAAAGTCTACGACGGAAAACTTTAGACATCTCTGAGCACCACATAAGTGAGGTTAGGACAGAATTTTGAACTATTTCGTCACCTACGGAATGTAAAGAAAGCATTCGATGCAAAAATTTTGAAATTTATTTTTTTTGGTGTGCACACGTTTTGCCCCATAAGTCATTTAAAAATAAGAGATATCGCAAATCTAAGACTGGTCCTGGAGTCTACTCTCATTCAACTACCACTTGACCTGCCTAACTCAATTTTTTTTTCGGCACCCCCAAAAAATGGCGAGGTGCGCCCCTTCAATTTTCGACCCCTTGTCCAAACTTTAAACGTGAGTCAAGTCTGAACGGCTAAAGCCAGAATCTCCGGCAAAGTGGTCAAAGAAGGGTAATTTTTTGGTGAATTTTTCGGCACTTCGTAAGCTCGAAAATATGGAATAGAACCAGAGATATTTACAGTTTTAGTTTTCAGAAAAGTGCCAAAACAGGCCTTCAGCCGGGCAAGTCCACAAATGACCGTCACCGATTTCCATGACATTTGGCATACTTATAGATTCGAACCCCAGGATCACGAATCCGGTCTCCGTTTCTCGAAATTCCTATTTGTTTTGTGTTTTATGGCGTGTCAAAGTCTACGACGGAAAACTTTAGACATCTCTGAGCACCACATAAGTGAGGTTAGGACAGAATTTTGAACTATTTCGTCACCTACGGAATGTAAAGAAAGCATTCGATGCAAAAATTTTGAAATTTATTTTTTTTGGTGTGCACACGTTTTGCCCCATAAGTCATTTAAAAATAAGAGATATCGCAAATCTAAGACTGGTCCTGGAGTCTACTCTCATTCAACTACCACTTGACCTGCCTAACTCAATTTTTTTTTCGGCACCCCCAAAAAATGGCAATTTACGACCCCTTGTCCAAACTTTAAACGTGAGTCAAGTCTGAACGGCTAAAGCCAGAATCTCCGGCAAAGTGGTCAAAGAAGGGTAATTTTTTGGTGAATTTTTCGGCACTTCGTAAGCTCGAAAATATGGAATAGAACCAGAGATATTTACAGTTTTAGTTTTCAGAAAAGTGCCAAAACAGGCCTTCAGCCGGGCAAGTCCACAAATGACCGTCACCGATTTCCATGACATTTGGCATACTTATAGATTCGAACCCCAGGATCACGAATCCGGTCTCCGTTTCTCGAAATTCCTATTTGTTTTGTGTTTTATGGCGTGTCAAAGTCTACGACGGAAAACTTTAGACATCTCTGAGCACCACATAAGTGAGGTTAGGACAGAATTTTGAACTATTTCGTCACCTACGGAATGTAAAGAAAGCATTCGATGCAAAAATTTTGAAATTTATTTTTTTTGGTGTGCACACGTTTTGCCCCATAAGTCATTTAAAAATAAGAGATATCGCAAATCTAAGACTGGTCCTGGAGTCTACTCTCATTCAACTACCACTTGACCTGCCTAACTCAATTTTTTTTTCGGCACCCCCAAAAAATGGCAAGGTGCGCCCCTTCAATTTTCGACCCCTTGTCCAAACTTTAAACGTGAGTCAAGTCTGAACGGCTAAAGCCAGAATCTCCGGCAAAGTGGTCAAAGAAGGGTAATTTTTTGGTGAATTTTTCGGCACTTCGTAAGCTCGAAAATATGGAATAGCACCAGAGATATTTACAGTTTTAGTTTTCAGAAAAGTGCCAAAACAGGCCTTCAGCCGGGCAAGTCCACAAATGACCGTCACCGATTTCCATGACATTTGGCATACTTATAGATTCGAACCCCAGGATCACGAATCCGGTCTCCGTTTCTCGAAATTCCTATTTGTTTTGTGTTTTATGGCGTGTCAAAGTCTACGACGGAAAACTTTAGACATCTCTGAGCACCACATAAGTGAGGTTAGGACAGAATTTTGAACTATTTCGTCACCTACGGAATGTAAAGAAAGCATTCGATGCAAAAATTTTGAAATTTATTTTTTTTGGTGTGCACACGTTTTGCCCCATAAGTCATTTAAAAATAAGAGATATCGCAAATCTAAGACTGGTCCTGGAGTCTACTCTCATTCAACTACCACTTGACCTGCCTAACTCAATTTTTTTTTCGGCACATCCAAAAAATGGCAAGGTGCGCCCCTTCAATTTTCGACCCCTTGTCCAAACTTTAAACGTGAGTCAAGTCTGAACGGCTAAAGCCAGAATCTCCGGCAAAGTGGTCAAAGAAGGGTAATTTTTTGGTGAATTTTTCGGCACTTCGTAAGCTCGAAAATATGGAATAGAACCAGAGATATTTACAGTTTTAGTTTTCAGAAAAGTGCCAAAACAGGCCTTCAGCCGGGCAAGTCCACAAATGACCGTCACCGATTT
Source organism: Tenodera sinensis (assembly GCA_030765045.1). Lineage (NCBI taxonomy): Eukaryota > Metazoa > Arthropoda > Insecta > Mantodea > Mantidae > Tenodera > Tenodera sinensis. The sequence continues at coordinate 113,905 of JAUKNM010000104.1, forward strand.
CCATGACATTTGGCATACTTATAGATTCGAACCCCAGGATCACGAATCCGGTCTCCGTTTCTCGAAATTCCTATTTGTTTTGTGTTTTATGGCGTGTCAAAGTCTACGACGGAAAACTTTAGACATCTCTGAGCACCACATAAGTGAGGTTAGGACAGAATTTTGAACTATTTCGTCACCTACGGAATGTAAAGAAAGCATTCGATGCAAAAATTTTGAAATTTATTTTTTTTGGTGTGCACACGTTTTGCCCCATAAGTCATTTAAAAATAAGAGATATCGCAAATCTAAGACTGGTCCTGGAGTCTACTCTCATTCAACTACCACTTGACCTGCCTAACTCAATTTTTTTTTCGGCACCCCCAAAAAATGGCAAGGTGCGCCCCTTCAATTTTCGACCCCTTGTCCAAACTTTAAACGTGAGTCAAGTCTGAACGGCTAAAGCCAGAATCTCCGGCAAAGTGGTCAAAGAAGGGTAATTTTTTGGTGAATGTTTCGGCACTTCGTAAGCTCGAAAATATGGAATAGAACCAGAGATATTTACAGTTTTAGTTTTCAGAAAAGTGCCAAAACAGGCCTTCAGCCGGGCAAGTCCACAAATGACCGTCACCGATTTCCATGACATTTGGCATACTTATAGATTCGAACCCCAGGATCACGAATCCGGCCTCCGTTTCTCGAAATTCCTATTTGTTTTGTGTTTTATGGCGTGTCAAAGTCTACGACGGAAAACTTTAGACATCTCTGAGCACCACATAAGTGAGGTTAGGACAGAATTTTGAACTATTTCGTCACCTACGGAATGTAAAGAAAGCATTCGATGCAAAAATTTTGAAATTTATTTTTTTTGGTGTGCACACGTTTTGCCCCATAAGTCATTTAAAAATAAGAGATATCGCAAATCTAAGACTGGTCCTGGAGTCTACTCTCATTCAACTACCACTTGACCTGCCTAACTCAATTTTTTTTTCGGCACCCCCAAAAAATGGCAAGGTGCGCCCCTTCAATTTTCGACCCCTTGTCCAAACTTTAAACGTGAGTCAAGTCTGAACGGCTAAAGCCAGAATCTCCGGCAAAGTGGTCAAAGAAGGGTAATTTTTTGGTGAATTTTTCGGCACTTCGTAAGCTCGAAAATATGGAATAGAACCAGAGATATTTACAGTTTTAGTTTTCAGAAAAGTGCCAAAACAGGCCTTCAGCCGGGCAAGTCCACAAATGACCGTCACCGATTTCCATGACATTTGGCATACTTATAGATTCGAACCCCAGGATCACGAATCCGGTCTCCGTTTCTCGAAATTCCTATTTGTTTTGTGTTTTATGGCGTGTCAAAGTCTACGACGGAAAACTTTAGACATCTCTGAGCACCACATAAGTGAGGTTAGGACAGAATTTTGAACTATTTCGTCACCTACGGAATGTAAAGAAAGCATTCGATGCAAAAATTTTGAAATTTATTTTTTTTGGTGTGCACACGTTTTGCCCCATAAGTCATTTAAAAATAAGAGATATCGCAAATCTAAGACTGGTCCTGGAGTCTACTCTCATTCAACTACCACTTGACCTGCCTAACTCAATTTTTTTTTCGGCACCCCCAAAAAATGGCAAGGTGCGCCCCTTCAATTTTCGACCCCTTGTCCAAACTTTAAACGTGAGTCAAGTCTGAACGGCTAAAGCCAGAATCTCCGGCAAAGTGGTCAAAGAAGGGTAATTTTTTGGTGAATTTTTCGGCACTTCGTAAGCTCGAAAATATGGAATAGAACCAGAGATATTTACAGTTTTAGTTTTCAGAAAAGTGCCAAAACAGGCCTTCAGCCGGGCAAGTCCACAAATGACCGTCACCGATTTCCATGACATTTGGCATACTTATAGATTCGAACCCCAGGATCACGAATCCGGTCTCCGTTTCTCGAAATTCCTATTTGTTTTGTGTTTTATGGCGTGTCAAAGTCTACGACGGAAAACTTTAGACATCTCTGAGCACCACATAAGTGAGGTTAGGACAGAATTTTGAACTATTTCGTCACCTACGGAATGTAAAGAAAGCATTCGATGCAAAAATTTTGAAATTTATTTTTTTTGGTGTGCACACGTTTTGCCCCATAAGTCATTTAAAAATAAGAGATATCGCAAATCTAAGACTGGTCCTGGAGTCTACTCTCATTCAACTACCACTTGACCTGCCTAACTCAATTTTTTTTTCGGCACCCCCAAAAAATGGCAAGGTGCGCCCCTTCAATTTTCGACCCCTTGTCCAAACTTTAAACGTGAGTCAAGTCTGAACGGCTAAAGCCAGAATCTCCGGCAAAGTGGTCAAAGAAGGGTAATTTTTTGGTGAATTTTTCGGCACTTCGTAAGCTCGAAAATATGGAATAGAACCAGAGATATTTACAGTTTTAGTTTTCAGAAAAGTGCCAAAACAGGCCTTCAGCCGGGCAAGTCCACAAATGACCGTCACCGATTTCCATGACATTTGGCATACTTATAGATTCGAACCCCAGGATCACGAATCCGGTCTCCGTTTCTCGAAATTCCTATTTGTTTTGTGTTTTATGGCGTGTCAAAGTCTACGACGGAAAACTTTAGACATCTCTGAGCACCACATAAGTGAGGTTAGGACAGAATTTTGAACTATTTCGTCACCTACGGAATGTAAAGAAAGCATTCGATGCAAAAATTTTGAAATTTATTTTTTTTGGTGTGCACACGTTTTGCCCCATAAGTCATTTAAAAATAAGAGATATCGCAAATCTAAGACTGGTGCTGGAGTCTACTCTCATTCAACTACCACTTGACCTGCCTAACTCAATTTTTTTTTTCGGCACCCCCAAAAAATGGCAAGGTGCGCCCCTTCAATTTTCGACCCCTTGTCCAAACTTTAAACGTGAGTCAAGTCTGAACGGCTAAAGCCAGAATCTCCGGCAAAGTGGTCAAAGAAGGGTAATTTTTTGGTGAATTTTTCGGCACTTCGTAAGCTCGAAAATATGGAATAGAACCAGAGATATTTACAGTTTTAGTTTTCAGAAAAGTGCCAAAACAGGCCTTCAGCCGGGCAAGTCCACAAATGACCGTCACCGATTTCCATGACATTTGGCATACTTATAGATTCGAACCCCAGGATCACGAATCCGGTCTCCTTTTCTCGAAATTCCTATTTGTTTTGTGTTTTATGGCGTGTCAAAGTCTACGACGGAAAACTTTAGACATCTCTGAGCACCACATAAGTGAGGTTAGGACAGAATTTTGAACTATTTCGTCACCTACGGAATGTAAAGAAAGCATTCGATGCAAAAATTTTGAAATTTATTTTTTTTGGTGTGCACACGTTTTGCCCCATAAGTCATTTAAAAATAAGAGATATCGCAAATCTAAGACTGGTCCTGGAGTCTACTCTCATTCAACTACCACTTGACCTGCCTAACTCAATTTTTTTTTCGGCACCCCCAAAAAATGGCAAGGTGCGCCCCTTCAATTTTCGACCCCTTGTCCAAACTTTAAACGTGAGTCAAGTCTGAACGGCTAAAGCCAGAATCTCCGGCAAAGTGGTCAAAGAAGGGTAATTTTTTGGTGAATTTTTCGGCACTTCGTAAGATCGAAAATATGGAATAGAACCAGAGATATTTACAGTTTTAGTTTTCAGAAAAGTGCCAAAACAGGCCTTCAGCCGGGCAAGTCCACAAATGACCGTCACCGATTTCCATGACATTTGGCATACTTATAGATTCGAACCCCAGGATCACGAATCCGGTCTCCGTTTCTCGAAATTCCTATTTGTTTTGTGTTTTATGGCGTGTCAAAGTCTACGACGGAAAACTTTAGACATCTCTGAGCACCACATAAGTGAGGTTAGGACAGAATTTTGAACTATTTCGTCACCTACGGAATGTAAAGAAAGCATTCGATGCAAAAATTTTGAAATTTATTTTTTTTGGTGTGCACACGTTTTGCCCCATAAGTCATTTAAAAATAAGAGATATCGCAAATCTAAGACTGGTCCTGGAGTCTACTCTCATTCAACTACCACTTGACCTGCCTAACTCAATTTTTTTTTCGGCACCCCCAAAAAATGGCAAGGTGCGCCCCTTCAATTTTCGACCCCTTGTCCAAACTTTTAACGTGAGTCAAGTCTGAACGGCTAAAGCCAGAATCTCCGGCAAAGTGGTCAAAGAAGGGTAATTTTTTGGTGAATTTTTCGGCACTTCGTAAGCTCGAAAATATGGAATAGAACCAGAGATATTTACAGTTTTAGTTTTCAGAAAAGTGCCAAAACAGGCCTTCAGCCGGGCAAGTCCACAAATGACCGTCACCGATTTCCATGACATTTGGCATACTTATAGATTCGAACCCCAGGATCACGAATCCGGTCTCCGTTTCTCGAAATTCCTATTTGTTTTGTGTTTTATGGCGTGTCAAAGTCTACGACGGAAAACTTTAGACATCTCTGAGCACCACATAAGTGAGGTTAGGACAGAATTTTGAACTATTTCGTCACCTACGGAATGTAAAGAAAGCATTCGATGCAAAAATTTTGAAATTTATTTTTTTTGGTGTGCACACGTTTTGCCCCATAAGTCATTTAAAAATAAGAGATATCGCAAATCTAAGACTGGTCCTGGAGTCTACTCTCATTCAACTACCACTTGACCTGCCTAACTCAATTTTTTTTTTCGGCACCCCCAAAAAATGGCAAGGTGCGCCCCTTCAATTTTCGACCCCTTGTCCAAACTTTAAACGTGAGTCAAGTCTGAACGGCTAAAGCCAGAATCTCCGGCAAAGTGGTCAAAGAAGGGTAATTTTTTGGTGAATTTTTCGGCACTTCGTAAGCTCGAAAATATGGAATAGAACCAGAGATATTTACAGTTTTAGTTTTCAGAAAAGTGCCAAAACAGGCCTTCAGCCGGGCAAGTCCACAAATGACCGTCACCGATTTCCATGACATTTGGCATACTTATAGATTCGAACCCCAGGATCACGAATCCGGTCTCCGTTTCTCGAAATTCCTATTTGTTTTGTGTTTTATGGCGTGTCAAAGTCTACGACGGAAAACTTTAGACATCTCTGAGCACCACATAAGTGAGGTTAGGACAGAATTTTGAACTATTTCGTCACCTACGGAATGTAAAGAAAGCATTCGATGCAAAAATTTTGAAATTTATTTTTTTTGGTGTGCACACGTTTTGCCCCATAAGTCATTTAAAAATAAGAGATATCGCAAATCTAAGACTGGTCCTGGAGTCTACTCTCATTCAACTACCACTTGACCTGCCTAACTCAATTTTTTTTTCGGCACCCCCAAAAAATGGCAAGGTGCGCCCCTTCAATTTTCGACCCCTTGTCCAAACTTTAAACGTGAGTCAAGTCTGAACGGCTAAAGCCAGAATCTCCGGCAAAGTGGTCAAAGAAGGGTAATTTTTTGGTGAATTTTTCGGCACTTCGTAAGCTCGAAAATATGGAATAGAACCAGAGATATTTACAGTTTTAGTTTTCAGAAAAGTGCCAAAACAGGCCTTCAGCCGGGCAAGTCCACAAATGACCGTCACCGATTTCCATGACATTTGGCATACTTATAGATTCGAACCCCAGGATCACGAATCCGGTCTCCGTTTCTCGAAATTCCTATTTGTTTTGTGTTTTATGGCGTGTCAAAGTCTACGACGGAAAACTTTAGACATCTCTGAGCACCACATAAGTGAGGTTAGGACAGAATTTTGAACTATTTCGTCACCTACGGAATGTAAAGAAAGCATTCGATGCAAAAATTTTGAAATTTATTTTTTTTGGTGTGCACACGTTTTGCCCCATAAGTCATTTAAAAATAAGAGATATCGCAAATCTAAGACTGGTCCTGGAGTCTACTCTCATTCAACTACCACTTGACCTGCCTAACTCAATTTTTTTTTCTTCACCCCCAAAAAATGGCAAGGTGCGCCCCTTCAATTTTCGACCCCTTGTCCAAACTTTAAACGTGAGTCAAGTCTGAACGGCTAAAGCCAGAATCTCCGGCAAAGTGGTCAAAGAAGGGTAATTTTTTGGTGAATTTTTCGGCACTTCGTAAGCTCGAAAATATGGAATAGAACCAGAGATATTTACAGTTTTAGTTTTCAGAAAAGTGCCAAAACAGGCCTTCAGCCGGGCAAGTCCACAAATGACCGTCACCGATTTCCATGACATTTGGCATACTTATAGATTCGAACCCCAGGATCACGAATCCGGTCTCCGTTTCTCGAAATTCCTATTTGTTTTGTGTTTTATGGCGTGTCAAAGTCTACGACGGAAAACTTTAGACATCTCTGAGCACCACATAAGTGAGGTTAGGACAGAATTTTGAACTATTTCGTCACCTACGGAATGTAAAGAAAGCATTCGATGCAAAAATTTTGAAATTTATTATTTTTGGTGTGCACACGTTTTGCCCCATAAGTCATTTAAAAATAAGAGATATCGCAAATCTAAGACTGGTCCTGGAGTCTACTCTCATTCAACTACCACTTGACCTGCCTAACTCAATTTTTTTTTCGGCACCCCCAAAAAATGGCAAGGTGCGCCCCTTCAATTTTCGACCCCTTGTCCAAACTTTAAACGTGAGTCAAGTCTGAACGGCTAAAGCCAGAATCTCCGGCAAAGTGGTCAAAGAAGGGTAATTTTTTGGTGAATTTTTCGGCACTTCGTAAGCTCGAAAATATGGAATAGAACCAGAGATATTTACAGTTTTAGTTTTCAGAAAAGTGCCAAAACAGGCCTTCAGCCGGGCAAGTCCACAAATGACCGTCACCGATTTCCATGACATTTGGCATACTTATAGATTCGAACCCCAGGATCACGAATCCGGTCTCCGTTTCTCGAAATTCCTATTTGTTTTGTGTTTTATGGCGTGTCAAAGTCTACGACGGAAAACTTTAGACATCTCTGAGCACCACATAAGTGCGGTTAGGACAGAATTTTGAACTATTTCGTCACCTACGGAATGTAAAGAAAGCATTCGATGCAAAAATTTTGAAATTTATTATTTTTGGTGTGCACACGTTTTGCCCCATAAGTCATTTAAAAATAAGAGATATCGCAAATCTAAGACTGGTCCTGGAGTCTACTCTCATTCAACTACCACTTGACCTGCCTAACTCAATTTTTTTTTCGGCACCCCCAAAAAATGGCAAGGTGCGCCCCTTCAATTTTCGACCCCTTGTCCAAACTTTAAACGTGAGTCAAGTCTGAACGGCTAAAGCCAGAATCTCCGGCAAAGTGGTCAAAGAAGGGTAATTTTTTGGTGAATTTTTCGGCACTTCGTAAGCTCGAAAATATGGAATAGAACCAGAGATATTTACAGTTTTAGTTTTCAGAAAAGTGCCAAAACAGGCCTTCAGCCGGGCAAGTCCACAAATGACCGTCACCGATTTCCATGACATTTGGCATACTTATAGATTCGAACCCCAGGATCACGAATCCGGTCTCCGTTTCTCGAAATTCCTATTTGTTTTGTGTTTTATGGCGTGTCAAAGTCTACGACGGAAAACTTTAGACATCTCTGAGCACCACATAAGTGAGGTTAGGACAGAATTTTGAACTATTTCGTCACCTACGGAATGTAAAGAAAGCATTCGATGCAAAAATTTTGAAATTTATTTTTTTTGGTGTGCACACGTTTTGCCCCATAAGTCATTTAAAAATAAGAGATATCGCAAATCTAAGACTGGTCCTGGAGTCTACTCTCATTCAACTACCACTTGACCTGCCTAACTCAATTTTTTTTTCGGCACCCCCAAAAAATGGCAAGGTGCGCCCCTTCAATTTTCGACCCCTTGTCCAAACTTTAAACGTGAGTCAAGTCTGAACGGCTAAAGCCAGAATCTCCGGCAAAGTGGTCAAAGAAGGGTAATTTTTTGGTGAATTTTTCGGCACTTCGTAAGCTCGAAAATATGGAATAGAACCAGAGATATTTACAGTTTTAGTTTTCAGAAAAGTGCCAAAACAGGCCTTCAGCCGGGCAAGTCCACAAATGACCGTCACCGATTTCCATGACATTTGGCATACTTATAGATTCGAACCCCAGGATCACGAATCCGGTCTCCGTTTCTCGAAATTCCTATTTGTTTTGTGTTTTATGGCGTGTCAAAGTCTACGACGGAAAACTTTAGACATCTCTGAGCACCACATAAGTGAGGTTAGGACAGAATTTTGAACTATTTCGTCACCTACGGAATGTAAAGAAAGCATTCGATGCAAAAATTTTGAAATTTATTTTTTTTGGTGTGCACACGTTTTGCCCCATAAGTCATTTAAAAATAAGAGATATCGCAAATCTAAGACTGGTCCTGGAGTCTACTCTCATTCAACTACCACTTGACCTGCCTAACTCAATTTTTTTTTCGGCACCCCCAAAAAATGGCAAGGTGCGCCCCTTCAATTTTCGACCCCTTGTCCAAACTTTAAACGTGAGTCAAGTCTGAACGGCTAAAGCCAGAATCTCCGGCAAAGTGGTCAAAGAAGGGTAATTTTTTGGTGAATTTTTCGGCACTTCGTAAGCTCGAAAATATGGAATAGAACCAGAGATATTTACAGTTTTAGTTTTCAGAAAAGTGCCAAAACAGGCCTTCAGCCGGGCAAGTCCACAAATGACCGTCACCGATTTCCATGACATTTGGCATACTTATAGATTCGAACCCCAGGATCACGAATCCGGTCTCCGTTTCTCGAAATTCCTATTTGTTTTGTGTTTTATGGCGTGTCAAAGTCTACGACGGAAAACTTTAGACATCTCTGAGCACCACATAAGTGAGGTTAGGACAGAATTTTGAACTATTTCGTCACCTACGGAATGTAAAGAAAGCATTCGATGCAAAAATTTTGAAATTTATTTTTTTTGGTGTGCACACGTTTTGCCCCATAAGTCATTTAAAAATAAGAGATATCGCAAATCTAAGACTGGTCCTGGAGTCTACTCTCATTCAACTACCACTTGACCTGCCTAACTCAATTTTTTTTTCGGCACCCCCAAAAAATGGCAAGGTGCGCCCCTTCAATTTTCGACCCCTTGTCCAAACTTTAAACGTGAGTCAAGTCTGAACGGCTAAAGCCAGAATCTCCGGCAAAGTGGTCAAAGAAGGGTAATTTTTTGGTGAATTTTTCGGCACTTCGTAAGCTCGAAAATATGGAATAGAACCAGAGATATTTACAGTTTTAGTTTTCAGAAAAGTGCCAAAACAGGCCTTCAGCCGGGCAAGTCCACAAATGACCGTCACCGATTTCCATGAGATTTGGCATACTTATAGATTCGAACCCCAGGATCACGAATCCGGTCTCCGTTTCTCGAAATTCCTATTTGTTTTGTGTTTTATGGCGTGTAAGTCTACGACGGAAAACTTTAGACATCTCTGAGCACCACATAAGTGAGGTTAGCACAGAATTTTGAACTATTTCGTCACCTACGGAATGTAAAGAAAGCATTCGATGCAAAAATTTTGAAATTTATTTTTTTTGGTGTGCACACGTTTTGCCCCATAAGTCATTTAAAAATAAGAGATATCGCAAATCTAAGACTGGTCCTGGAGTCTACTCTCATTCAACTACCACTTGACCTGCCTAACTCAATTTTTTTTTCGGCACCCCCAAAAAATGGCAAGGTGCGCCCCTTCAATTTTCGACCCCTTGTCCAAACTTTAAACGTGAGTCAAGTCTGAACGGCTAAAGCCAGAATCTCCGGCAAAGTGGTCAAAGAAGGGTAATTTTTTGGTGAATTTTTCGGCACTTCGTAAGCTCGAAAATATGGAATAGAACCAGAGATTTTTACAGTTTTAGTTTTCAGAAAAGTGCCAAAACAGGCCTTCAGCCGGGCAAGTCCACAAATGACCGTCACCGATTTCCATGACATTTGGCATACTTATAGATTCGAACCCCAGGATCACGAATCCGGTCTCCGTTTCTCGAAATTCCTATTTGTTTTGTGTTTTATGGCGTGTCAAAGTCTACGACGGAAAACTTTAGACATCTCTGAGCACCACATAAGTGAGGTTAGGACAGAATTTTGAACTATTTCGTCACCTACGGAATGTAAAGAAAGCATTCGATGCAAAAATTTTGAAATTTATTTTTTTTGGTGTGCACACGTTTTGCCCCATAAGTCATTTAAAAATAAGAGATATCGCAAATCTAAGACTGGTCCTGGAGTCTACTCTCATTCAACTACCACTTGACCTGCCTAACTCAATTTTTTTTTCGGCACCCCCAAAAAATGGCGAGGTGCGCCCCTTCAATTTTCGACCCCTTGTCCAAACTTTAAACGTGAGTCAAGTCTGAACGGCTAAAGCCAGAATCTCCGGCAAAGTGGTCAAAGAAGGGTAATTTTTTGGTGAATTTTTCGGCACTTCGTAAGCTCGAAAATATGGAATAGAACCAGAGATATTTACAGTTTTAGTTTTCAGAAAAGTGCCAAAACAGGCCTTCAGCCGGGCAAGTCCACAAATGACCGTCACCGATTTCCATGACATTTGGCATACTTATAGATTCGAACCCCAGGATCACGAATCCGGTCTCCGTTTCTCGAAATTCCTATTTGTTTTGTGTTTTATGGCGTGTCAAAGTCTACGACGGAAAACTTTAGACATCTCTGAGCACCACATAAGTGAGGTTAGGACAGAATTTTGAACTATTTCGTCACCTACGGAATGTAAAGAAAGCATTCGATGCAAAAATTTTGAAATTTATATTTTTTGGTGTGCACACGTTTTGCCCCATAAGTCATTTAAAAATAAGAGATATCGCAAATCTAAGACTGGTCCTGGAGTCTACTCTCATTCAACTACCACTTGACCTGCCTAACTCAATTTTTTTTTCGGCACCCCCAAAAAATGGCAAGGTGCGCCCCTTCAATTTTCGACCCCTTGTCCAAACTTTAAACGTGAGTCAAGTCTGAACGGCTAAAGTCAGAATCTCCGGCAAAGTGGTCAAAGAAGGGTAATTTTTTGGTGAATTTTTCGGCATTTCGTAAGCTCGAAAATATGGAATAGAACCAGAGATATTTACAGTTTTAGTTTTCAGAAAAGTGCCAAAACAGGCCTTCAGCCGGGCAAGTCCACAAATGACCATCACCGATTTCCATGACATTTGGCATACTTATAGATTCGAACCCCAGGATCACGAATCCGGTCTCCGTTTCTCGAAATTCCTATTTGTTTTGTGTTTTATGGCGTGTCAAAGTCTACGACGGAAAACTTTAGACATCTCTGAGCACCACATAAGTGAGGTTAGGACAGAATTTTGAACTATTTCGTCACCTACGGAATGTAAAGAAAGCATTCGATGCAAAAATTTTGAAATTTATTTTTTTTGGTGTGCACACGTTTTGCCCCATAAGTCATTTAAAAATAAGAGATATCGCAAATCTAAGACTGGTCCTGGAGTCTACTCTCATTCAACTACCACATGACCTGCCTAACTCAATTTTTTTTTCGGCACCCCCAAAAAATGGCAAGGTGCGCGCGCCCCTTCAATTTTCGACCCCTTGTCCAAACTTTAAACGTGAGTCAAGTCTGAACGGCTAAAGCCAGAATCTCCGGCAAAGTGGTCAAAGAAGGGTAATTTTTTGGTGAATTTTTCGGCACTTCGTAAGCTCGAAAATATGGAATAGAACCAGAGATATTTACAGTTTTAGTTTTCAGAAAAGTGCCAAAACAGGCCTTCAGCCGGGCAAGTCCACAAATGACCGTCACCGATTTCCATGACATTTGGCATACTTATAGATTCGAACCCCAGGATCACGAATCCGGTCTCCGTTTCTCGAAATTCCTATTTGTTTTGTGTTTTATGGCGTGTCAAAGTCTACGACGGAAAACTTTAGACATCTCTGAGCACCACATAAGTGAGGTTAGGACAGAATTTTGAACTATTTCGTCACCTACGGAATGTAAAGAAAGCATTCGATGCAAAAATTTTGAAATTTATTTTTTTTGGTGTGCACACGTTTTGCCCCATAAGTCATTTAAAAATAAGAGATATCGCAAATCTAAGACTGGTCCTGGAGTCTACTCTCATTCAACTACCACTTGACCTGCCTAACTCAATTTTTTTTTCGGCACCCCCAAAAAATGGCAAGGTGCGCCGCTTCAATTTTCGACCCCTTGTCCAAACTTTAAACGTGAGTCAAGTCTGAACGGCTAAAGCCAGAATCTCCGGCAAAGTGGTCAAAGAAGGGTAATTTTTTGGTGAATTTTTCGGCACTTCGTAAGCTCGAAAATATGGAATAGAACCAGAGATATTTACAGTTTTAGTTTTCAGAAAAGTGCCAAAACAGGCCTTCAGCCGGGCAAGTCCACAAATGACCGTCACCGATTTCCATGACATTTGGCATACTTATAGATTCGAACCCCAGGATCACGAATCCGGTCTCCGTTTCTCGAAATTCCTATTTGTTTTGTGTTTTATGGCGTGTCAAAGTCTACGACGGAAAACTTTAGACATCTCTGAGCACCACATAAGTGAGGTTAGGACAGAATTTTGAACTATTTCGTCACCTACGGAATGTAAAGAAAGCATTCGATGCAAAAATTTTGAAATTTATTTTTTTTGGTGTGCACACGTTTTGCCCCATAAGTCATTTAAAAATAAGAGATATCGCAAATCTAAGACTGGTCCTGGAGTCTACTCTCATTCAACTACCACTTGACCTGCCTAACTCAATTTTTTTTTCGGCACCCCCAAAAAATGGCAAGGTGCGCCCCTTCAATTTTCGACCCCTTGTCCAAACTTTAAACGTGAGTCAAGTCTGAACGGCTAAAGCCAGAATCTCCGGCAAAGTGGTCAAAGAAGGGTAATTTTTTGGTGAATTTTTCGGCACTTCGTAAGCTCGAAAATATGGAATAGAACCAGAGATATTTACAGTTTTAGTTTTCAGAAAAGTGCCAAAACAGACCTTCAGCCGGGCAAGTCCACAAATGACCGTCACCGATTTCCATGACATTTGGCATACTTATAGATTCGAACCCCAGGATCACGAATCCGGTCTCCGTTTCTCGAAATTCCTATTTGTTTTGTGTTTTATGGCGTGTCAAAGTCTACGACGGAAAACTTTAGACATCTCTGAGCACCACATAAGTGAGGTTAGGACAGAATTTTGAACTATTTCGTCACCTACGGAATGTAAAGAAAGCATTCGATGCAAAAATTTTGAAATTTATTTTTTTTGGTGTGCACACGTTTTGCCCCATAAGTCATTTAAAAATAAGAGATATCGCAAATCTAAGACTGGTCCTGGAGTCTACTCTCATTCAACTACCACTTGACCTGCCTAACTCAATTTTTTTTTCGGCACCCCCAAAAAATGGCAAGGTGCGCCCCTTCAATTTTCGACCCCTTGTCCAAACTTTAAACGTGAGTCAAGTCTGAACGGCTAAAGTCAGAATCTCCGGCAAAGTGGTCAAAGAAGGGTAATTTTTTGGTGAATTTTTCGGCATTTCGTAAGCTCGAAAATATGGAATAGAACCAGAGATATTTACAGTTTTAGTTTTCAGAAAAGTGCCAAAACAGGCCTTCAGCCGGGCAAGTCCACAAATGACCGTCACCGATTTCCATGACATTTGGCATACTTATAGATTCGAACCCCAGGATCACGAATCCGGTCTCCGTTTCTCGAAATTCCTATTTGTTTTGTGTTTTATGGCGTGTCAAAGTCTACGACGGAAAACTTTAGACATCTCTGAGCACCACATAAGTGAGGTTAGGACAGAATTTTGAACTATTTCGTCACCTACGGAATGTAAAGAAAGCATTCGATGCAAAAATTTTGAAATTTATTTTTTTTGGTGTGCACACGTTTTGCCCCATAAGTCATTTAAAAATAAGAGATATCGCAAATCTAAGACTGGTCCTGGAGTCTACTCTCATTCAACTACCACTTGACCTGCCTAACTCAATTTTTTTTCGGCACCCCCAAAAAATGGCAAGGTGCGCGCGCCCCTTCAATTTTCGACCCCTTGTCCAAACTTATAACGTGAGTCAAGTCTGAACGGCTAAAGCCAGAATCTCCGGCAAAGTGGTCAAAGAAGGGTAATTTTTTGGTGAATTTTTCGGCACTTCGTAAGCTCGAAAATATGGAATAGAACCAGAGATATTTACAGTTTTAGTTTTCAGAAAAGTGCCAAAACAGGCCTTCAGCCGGGCAAGTCCACAAATGACCGTCACCGATTTCCATGACATTTGGCATACTTATAGATTCGAACCCCAGGATCACGAATCCGGTCTCCGTTTCTCGAAATTCCTATTTGTTTTGTGTTTTATGGCGTGTCAAAGTCTACGACGGAAAACTTTAGACATCTCTGAGCACCACATAAGTGAGGTTAGGACAGAATTTTGAACTATTTCGTCACCTACGGAATGTAAAGAAAGCATTCGATGCAAAAATTTTGAAATTTATTTTTTTTTGGTGTGCACACGTTTTGCCCCATAAGTCATTTAAAAATAAGAGATATCGCAAATCTAAGACTGGTCCTGGAGTCTACTCTCATTCAACTACCACTTGACCTGCCTAACTCAATTTTTTTTTCGGCACCCCCAAAAAATGGCAAGGTGCGCCCCTTCAATTTTCGACCCCTTGTCCAAACTTTAAACGTGAGTCAAGTCTGAACGGCTAAAGCCAGAATCTCCGGCAAAGTGGTCAAAGAAGGGTAATTTTTTGGTGAATTTTTCGGCATTTCGTAAGCTCGAAAATATGGAATAGAACCAGAGATATTTACAGTTTTAGTTTTCAGAAAAGTGCCAAAACAGGCCTTCAGCCGGGCAAGTCCACAAATGACCGTCACCGATTTCCATGACATTTGGCATACTTATAGATTCGAACCCCAGGATCACGAATCCGGTCTCCGTTTCTCGAAATTCCTATTTGTTTTGTGTTTTATGGCGTGTCAAAGTCTACGACGGAAAACTTTAGACATCTCTGAGCACCACATAAGTGAGGTTAGGACAGAATTTTGAACTATTTCGTCACCTACGGAATGTAAAGAAAGCATTCGATGCAAAAATTTTGAAATTTATTTTTTTTGGTGTGCACACGTTTTGCCCCATAAGTCATTTAAAAATAAGAGATATCGCAAATCTAAGACTGGTCCTGGAGTCTACTCTCATTCAACTACCACTTGACCTGCCTAACTCAATTTTTTTTTCGGCACCCCCAAAAAATGGCAAGGTGCGCCCCTTCAATTTTCGACCCCTTGTCCAAACTTTAAACGTGAGTCAAGTCTGAACGGCTAAAGCCAGAATCTCCGGCAAAGTGGTCAAAGAAGGGTAATTTTTTGGTGAATTTTTCGGCACTTCGTAAGCTCGAAAATATGGAATAGAACCAGAGATATTTACAGTTTTAGTTTTCAGAAAAGTGCCAAAACAGGCCTTCAGCCGGGCAAGTCCACAAATGACCGTCACCGATTTCCATGACATTTGGCATACTTATAGATTCGAACCCCAGGATCACGAATCCGGTCTCCGTTTCTCGAAATTCCTATAGGTTTTGTGTTTTATGGCGTGTCAAAGTCTACGACGGAAAACTTTAGACATCTCTGAGCACCACATAAGTGAGGTTAGGACAGAATTTTGAACTATTTCGTCACCTACGGAATGTAAAGAAAGCATTCGATGCAAAAATTTTGAAATTTATTTTTTTTGGTGTGCACACGTTTTGCCCCATAAGTCATTTAAAAATAAGAGATATCGCAAATCTAAGACTGGTCCTGGAGTCTTCAACTACCACTTGACCTGCCTAACTCAATTTTTTTTTCGGCACCCCCAAAAAATGGCAAGGTGCGCCCCTTCAATTTTCGACCCCTTGTCCAAACTTTAAACGTGAGTCAAGTCTGAACGGCTAAAGCCAGAATCTCCGGCAAAGTGGTCAAAGAAGGGTAATTTTTTGGTGAATTTTTCGGCACTTCGTAAGCTCGAAAATATGGAATAGAACCAGAGATATTTACAGTTTTAGTTTTCAGAAAAGTGCCAAAACAGGCCTTCAGCCGGGCAAGTCCACAAATGACCGTCACCGATTTCCATGACATTTGGCATACTTATAGATTCGAACCCCAGGATCACGAATCCGGTCTCCGTTTCTCGAAATTCCTATTTGTTTTGTGTTTTATGGCGTGTCAAAGTCTACGACGGAAAACTTTAGACATCTCTGAGCACCTCATAAGTGAGGTTAGGAGAGAATTTTGAACTATTTCGTCACCTACGGAATGTAAAGAAAGCATTCGATGCAAAAATTTTGAAATTTATTTTTTTTGGTGTGCACACGTTTTGCCCCATAAGTCATTTAAAAATAAGAGATATCGCAAATCTAAGACTGGTCCTGGAGTCTACTCTCATTCAACTACCACTTGACCTGCCTAACTCAATTTTTTTTTCGGCACCCCCAAAAAATGGCAAGGTGCGCCCCTTCAATTTTCGACCCCTTGTCCAAACTTTAAACGTGAGTCAAGTCTGAACGGCTAAAGCCAGAATCTCCGGCAAAGTGGTCAAAGAAGGGTAATTTTTTGGTGAATTTTTCGGCACTTCGTAAGCTCGAAAATATGGAATAGAACCAGAGATATTTACAGTTTTAGTTTTCAGAAAAGTGCCAAAACAGGCCTTCAGCCGGGCAAGTCCACAAATGACCGTCACCGATTTCCATGACATTTGGCATACTTATAGATTCGAACCCCAGGATCACGAATCCGGTCTCCGTTTCTCGAAATTCCTATTTGTTTTGTGTTTTATGGCGTGTCAAAGTCTACGACGGAAAACTTTAGACATCTCTGAGCACCACATAAGTGAGGTTAGGACAGAATTTTGAACTATTTCGTCACCTACGGAATGTAAAGAAAGCATTCGATGCAAAAATTTTGAAATTAATTTTTTTTGGTGTGCACACGTTTTGCCCCATAAGTCATTTAAAAATAAGAGATATCGCAAATCTAAGACTGGTCCTGGAGTCTACTCTCATTCAACTACCACTTGACCTGCCTAACTCAATTTTTTTTTCGGCACCCCCAAAAAATGGCGAGGTGCGCCCCTTCAATTTTCGACCCCTTGTCCAAAATTTAAACGTGAGTCAAGTCTGAACGGCTAAAGCCAGAATCTCCGGCAAAGTGGTCAAAGAAGGGTAATTTTTTGGTGAATTTTTCGGCACTTCGTAAGCTCGAAAATATGGAATAGAACCAGAGATATTTACAGTTTTAGTTTTCAGAAAAGTGCCAAAACAGGCCTTCAGCCGGGCAAGTCCACAAATGACCGTCACCGATTTCCATGACATTTGGCATACTTATAGATTCGAACCCCAGGATCACGAATCCGGTCTCCGTTTCTCGAAATTCCTATTTGTTTTGTGTTTTATGGCGTGTCAAAGTCTACGACGGAAAACTTTAGACATCTCTGAGCACCACATAAGTGAGGTTAGGACAGAATTTTGAACTATTTCGTCACCTACGGAATGTAAAGAAAGCATTCGATGCAAAAATTTTGAAATTTATTTTTTTTGGTGTGCACACGTTTTGCCCCATAAGTCATTTAAAAATAAGAGATATCGCAAATCTAAGACTGGTCCTGGAGTCTACTCTCATTCAACTACCACTTGACCTGCCTAACTCAATTTTTTTTTCGGCACCCCCAAAAAATGGCAAGGTGCGCCCCTTCAATTTTCGACCCCTTGTCCAAACTTTAAACGTGAGTGAAGTCTGAACGGCTAAAGCCAGAATCTCCGGCAAAGTGGTCAAAGAAGGGTAATTTTTTGGTGAATTTTTCGGCACTTCGTAAGCTCGAAAATATGGAATAGAACCAGAGATATTTACAGTTTTAGTTTTCAGAAAAGTGCCAAAACAGGCCTTCAGCCGGGCAAGTCCACAAATGACCGTCACCGATTTCCATGACATTTGGCATACTTATAGATTCGAACCCCAGGATCACGAATCCGGTCTCCGTTTCTCGAAATTCCTATTTGTTTTGTGTTTTATGGCGTGTCAAAGTCTACGACGGAAAACTTTAGACATCTCTGAGCACCACATAAGTGAGGTTAGGACAGAATTTTGAACTATTTCGTCACCTACGGAATGTAAAGAAAGCATTCGATGCAAAAATTTTGAAATTTATTTTTTTTGGTGTGCACACGTTTTGCCCCATAAGTCATTTAAAAATAAGAGATATCGCAAATCTAAGACTGGTCCTGGAGTCTACTCTCATTCAACTACCACTTGACCTGCCTAACTCAATTTTTTTTTCGGCACCCCCAAAAAATGGCGAGGTGCGCCCCTTCAATTTTCGACCCCTTGTCCAAACTTTAAACGTGAGTCAAGTCTGAACGGCTAAAGCCAGAATCTCCGGCAAAGTGGTCAAAGAAGGGTAATTTTTTGGTGAATTTTTCGGCACTTCGTAAGCTCGAAAATATGGAATAGATCCAGAGATATTTACAGTTTTAGTTTTCAGAAAAGTGCCAAAACAGGCCTTCAGCCGGGCAAGTCCACAAATGACCGTCACCGATTTCCATGACATTTGGCATACTTATAGATTCGAACCCCAGGATCACGAATCCGGTCTCCGTTTCTCGAAATTCTTATTTGTTTTGTGTTTTATGGCGTGTCAAAGTCTACGACGGAAAACTTTAGACATCTCTGAGCACCACATATGTGAGGTTAGGACAGAATTTTGAACTATTTCGTCACCTACGGAATGTAAAGAAAGCATTCGATGCAAAAATTTTGAAATTTATTTTTTTTGGTGTGCACACGTTTTGCCCCATAAGTCATTTAAAAATAAGAGATATCGCAAATCTAAGACTGGTCCTGGAGTCTACTCTCATTCAACTACCACTTGACCTGCCTAACTCAATTTTTTTTTCGGCACCCCCAAAAAATGGCAAGGTGCGCCCCTTCAATTTTCGACCCCTTGTCCAAAATTTAAACGTGAGTCAAGTCTGAACGGCTAAAGCCAGAATCTCCGGCAAAGTGGTCAAAGAAGGGTAATTTTTTGGTGAATTTTTCGGCACTTCGTAAGCTCGAAAATATGGAATAGAACCAGAGATATTTACAGTTTTAGTTTTCAGAAAAGTGCCAAAACAGGCCTTCAGCCGGGCAAGTCCACAAATGACCGTCACCGATTTCCATGACATTTGGCATACTTATAGATTCGAACCCCAGGATCACGAATCCGGTCTCCGTTTCTCGAAATTCCTATTTGTTTTGTGTTTTATGGCGTGTCAAAGTCTACGACGGAAAACTTTAGACATCTCTGAGCACCACATAAGTGAGGTTAGGACAGAATTTTGAACTATTTCGTCACCTACGGAATGTAAAGAAAGCATTCGATGCAAAAATTTTGAAATTTATTTTTTTTGGTGTGCACACGTTTTGCCCCATAAGTCATTTAAAAATAAGAGATATCGCAAATCTAAGACTGGTCCTGGAGTCTACTCTCATTCAACTACCACTTGACCTGCCTAACTCAATTTTTTTTTCGGCACCCCCAAAAAATGGCAAGGTGCGCCCCTTCAAATTTCGACCCCTTGTCCAAACTTTAAACGTGAGTCAAGTCTGAACGGCTAAAGCCAGAATCTCCGGCAAAGTGGTCAAAGAAGGGTAATTTTTTGGTGAATTTTTCGGCACTTCGTAAGCTCGAAAATATGGAATAGAACCAGAGATATTTACAGTTTTAGTTTTCAGAAAAGTGCCAAAACAGGCCTTCAGCCGGGCAAGTCCACAAATGACCGTCACCGATTTCCATGACATTTGGCATACTTATAGATTCGAACCCCAGGATCACGAATCCGGTCTCCGTTTCTCGAAATTCCTATTTGTTTTGTGTTTTATGGCGTGTCAAAGTCTACGACGGAAAACTTTAGACATCTCTGAGCACCACATAAGTGAGGTTAGGACAGAATTTTGAACTATTTCGTCACCTACGGAATGTAAAGAAAGCATTCGATGCAAAAATTTTGAAATTTATTTTTTTTGGTGTGCACACGTTTTGCCCCATAAGTCATTTAAAAATAAGAGATATCGCAAATCTAAGACTGGTCCTGGAGTCTACTCTCATTCAACTACCACTTGACCTGCCTAACTCAATTTTTTTTTCGGCACCCCCAAAAAATGGCAAGGTGCGCCCCTTCAATTTTCGACCCCTTGTCCAAACTTTAAACGTGAGTCAAGTCTGAACGGCTAAAGCCAGAATCTCCGGCAAAGTGGTCAAAGAAGGGTAATTTTTTGGTGAATTTTTCGGCACTTCGTAAGCTCGAAAATATGGAATAGAACCAGAGATATTTACAGTTTTAGTTTTCAGAAAAGTGCCAAAACAGGCCTTCAGCCGGGCAAGTCCACAAATGACCGTCACCGATTTCCATGACATTTGGCATACTTATAGATTCGAACCCCAGGATCACGAATCCGGTCTCCGTTTCTCGAAATTCCTATTTGTTTTGTGTTTTATGGCGTGTCAAAGTCTACGACGGAAAACTTTAGACATCTCTGAGCACCACATAAGTGAGGTTAGGACAGAATTTTGAACTATTTCGTCACCTACGGAATGTAAAGAAAGCATTCGATGCAAAAATTTTGAAATTTATTTTTTTTGGTGTGCACACGTTTTGCCCCATAAGTCATTTAAAAATAAGAGATATCGCAAATCTAAGACTGGTCCTGGAGTCTACTCTCATTCAACTACCACTTGACCTGCCTAACTCAATTTTTTTTTTCGGCACCCCCAAAAAATGGCAAGGTGCGCCCCTTCAATTTTCGACCCCTTGTCCAAACTTTAAACGTGAGTCAAGTCTGAACGGCTAAAGCCAGAATCTCCGGCAAAGTAATCAAAGAAGGGTAATTTTTTGGTGAATTTTTCGGCACTTCGTAAGCTCGAAAATATGGAATAGAACCAGAGATATTTACAGTTTTAGTTTTCAGAAAAGTGCCAAAACAGGCCTTCAGCCGGGCAAGTCCACAAATGACCGTCACCGATTTCCATGACATTTGGCATACTTATAGATTCGAACCCCAGGATCACGAATCCGGTCTCCGTTTCTCGAAATTCCTATTTGTTTTGTGTTTTATGGCGTGTCAAAGTCTACGACGGAAAACTTTAGACATCTCTGAGCACCACATAAGTGAGGTTAGGACAGAATTTTGAACTATTTCGTCACCTACGGAATGTAAAGAAAGCATTCGATGCAAAAATTTTGAAATTTATTTTTTTTGGTGTGCACACGTTTTGCCCCATAAGTCATTTAAAAATAAGAGATATCGCAAATCTAAGACTGGTCCTGGAGTCTACTCTCATTCAACTACCACTTGACCTGCCTAACTCAATTTTTTTTTCGGCACCCCCAAAAAATGGCAAGGTGCGCCCCTTCAATTTTCGACCCCTTGTCCAAACTTTAAACGTGAGTCAAGTCTGAACTACTAAAGCCAGAATCTCCGGCAAAGTGGTCAAAGAAGGGTAATTTTTTGGTGAATTTTTCGGCACTTCGTAAGCTCGAAAATATGGAATAGAACCAGAGATATTTACAGTTTTAGTTTTCAGAAAAGTGCCAGGGCAAGTCCACAAATGACCGTCACCGATTTCCATGACATTTGGCATACTTATAGATTCGAACCCCAGGATCACGAATCCGGTCTCCGTTTCTCGAAATTCCTATTTGTTTTGTGTTTTATGGCGTGTCAAAGTCTACGACGGAAAACTTTAGACATCTCTGAGCACCACATAAGTGAGGTTAGGACAGAATTTTGAACTATTTCGTCACCTACGGAATGTAAAGAAAGCATTCGATGCAAAAATTTTGAAATTTATTTTTTTTGGTGTGCACACGTTTTGCCCCATAAGTCATTTAAAAATAAGAGATATCGCAAATCTAAGACTGGTCCTGGAGTCTACTCTCATTCAACTACCACTTGACCTGCCTAACTCAATTTTTTTTTCGGCACCCCCAAAAAATGGCAAGGTGCGCCCCTTCAATTTTCGGCCCCTTGTCCAAACTTTAAACGTGAGTCAAGTCTGAACGGCTAAAGCCAGAATCTCCGGCAAAGTGGTCAAAGAAGGGTAATTTTTTGGTGAATTTTTCGGCACTTCGTAAGCTCGAAAATATGGAATAGAACCAGAGATATTTACAGTTTTAGTTTTCAGAAAAGTGCCAAAACAGGCCTTCAGCCGGGCAAGTCCACAAATGACCGTCACCGATTTCCATGACATTTGGCATACTTATAGATTCGAACCCCAGGATCACGAATCCGGTCTCCGTTTCTCGAAATTCCTATTTGTTTTGTGTTTTATGGCGTGTCAAAGTCTACGACGGAAAACTTTAGACATCTCTGAGCACCACATAAGTGAGGTTAGGACAGAATTTTGAACTATTTCGTCACCTACGGAATGTAAAGAAAGCATTCGATGCAAAAATTTTGAAATTTATTTTTTTTGGTGTGCACACGTTTTGCCCCATAAGTCATTTAAAAATAAGAGATATCGCAAATCTAAGACTGGTCCTGGAGCCTACTCTCATTCAACTACCACTTGACCTGCCTAGCTCAATTTTTTTTTCGGCACCCCCAAAAAATGGCAAGGTGCGCCCCTTCAATTTTCGACCCCTTGTCCAAACTTTAAACGTGAGTCAAGTCTGAACGGCTAAAGCCAGAATCTCCGGCAAAGTGGTCAAAGAAGGGTAATTTTTTGGTGAATTTTTCGGCACTTCGTAAGCTCGAAAATATGGAATAGAACCAGAGATATTTACAGTTTTAGTTTTCAGAAAAGTGCCAAAACAGGCCTTCAGCCGGGCAAGTCCACAAATGACCGTCACCGATTTCCATGACATTTGGCATACTTATAGATTCGAACCCCAGGATCACGAATCCGGTCTCCGTTTCTCGAAATTCCTATTTGTTTTGTGTTTTATGGCGTGTCAAAGTCTACGACGGAAAACTTTAGACATCTCTGAGCACCACATAAGTGAGGTTAGGACAGAATTTTGAACTATTTCGTCACCTACGGAATGTAAAGAAAGCATTCGATGCAAAAATTTTGAAATTTATTTTTTTTGGTGTGCACACGTTTTGCCCCATAAGTCATTTAAAAATAAGAGATATCGCAAATCTAAGACTGGTCCTGGAGTCTACTCTCATTCAACTACCACTTGACCTGCCTAACTCAATTTTTTTTTCGGCACCCCCAAAAAATGGCAAGGTGCGGCCCCTCAATTTTCGACCCCTTGTCCAAAATTTAAACGTGAGTCAAGTCTGAACGGCTAAAGCCAGAATCTCCGGCAAAGTGGTCAAAGAAGGGTAATTTTTTGGTGAATTTTTCGGCACTTCGTAAGCTCGAAAATATGGAATAGAACCAGAGATATTTACAGTTTTAGTTTTCAGAAAAGTGCCAAAACAGGCCTTCAGCCGGGCAAGTCCACAAATGACCGTCACCGATTTCCATGACATTTGGCATACTTATAGATTCGAACCCCAGGATCACGAATCCGGTCTCCGTTTCTCGAAATTCCTATTTGTTTTGTGTTTTATGGCGTGTCAAAGTCTACGACGGAAAACTTTAGACATCTCTGAGCACCACATAAGTGAGGTTAGGACAGAATTTTGAACTATTTCGTCACCTACGGAATGTAAAGAAAGCATTCGATGCAAAAATTTTGAAATTTATTTTTTTTGGTGTGCACACGTTTTGCCCCATAAGTCATTTAAAAATAAGAGATGTCGCAAATCTAAGACTGGTCCTGGAGTCTACTCTCATTCAACTACCACTTGACCTGCCTAACTCAATTTTTTTTTCGCCACCCCCAAAAAATGGCAAGGTGCGCCCCTTCAATTTTCGACCCCTTGTCCAAACTTTAAACGTGAGTCAAGTCTGAACGGCTAAAGCCAGAATCTCCGGCAAAGTGGTCAAAGAAGGGTAATTTTTTGGTGAATCTTTCGGCACTTCGTAAGCTCGAAAATATGGAATAGAACCAGAGATATTTACAGTTTTAGTTTTCAGAAAAGTGCCAAAACAGGCCTTCAGCCGGGCAAGTCCACAAATGACCGTCACCGATTTCCATGAGATTTGGCATACTTATAGATTCGAACCCCAGGATCACGAATCCGGTCTCCGTTTCTCGAAATTCCTATTTGTTTTGTGTTTTATGGCGTGTCAAAGTCTACGACGGAAAACTTTAGACATCTCTGAGCACCACATAAGTGAGGTTAGGACAGAATTTTGAACTATATCGTCACCTACGGAATGTAAAGAAAGCATTCGATGCAAAAATTTTGAAATTTATTTTTTTTGGTGTGCACACGTTTTGCCCCATAAGTCATTTAAAAATAAGAGATATCGCAAATCTAAGACTGGTCCTGGAGCCTACTCTCATTCAACTACCACTTGACCTGCCTAACTCAATTTTTTTTTCGGCACCCCCAAAAAATGGCAAGGTGCGCCCCTTCAATTTTCGACCCCTTGTCCAAACTTTAAACGTGAGTCAAGTCTGAACGGCTAAAGCCAGAATCTCCGGCAAAGTGGTCAAAGAAGGGTAATTTTTTGGTGAATTTTTCGGCACTTCGTAAGCTCGAAAATATGGAATAGAACCAGAGATATTTACAGTTTTAGTTTTCAGAAAAGTGCCAAAACAGGCCTTCAGCCGGGCAAGTCCACAAATGACCGTCACCGATTTCCATGACATTTGGCATACTTATAGATTCGAACCCCAGGATCACGAATCCGGTCTCCGTTTCTCGAAATTCCTATTTGTTTTGTGTTTTATGGCGTGTCAAAGTCTACGACGGAAAACTTTAGACATCTCTGAGCACCACATAAGTGAGGTTAGGACAGAATTTTGAACTATTTCGTCACCTACGGAATGTAAAGAAAGCATTCGATGCAAAAATTTTGAAATTTATTTTTTTTGGTGTGCACACGTTTTGCCCCATAAGTCATTTAAAAATAAGAGATATCGCAAATCTAAGACTGGTCCTGGAGTCTACTCTCATTCAACTACCACTTGACCTGCCTAACTCAATTTTTTTTTCGGCACCCCCAAAAAATGGCAAGGTGCGCCCCTTCAATTTTCGACCCCTTGTCCAAACTTTAAACGTGAGTCAAGTCTGAACGGCTAAAGCCAGAATCTCCGGCAAAGTGGTCAAAGAAGGGTAATTTTTTGGTGAATTTTTCGGCACTTCGTAAGCTCGAAAATATGGAATAGAACCAGAGATATTTACAGTTTTAGTTTTCAGAAAAGTGCCAAAACAGGCCTTCAGCCGGGCAAGTCCACAAATGACCGTCACCGATTTCCATGACATTTGGCATACTTATAGATTCGAACCCCAGGATCACGAATCCGGTCTCCGTTTCTCGAAATTCCTATTTGTTTTGTGTTTTATGGCGTGTCAAAGTCTACGACGGAAAACTTTAGACATCTCTGAGCACCACATAAGTGAGGTTAGGACAGAATTTTGAACTATTTCGTCACCTACGGAATGTAAAGAAAGCATTCGATGCAAAAATTTTGAAATTTATTTTTTTTGGTGTGCACACGTTTTGCCCCATAAGTCATTTAAAAATAAGAGATATCGCAAATCTAAGACTGGTCCTGGAGCCTACTCTCATTCAACTACCACTTGACCTGCCTAACTCAATTTTTTTTCGGCACCCCCAAAAAATGGCAAGGTGCGCCCCTTCAATTTTCGACCCCTTGTCCAAACTTTAAACGTGAGTCAAGTCTGAACGGCTAAAGCCAGAATCTCCGGCAAAGTGGTCAAAGAAGGGTAATTTTTTGGTGAATTTTTCGGCACTTCGTAAGCTCGAAAATATGGAATAGAACCAGAGATATTTACAGTTTTAGTTTTCAGAAAAGTGCCAAAACAGGCCTTCAGCCGGGCAAGTCCACAAATGACCGTCACCGATTTCCATGACATTTGGCATACTTATAGATTCGAACCCCAGGATCACGAATCCGGTCTCCGTTTCTCGAAATTCCTATTTGTTTTGTGTTTTATGGCGTGTCAAAGTCTACGACGGAAAACTTTAGACATCTCTGAGCACCACATAAGTGAGGTTAGGACAGAATTTTGAACTATTTCGTCACCTACGGAATGTAAAGAAAGCATTCGATGCAAAAATTTTGAAATTTATTTTTTTTTGGTGTGCACACGTTTTGCCCCATAAGTCATTTAAAAATAAGAGATATCGCAAATCTAAGACTGGTCCTGGAGTCTACTCTCATTCAACTACCACTTGACCTGCCTAACTCAATTTTTTTTTCGGCACCCCCAAAAAATGGCAAGGTGCGCCCCTTCAATTTTCGACCCCTTGTCCAAACTTTAAACGTGAGTCAAGTCTGAACGGCTAAAGCCAGAATCTCCGGCAAAGTGGTCAAAGAAGGGTAATTTTTTGGTGAATTTTTCGGCACTTCGTAAGCTCGAAAATATGGAATAGAACCAGAGATATTTACAGTTTTAGTTTTCAGAAAAGTGCCAAAACAGGCCTTCAGCCGGGCAAGTCCACAAATGACCGTCACCGATTTCCATGACATTTGGCATACTTATAGATTCGAACCCCAGGATCACGAATCCGGTCTCCGTTTCTCGAAATTCCTATTTGTTTTGTGTTTTATGGCGTGTCAAAGTCTACGACGGAAAACTTTAGACATCTCTGAGCACCACATAAGTGAGGTTAGGACAGAATTTTGAACTATTTCGTCACCTACGGAATGTAAAGAAAGCATTCGATGCAAAAATTTTGAAATTTATTTTTTTTGGTGTGCACACGTTTTGCCCCATAAGTCATTTAAAAATAAGAGATATCGCAAATCTAAGACTGGTCCTGGAGTCTACTCTCATTCAACTACCACTTGACCTGCCTAACTCAATTTTTTTTTCGGCACCCCCAAAAAATGGCAAGGTGCGCCCCTTCAATTTTCGACCCCTTGTCCAAACTTTAAACGTGAGTCAAGTCTGAACGGCTAAAGCCAGAATCTCCGGCAAAGTGGTCAAAGAAGGGTAATTTTTTGGTGAATTTTTCGGCACTTCGTAAGCTCGAAAATATGGAATAGAACCAGAGATATTTACAGTTTTAGTTTTCAGAAAAGTGCCAAAACAGGCCTTCAGCCGGGCAAGTCCACAAATGACCGTCACCGATTTCCATGACATTTGGCATACTTATAGATTCGAACCCCAGGATCACGAATCCGGTCTCCGTTTCTCGAAATTCCTATTTGTTTTGTGTTTTATGGCGTGTCAAAGTCTACGACGGAAAACTTTAGACATCTCTGAGCACCACATAAGAGAGGTTAGGACAGAATTTTGAACTATTTCGTCACCTACGGAATGTAAAGAAAGCATTCGATGCAAAAATTTTGAAATTTATTTTTTTTGGTGTGCACACGTTTTGCCCCATAAGTCATTTAAAAATAAGAGATATCGCAAATCTAAGACTGGTCGTGGAGTCTTCAACTACCACTTGACCTGCCTAACTCAATTTTTTTTTCGGCACCCCCAAAAAATGGCAAGGTGCGCCCCTTCAATTTTCGACCCCTTGTCCAAACTTTAAACGTGAGTCAAGTCTGAACGGCTAAAGCCAGAATCTCCGGCAAAGTGGTCAAAGAAGGGTAATTTTTTGGTGAATTTTTCGGCACTTCGTAAGCTCGAAAATATGGAATAGAACCAGAGATATTTACAGTTTTAGTTTTCAGAAAAGTGCCAAAACAGGCCTTCAGCCGGGCAAGTCCACAAATGACCGTCACCGATTTCCATGACATTTGGCATACTTATAGATTCGAACCCCAGGATCACGAATCCGGTCTCCGTTTCTCGAAATTCCTATTTGTTTTGTGTTTTATGGCGTGTCAAAGTCTACGACGGAAAACTTTAGACATCTCTGAGCACCACATAAGTGAGGTTAGGACAGAATTTTGAACTATTTCGTCACCTACGGAATGTAAAGAAAGCATTCGATGCAAAAATTTTGAAATTTATTTTTTTTGGTGTGCACACGTTTTGCCCCATAAGTCATTTAAAAATAAGAGATATCGCAAATCTAAGACTGGTCCTGGAGTCTACTCTCATTCAACTACCACTTGACCTGCCTAACTCAATTTTTTTTCGGCACCCCCAAAAAATGGCAAGGTGCGCCCCTTCAATTTTCGACCCCTTGTCCAAACTTTAAACGTGAGTCAAGTCTGAACGGCTAAAGCCAGAATCTCCGGCAAAGTCGTCAAAGAAGGGTAATTTTTTGGTGAATTTTTCGGCACTTCGTAAGCTCGAAAATATGGAATAGAACCAGAGATATTTACAGTTTTAGTTTTCAGAAAAGTGCCAAAACAGGCCTTCAGCCGGGCAAGTCCACAAATGACCGTCACCGATTTCCATGACATTTGGCATACTTATAGATTCGAACCCCAGGATCACGAATCCGGTCTCCGTTTCTCGAAATTCCTATTTGTTTTGTGTTTTATGGCGTGTCAAAGTCTACGACGGAAAACTTTAGACATCTCTGAGCACCACATAAGTGAGGTTAGGACAGAATTTTGAACTATTTCGTCACCTACGGAATGTAAAGAAAGCATTCGGTGCAAAAATTTTGAAATTTATTTTTTTTGGTGTGCACACGTTTTGCCCCATAAGTCATTTAAAAATAAGAGATATCGCAAATCTAAGACTGGTCCTGGAGTCTACTCTCATTCAACTACCACTTGACCTGCCTAACTCAATTTTTTTTTCGGCACCCCCAAAAAATGGCAAGGTGCGCCCCTTCAATTTTCGACCCCTTGTCCAAACTTTAAACGTGAGTCAAGTCTGAACGGCTAAAGCCAGAATCTCCGGCAAAGTGGTCAAAGAAGGGTAATTTTTTGGTGAATTTTTCGGCACTTCGTAAGCTCGAAAATATGGAATAGAACCAGAGATATTTACAGTTTTAGTTTTCAGATAAGTGCCAAAACAGGCCTTCAGCCGGGCAAGTCCACAAATGACCGTCACCGATTTCCATGACATTTGGCATACTTATAGATTCGAACCCCAGGATCACGAATCCGGTCTCCGTTTCTCGAAATTCCTATTTGTTTTGTGTTTTATGGCGTGTCAAAGTCTACGACGGAAAACTTTAGACATCTCTGAGCACCACATAAGTGAGGTTAGGACAGAATTTTGAACTATTTCGTCACCTACGGAATGTAAAGAAAGCATTCGATGCAAAAATTTTGAAATTTATTTTTTTTGGTGTGCACACGTTTTGCCCCATAAGTCATTTAAAAATAAGAGATATCGCAAATCTAAGACTGGTCCTGGAGTCTACTCTCATTCAACTACCACTTGACCTGCCTAACTCAATTTTTTTTTCGGCACCCCCAAAAAATGGCAAGGTGCGCCCCTTCAATTTTCGACCCCTTGTCCAAACTTTAAACGTGAGTCAAGTCTGAACGGCTAAAGCCAGAATCTCCGGCAAAGTGGTCAAAGAAGGGTAATTTTTTGGTGAATTTTTCGGCACTTCGTAAGCTCGAAAATATGGAATAGAACCAGAGATATTTACAGTTTTAGTTTTCAGAAAAGTGCCAAAACAGGCCTTCAGCCGGGCAAGTCCACAAATGACCGTCACCGATTTCCATGACATTTGGCATACTTATAGATTCGAACCCCAGGATCACGAATCCGGTCTCCGTTTCTCGAAATTCCTATTTGTTTTGTGTTTTATGGCGTGTCAAAGTCTACGACGGAAAACTTTAGACATCTCTGAGCACCACATAAGTGAGGTTAGGACAGAATTTTGAACTATTTCGTCACCTACGGAATGTAAAGAAAGCATTCGATGCAAAAATTTTGAAATTTGTTTTTTTTGGTGTGCACACGTTTTGCCCCATAAGTCATTTAAAAATAAGAGATATCGCAAATCTAAGACTGGTCCTGGAGTCTTCAACTACCACTTGACCTGCCTAACTCAATTTTTTTTTCGGCACCCCCAAAAAATGGCAAGGTGCGCCCCTTCAATTTTCGACCCCTTGTCCAAACTTTAAACGTGAGTCAAGTCTGAACGGCTAAAGCCAGAATCTCCGGCAAAGTGGTCAAAGAAGGGTAATTTTTTGGTGAATTTTTCGGCACTTCGTAAGCTCGAAAATATGGAATAGAACCAGAGATATTTACAGTTTTAGTTTTCAGAAAAGTGCCAAAACAGGCCTTCAGCCGGGCAAGTCCACAAATGACCGTCACCGATTTCCATGACATTTGGCATACTTATAGATTCGAACCCCAGGATCACGAATCCGGTCTCCGTTTCTCGAAATTCCTATTTGTTTTGTGTTTTATGGCGTGTCAAAGTCTACGACGGAAAACTTTAGACATCTCTGAGCACCACATAAGTAAGGTTAGGACAGAATTTTGAACTATTTCGTCACCTACGGAATGTAAAGAAAGCATTCGATGCAAAAATTTTGAAATTTATTTTTTTTGGTGTGCACACGTTTTGCCCCATAAGTCATTTAAAAATAAGAGATATCGCAAATCTAAGACTGGTCCTGGAGCCTACTCTCATTCAACTACCACTTGACCTGCCTAACTCAATTTTTTTTTTCGGCACCCCCAAAAAATGGCGAGGTGCGCCCCTTCAATTTTCGACCCCTTGTCCAAACTTTAAACGTGAGTCAAGTCTGAACGGCTAAAGCCAGAATCTCCGGCAAAGTGGTCAAAGAAGGGTAATTTTTTGGTGAATTTTTCGGCACTTCGTAAGCTCGAAAATATGGAATAGAACCAGAGATATTTACAGTTTTAGTTTTCAGAAAAGTGCCAAAACAGGCCTTCAGCCGGGCAAGTCCACAAATGACCGTCACCGATTTCCATGACATTTGGCATACTTATAGATTCGAACCCCAGGATCACGAATCCGGTCTCCGTTTCTCGAAATTCCTATTTGTTTTGTGTTTTATGGCGTGTCAAAGTCTACGACGGAAAACTTTAGACATCTCTGAGCACCACATAAGTGAGGTTAGGACAGAATTTTGAACTATTTCGTCACCTACGGAATGTAAAGAAAGCATTCGATGCAAAAATTTTGAAATTTATTTTTTTTGGTGTGCACACGTTTTGCCCCATAAGTCATTTAAAAATAAGAGATATCGCAAATCTAAGACTGGTCCTGGAGTCTACTCTCATTCAACTACCACTTGACCTGCCTAACTCAATTTTTTTTTCGGCACCCCCAAAAAATGGCAAGGTGCGCCCCTTCAATTTTCGACCCCTTGTCCAAACTTTAAACGTGAGTCAAGTCTGAACGGCTAAAGCCAGAATCTCCGGCAAAGTGGTCAAAGAAGGGTAATTTTTTGGTGAATTTTTCGGCACTTCGTAAGCTCGAAAATATGGAATAGAACCAGAGATATTTACAGTTTTAGTTTTCAGAAAAGTGCCAAAACAGGCCTTCAGCCGGGCAAGTCCACAAATGACCGTCACCGATTTCCATGACATTTGGCATACTTATAGATTCGAACCCCAGGATCACGAATCCGGTCTCCGTTTCTCGAAATTCCTATTTGTTTTGTGTTTTATGGCGTGTCAAAGTCTACGACGGAAAACTTTAGACATCTCTGAGCACCACATAAGTGAGGTTAGGACAGAATTTTGAACTATTTCGTCACCTACGGAATGTAAAGAAAGCATTCGATGCAAAAATTTTGAAATTTATTTTTTTTGGTGTGCACACGTTTTGCCCCATAAGTCATTTAAAAATAAGAGATATCGCAAATCTAAGACTGGTCCTGGAGTCTACTCTCATTCAACTACCACTTGACCTGCCTAACTCAATTTTTTTTTCGGCACCCCCAAAAAATGGCAAGGTGCGCCCCTTCAATTTTCGACCCCTTGTCCAAACTTTAAACGTGAGTCAAGTCTGAACGGCTAAAGCCAGAATCTCCGGCAAAGTGGTCAAAGAAGGGTAATTTTTTGGTGAATTTTTCGGCACTTCGTAAGCTCGAAAATATGGAATAGAACCAGAGATATTTACAGTTTTAGTTTTCAGAAAAGTGCCAAAACAGGCCTTCAGCCGGGCAAGTCCACAAATGACCGTCACCGATTTCCATGACATTTGGCATACTTATAGATTTGAACCCCAGGATCACGAATCCGGTCTCCGTTTCTCGAAATTCCTATTTGTTTTGTGTTTTATGGCGTGTCAAAGTCTACGACGGAAAACTTTAGACATCTCTGAGCACCACATAAGTGAGGTTAGGACAGAATTTTGAACTATTTCGTCACCTACGGAATGTAAAGAAAGCATTCGATGCAAAAATTTTGAAATTTATTTTTTTTGGTGTGCACACGTTTTGCCCCATAAGTCATTTAAAAATAAGAGATATCGCAAATCTAAGACTGGTCCTGGAGTCTACTCTCATTCAACTACCACTTGACCTGCCTAACTCAATTTTTTTTTCGGCACCCCCAAAAAATGGCGAGGTGCGCCCCTTCAATTTTCGACCCCTTGTCCAAACTTTAAACGTGAGTCAAGTCTGAACGGCTAAAGCCAGAATCTCCGGCAAAGTGGTCAAAGAAGGGTAATTTTTTGGTGAATTTTTCGGCACTTCGTAAGCTCGAAAATATGGAATAGAACCAGAGATATTTACAGTTTTAGTTTTCAGAAAAGTGCCAAAACAGGCCTTCAGCCGGGCAAGTCCACAAATGACCGTCACCGATTTCCATGACATTTGGCATACTTATAGATTCGAACCCCAGGATCACGAATCCGGTCTCCGTTTCTCGAAATTCCTATTTGTTTTGTGTTTTATGGCGTGTCAAAGTCTACGACGGAAAACTTTAGACATCTCTGAGCACCACATAAGTGAGGTTAGGACAGAATTTTGAACTATTTCGTCACCTACGGAATGTAAAGAAAGCATTCGATGCAAAAATTTTGAAATTTATTTTTTTTGGTGTGCACACGTTTTGCCCCATAAGTCATTTAAAAATAAGAGATATCGCAAATCTAAGACTGGTCCTGGAGTCTACTCTCATTCAACTACCACTTGACCTGCCTAACTCAATTTTTTTTTCGGCACCCCCAAAAAATGGCAAGGTGCGCCCCTTCAATTTTCGACCCCTTGTCCAAACTTTAAACGTGAGTCAAGTCTGAACGGCTAAAGCCAGAATCGTCACCTACGGAATGTAAAGAAAGCATTCGATGCAAAAATTTTGAAATTTATTTTTTTTGGTGTGCACACGTTTTGCCCCATAAGTCATTTAAAAATAAGAGATATCGGAAATCTAAGACTGGTCCTGGAGTCTACTCTCATTCAACTACCACTTGACCTGCCTAACTCAATTTTTTTTCGGCACCCCCAAAAAATGGCGAGGTGCGCCCCCTCAATTTTCGACCCCTTGTCCAAACTTTAAACGTGAGTCAAGTCTGAACGGCTAAAGCCAGAATCTCCGGCAAAGTGGTCAAAGAAGGGTAATTTTTTGGTGAATTTTTCGGCACTTCGTAAGCTCGAAAATATGGAATAGAACCAGAGATATTTACAGTTTTAGTTTTCAGAAAAGTGCCAAAACAGGCCTTCAGCCGGGCAAGTCCACAAATGACCGTCACCGATTTCCATGACATTTGGCATACTTATAGATTCGAACCCCAGGATCACGAATCCGGTCTCCGTTTCTCGAAATTCCTATTTGTTTTGTGTTTTATGGCGTGTCAAAGTCTACGACGGAAAACTTTAGACATCTCTGAGCACCACATAAGTGAGGTTAGGACAGAATTTTGAACTATTTCGTCACCTACGGAATGTAAAGAAAGCATTCGATGCAAAAATTTTGAAATTTATTTTTTTTGGTGTGCACACGTTTTGCCCCATAAGTCATTTAAAAATAAGAGATATCGCAAATCTAAGACTGGTCCTGGAGTCTACTCTCATTCAACTACCACTTGACCTGCCTAACTCAATTTTTTTTTCGGCACCCCCAAAAAATGGCAAGGTGCGCCCCTTCAATTTTCGACCCCTTGTCCAAACTTTAAACGTGAGTCAAGTCTGAACGGCTAAAGCCAGAATCTCCGGCAAAGTGGTCAAAGAAGGGTAATTTTTTGGTGAATTTTTCGGCACTTCGTAAGCTCGAAAATATGGAATAGAACCAGAGATATTTACAGTTTTAGTTTTCAGAAAAGTGCCAAAACAGGCCTTCAGCCGGGCAAGTCCACAAATGACCGTCACCGATTTCCATGACATTTGGCATACTTATAGATTCGAACCCCAGGATCACGAATCCGGTCTCCGTTTCTCGAAATTCCTATTTGTTTTGTGTTTTATGGCGTGTCAAAGTCTACGACGGAAAACTTTAGACATCTCTGAGCACCACATAAGTGAGGTTAGGACAGAATTTTGAACTATTTCGTCACCTACGGAATGTAAAGAAAGCATTCGATGCAAAAATTTTGAAATTTATTTTTTTTGGTGTGCACACGTTTTGCCCCATAAGTCATTTAAAAATAAGAGATATCGCAAATCTAAGACTGGTCCTGGAGTCTACTCTCATTCAACTACCACTTGACCTGCCTAACTCAATTTTTTTTTCGGCACCCCCAAAAAATGGCAAGGTGCGCCCCTTCAATTTTCGACCCCTTGTCCAAACTTTAAACGTGAGTCAAGTCTGAACGGCTAAAGCCAGAATCTCCGGCAAAGTGGTCAAAGAAGGGTAATTTTTTGGTAAATTTTTCGGCACTTCGTAAGCTCGAAAATATGGAATAGAACCAGAGATATTTACAGTTTTAGTTTTCAGAAAAGTGCCAAAACAGGCCTTCAGCCGGGCAAGTCCACAAATGACCGTCACCGATTTCCATGACATTTGGCATACTTATAGATTCGAACCCCAGGATCACGAATCCGGTCTCCGTTTCTCGAAATTCCTATTTGTTTTGTGTTTTATGGCGTGTCAAAGTCTACGACGGAAAACTTTAGACATCTCTGAGCACCACATAAGTGAGGTTAGGACAGAATTTTGAACTATTTCGTCACCTACGGAATGTAAAGAAAGCATTCGATGCAAAAATTTTGAAATTTATTTTTTTTGGTGTGCACACGTTTTGCCCCATAAGTCATTTAAAAATAAGAGATATCGCAAATCTAAGACTGGTCCTGGAGTCTACTCTCATTCAACTACCACTTGACCTGCCTAACTCAATTTTTTTTTCGGCACCCCCAAAAAATGGCGAGGTGCGCCCCTTCAATTTTCGACCCCTTGTCCAAACTTTAAACGTGAGTCAAGTCTGAACGGCTAAAGCCAGAATCTCCGGCAAAGTGGTCAAAGAAGGGTAATTTTTTGGTGAATTTTTCGGCACTTCGTAAGCTCGAAAATATGGAATAGAACCAGAGATATTTACAGTTTTAGTTTTCAGAAAAGTGCCAAAACAGGCCTTCAGCCGGGCAAGTCCACAAATGACCGTCACCGATTTCCATGACATTTGGCATACTTATAGATTCGAACCCCAGGATCACGAATCCGGTCTCCGTTTCTCGAAATTCCTATTTGTTTTGTGTTTTATGGCGTGTCAAAGTCTACGACGGAAAACTTTAGACATCTCTGAGCACCACATAAGTGAGGTTAGGACAGAATTTTGAACTATTTCGTCACCTACGGAATGTAAAGAAAGCATTCGATGCAAAAATTTTGAAATTTATTTTTTTTGGTGTGCACACGTTTTGCCCCATAAGTCATTTAAAAATAAGAGATATCGCAAATCTAAGACTGGTCCTGGAGTCTACTCTCATTCAACTACCACTTGACCTGCCTAACTCAATTTTTTTTTCGGCACCCCCAAAAAATGGCAAGGTGCGCCCCTTCAATTTTCGACCCCTTGTCCAAACTTTAAACGTGAGTCAAGTCTGAACGGCTAAAGCCAGAATCGTCACCTACGGAATGTAAAGAAAGCATTCGATGCAAAAATTTTGAAATTTATTTTTTTTGGTGTGCACACGTTTTGCCCCATAAGTCATTTAAAAATAAGAGATATCGGAAATCTAAGACTGGTCCTGGAGTCTACTCTCATTCAACTACCACTTGACCTGCCTAACTCAATTTTTTTTCGGCACCCCCAAAAAATGGCGAGGTGCGCCCCCTCAATTTTCGACCCCTTGTCCAAACTTTAAACGTGAGTCAAGTCTGAACGGCTAAAGCCAGAATCTCCGGCAAAGTGGTCAAAGAAGGGTAATTTTTTGGTGAATTTTTCGGCACTTCGTAAGCTCGAAAATATGGAATAGAACCAGAGATATTTACAGTTTTAGTTTTCAGAAAAGTGCCAAAACAGGCCTTCAGCCGGGCAAGTCCACAAATGACCGTCACCGATTTCCATGACATTTGGCATACTTATAGATTCGAACCCCAGGATCACGAATCCGGTCTCCGTTTCTCGAAATTCCTATTTGTTTTGTGTTTTATGGCGTGTCAAAGTCTACGACGGAAAACTTTAGACATCTCTGAGCACCACATAAGTGAGGTTAGGACAGAATTTTGAACTATTTCGTCACCTACGGAATGTAAAGAAAGCATTCGATGCAAAAATTTTGAAATTTATTTTTTTTGGTGTGCACACGTTTTGCCCCATAAGTCATTTAAAAATAAGAGATATCGCAAATCTAAGACTGGTCCTGGAGTCTACTCTCATTCAACTACCACTTGACCTGCCTAACTCAATTTTTTTTTCGGCACCCCCAAAAAATGGCAAGGTGCGCCCCTTCAATTTTCGACCCCTTGTCCAAACTTTAAACGTGAGTCAAGTCTGAACGGCTAAAGCCAGAATCTCCGGCAAAGTGGTCAAAGAAGGGTAATTTTTTGGTGAATTTTTCGGCACTTCGTAAGCTCGAAAATATGGAATAGAACCAGAGATATTTACAGTTTTAGTTTTCAGAAAAGTGCCAAAACAGGCCTTCAGCCGGGCAAGTCCACAAATGACCGTCACCGATTTCCATGACATTTGGCATACTTATAGATTCGAACCCCAGGATCACGAATCCGGTCTCCGTTTCTCGAAATTCCTATTTGTTTTGTGTTTTATGGCGTGTCAAAGTCTACGACGGAAAACTTTAGACATCTCTGAGCACCACATAAGTGAGGTTAGGACAGAATTTTGAACTATTTCGTCACCTACGGAATGTAAAGAAAGCATTCGATGCAAAAATTTTGAAATTTATTTTTTTTGGTGTGCACACGTTTTGCCCCATAAGTCATTTAAAAATAAGAGATATCGCAAATCTAAGACTGGTCCTGGAGTCTACTCTCATTCAACTACCACTTGACCTGCCTAACTCAATTTTTTTTTCGGCACCCCCAAAAAATGGCAAGGTGCGCCCCTTCAATTTTCGACCCCTTGTCCAAACTTTAAACGTGAGTCAAGTCTGAACGGCTAAAGCCAGAATCTCCGGCAAAGTGGTCAAAGAAGGGTAATTTTTTGGTAAATTTTTCGGCACTTCGTAAGCTCGAAAATATGGAATAGAACCAGAGATATTTACAGTTTTAGTTTTCAGAAAAGTGCCAAAACAGGCCTTCAGCCGGGCAAGTCCACAAATGACCGTCACCGATTTCCATGACATTTGGCATACTTATAGATTCGAACCCCAGGATCACGAATCCGGTCTCCGTTTCTCGAAATTCCTATTTGTTTTGTGTTTTATGGCGTGTCAAAGTCTACGACGGAAAACTTTAGACATCTCTGAGCACCACATAAGTGAGGTTAGGACAGAATTTTGAACTATTTCGTCACCTACGGAATGTAAAGAAA
The DNA here is from genome assembly GCA_030765045.1 of Tenodera sinensis. Taxonomy (NCBI): domain Eukaryota; kingdom Metazoa; phylum Arthropoda; class Insecta; order Mantodea; family Mantidae; genus Tenodera; species Tenodera sinensis. Next base: position 151,585 of record JAUKNM010000104.1, read on the forward strand.
GCATTCGATGCAAAAATTTTGAAATTTATTTTTTTTGGTGTGCACACGTTTTGCCCCATAAGTCATTTAAAAATAAGAGATATCGCAAATCTAAGACTGGTCCTGGAGTCTACTCTCATTCAACTACCACTTGACCTGCCTAACTCAATTTTTTTTTCGGCACCCCCAAAAAATGGCAAGGTGCGCCCCTTCAATTTTCGACCCCTTGTCCAAACTTTAAACGTGAGTCAAGTCTGAACGGCTAAAGCCAGAATCTCCGGCAAAGTGGTCAAAGAAGGGTAATTTTTTGGTGAATTTTTCGGCACTTCGTAAGCTCGAAAATATGGAATAGAACCAGAGATATTTACAGTTTTAGTTTTCAGAAAAGTGCCAAAACAGGCCTTCAGCCGGGCAAGTCCACAAATGACCGTCACCGATTTCCATGACATTTGGCATACTTATAGACTCGAACCCCAGGATCACGAATCCGGTCTCCGTTTCTCGAAATTCCTATTTGTTTTGTGTTTTATGGCGTGTCAAAGTCTACGACGGAAAACTTTAGACATCTCTGAGCACCACATAAGTGAGGTTAGGACAGAATTTTGAACTATTTCGTCACCTACGGAATGTAAAGAAAGCATTCGATGCAAAAATTTTGAAATTTATTTTTTTTGGTGTGCACACGTTTTGCCCCATAAGTCATTTAAAAATAAGAGATATCGCAAATCTAAGACTGGTCCTGGAGTCTACTCTCATTCAACTACCACTTGACCTGCCTAACTCAATTTTTTTTTCGGCACCCCCAAAAAATGGCGAGGTGCGCCCCTTCAATTTTCGACCCCTTGTCCAAACTTTAAACGTGAGTCAAGTCTGAACGGCTAAAGCCAGAATCTCCGGCAAAGTGGTCAAAGAAGGGTAATTTTTTGGTGAATTTTTCGGCACTTCGTAAGCTCGAAAATATGGAATAGAACCAGAGATATTTACAGTTTTAGTTTTCAGAAAAGTGCCAAAACAGGCCTTCAGCCGGGCAAGTCCACAAATGACCGTCACCGATTTCCATGACATTTGGCATACTTATAGATTCGAACCCCAGGATCACGAATCCGGTCTCCGTTTCTCGAAATTCCTATTTGTTTTGTGTTTTATGGCGTGTCAAAGTCTACGACGGAAAACTTTAGACATCTCTGAGCACCACATAAGTGAGGTTAGGACAGAATTTTGAACTATTTCGTCACCTACGGAATGTAAAGAAAGCATTCGATGCAAAAATTTTGAAATTTATTTTTTTTGGTGTGCACACGTTTTGCCCCATAAGTCATTTAAAAATAAGAGATATCGCAAATCTAAGACTGGTCCTGGAGTCTACTCTCATTCAACTACCACTTGACCTGCCTAACTCAATTTTTTTTTCGGCACACCCAAAAAATGGCAAGGTGCGCCCCTTCAATTTTCGACCCCTTGTCCAAACTTTAAACGTGAGTCAAGTCTGAACGGCTAAAGCCAGAATCTCCGGCAAAGTGGTCAAAGAAGGGTAATTTTTTGGTGAATTTTTCGGCACTTCGTAAGCTCGAAAATATGGAATAGAACCAGAGATATTTACAGTTTTAGTTTTCAGAAAAGTGCCAAAACAGGCCTTCAGCCGGGCAAGTCCACAAATGACCGTCACCGATTTCCATGACATTTGGCATACTTATAGATTCGAACCCCAGGATCACGAATCCGGTCTCCGTTTCTCGAAATTCCTATTTGTTTTGTGTTTTATGGCGTGTCAAAGTCTACGACGGAAAACTTTAGACATCTCTGAGCACCACATAAGTGAGGTTAGGACAGAATTTTGAACTATTTCGTCACCTACGGAATGTAAAGAAAGCATTCGATGCAAAAATTTTGAAATTTATTTTTTTTGGTGTGCACACGTTTTGCCCCATAAGTCATTTAAAAATAAGAGATATCGCAAATCTAAGACTGGTCCTGGAGTCTACTCTCATTCAACTACCACTTGACCTGCCTAACTCAATTTTTTTTTCGGCACCCCCAAAAAATGGCAAGGTGCGCCCCTTCAATTTTCGACCCCTTGTCCAAACTTTAAACGTGAGTCAAGTCTGAACGGCTAAAGCCAGAATCTCCGGCAAAGTGGTCAAAGAAGGGTAATTTTTTGGTAAATTTTTCGGCACTTCGTAAGCTCGAAAATATGGAATAGAACCAGAGATATTTACAGTTTTAGTTTTCAGAAAAGTGCCAAAACAGGCCTTCAGCCGGGCAAGTCCACAAATGACCGTCACCGATTTCCATGACATTTGGCATACTTATAGATTCGAACCCCAGGATCACGAATCCGGTCTCCGTTTCTCGAAATTCCTATTTGTTTTGTGTTTTATGGCGTGTCAAAGTCTACGACGGAAAACTTTAGACATCTCTGAGCACCACATAAGTGAGGTTAGGACAGAATTTTGAACTATTTCGTCACCTACGGAATGTAAAGAAAGCATTCGATGCAAAAATTTTGAAATTTATTTTTTTTGGTGTGCACACGTTTTGCCCCATAAGTCATTTAAAAATAAGAGATATCGCAAATCTAAGACTGGTCCTGGAGTCTACTCTCATTCAACTACCACTTGACCTGCCTAACTCAATTTTTTTTTCGGCACCCCCAAAAAATGGCAAGGTGCGCCCCTTCAATTTTCGACCCCTTGTCCAAACTTTAAACGTGAGTCAAGTCTGAACGGCTAAAGCCAGAATCTCCGGCAAAGTGGTCAAAGAAGGGTAATTTTTTGGTGAATTTTTCGGCACTTCGTAAGCTCGAAAATATGGAATAGAACCAGAGATATTTACAGTTTTAGTTTTCAGAAAAGTGCCAAAACAGGCCTTCAGCCGGGCAAGTCCACAAATGACCGTCACCGATTTCCATGACATTTGGCATACTTATAGACTCGAACCCCAGGATCACGAATCCGGTCTCCGTTTCTCGAAATTCCTATTTGTTTTGTGTTTTATGGCGTGTCAAAGTCTACGACGGAAAACTTTAGACATCTCTGAGCACCACATAAGTGAGGTTAGGACAGAATTTTGAACTATTTCGTCACCTACGGAATGTAAAGAAAGCATTCGATGCAAAAATTTTGAAATTTATTTTTTTTGGTGTGCACACGTTTTGCCCCATAAGTCATTTAAAAATAAGAGATATCGCAAATCTAAGACTGGTCCTGGAGTCTACTCTCATTCAACTACCACTTGACCTGCCTAACTCAATTTTTTTTTCGGCACCCCCAAAAAATGGCGAGGTGCGCCCCTTCAATTTTCGACCCCTTGTCCAAACTTTAAACGTGAGTCAAGTCTGAACGGCTAAAGCCAGAATCTCCGGCAAAGTGGTCAAAGAAGGGTAATTTTTTGGTGAATTTTTCGGCACTTCGTAAGCTCGAAAATATGGAATAGAACCAGAGATATTTACAGTTTTAGTTTTCAGAAAAGTGCCAAAACAGGCCTTCAGCCGGGCAAGTCCACAAATGACCGTCACCGATTTCCATGACATTTGGCATACTTATAGATTCGAACCCCAGGATCACGAATCCGGTCTCCGTTTCTCGAAATTCCTATTTGTTTTGTGTTTTATGGCGTGTCAAAGTCTACGACGGAAAACTTTAGACATCTCTGAGCACCACATAAGTGAGGTTAGGACAGAATTTTGAACTATTTCGTCACCTACGGAATGTAAAGAAAGCATTCGATGCAAAAATTTTGAAATTTATTTTTTTTGGTGTGCACACGTTTTGCCCCATAAGTCATTTAAAAATAAGAGATATCGCAAATCTAAGACTGGTCCTGGAGTCTACTCTCATTCAACTACCACTTGACCTGCCTAACTCAATTTTTTTTTCGGCACCCCCAAAAAATGGCAAGGTGCGCCCCTTCAATTTTCGACCCCTTGTCCAAACTTTAAACGTGAGTCAAGTCTGAACGGCTAAAGCCAGAATCTCCGGCAAAGTGGTCAAAGAAGGGTAATTTTTTGGTAAATTTTTCGGCACTTCGTAAGCTCGAAAATATGGAATAGAACCAGAGATATTTACAGTTTTAGTTTTCAGAAAAGTGCCAAAACAGGCCTTCAGCCGGGCAAGTCCACAAATGACCGTCACCGATTTCCATGACATTTGGCATACTTATAGATTCGAACCCCAGGATCACGAATCCGGTCTCCGTTTCTCGAAATTCCTATTTGTTTTGTGTTTTATGGCGTGTCAAAGTCTACGACGGAAAACTTTAGACATCTCTGAGCACCACATAAGTGAGGTTAGGACAGAATTTTGAACTATTTCGTCACCTACGGAATGTAAAGAAAGCATTCGATGCAAAAATTTTGAAATTTATTTTTTTTGGTGTGCACACGTTTTGCCCCATAAGTCATTTAAAAATAAGAGATATCGCAAATCTAAGACTGGTCCTGGAGTCTACTCTCATTCAACTACCACTTGACCTGCCTAACTCAATTTTTTTTTCGGCACCCCCAAAAAATGGCAAGGTGCGCCCCTTCAATTTTCGACCCCTTGTCCAAACTTTAAACGTGAGTCAAGTCTGAACGGCTAAAGCCAGAATCTCCGGCAAAGTGGTCAAAGAAGGGTAATTTTTTGGTGAATTTTTCGGCACTTCGTAAGCTCGAAAATATGGAATAGAACCAGAGATATTTACAGTTTTAGTTTTCAGAAAAGTGCCAAAACAGGCCTTCAGCCGGGCAAGTCCACAAATGACCGTCACCGATTTCCATGACATTTGGCATACTTATAGACTCGAACCCCAGGATCACGAATCCGGTCTCCGTTTCTCGAAATTCCTATTTGTTTTGTGTTTTATGGCGTGTCAAAGTCTACGACGGAAAACTTTAGACATCTCTGAGCACCACATAAGTGAGGTTAGGACAGAATTTTGAACTATTTCGTCACCTACGGAATGTAAAGAAAGCATTCGATGCAAAAATTTTGAAATTTATTTTTTTTGGTGTGCACACGTTTTGCCCCATAAGTCATTTAAAAATAAGAGATATCGCAAATCTAAGACTGGTCCTGGAGTCTACTCTCATTCAACTACCACTTGACCTGCCTAACTCAATTTTTTTTTCGGCACCCCCAAAAAATGGCGAGGTGCGCCCCTTCAATTTTCGACCCCTTGTCCAAACTTTAAACGTGAGTCAAGTCTGAACGGCTAAAGCCAGAATCTCCGGCAAAGTGGTCAAAGAAGGGTAATTTTTTGGTGAATTTTTCGGCACTTCGTAAGCTCGAAAATATGGAATAGAACCAGAGATATTTACAGTTTTAGTTTTCAGAAAAGTGCCAAAACAGGCCTTCAGCCGGGCAAGTCCACAAATGACCGTCACCGATTTCCATGACATTTGGCATACTTATAGATTCGAACCCCAGGATCACGAATCCGGTCTCCGTTTCTCGAAATTCCTATTTGTTTTGTGTTTTATGGCGTGTCAAAGTCTACGACGGAAAACTTTAGACATCTCTGAGCACCACATAAGTGAGGTTAGGACAGAATTTTGAACTATTTCGTCACCTACGGAATGTAAAGAAAGCATTCGATGCAAAAATTTTGAAATTTATTTTTTTTGGTGTGCACACGTTTTGCCCCATAAGTCATTTAAAAATAAGAGATATCGCAAATCTAAGACTGGTCCTGGAGTCTACTCTCATTCAACTACCACTTGACCTGCCTAACTCAATTTTTTTTTCGGCACCCCCAAAAAATGGCGAGGTGCGCCCCTTCAATTTTCGACCCCTTGTCCAAACTTTAAACGTGAGTCAAGTCTGAACGGCTAAAGCCAGAATCTCCGGCAAAGTGGTCAAAGAAGGGTAATTTTTTGGTGAATTTTTCGGCACTTCGTAAGCTCGAAAATATGGAATAGAACCAGAGATATTTACAGTTTTAGTTTTCAGAAAAGTGCCAAAACAGGCCTTCAGCCGGGCAAGTCCACAAATGACCGTCACCGATTTCCATGACATTTGGCATACTTATAGATTCGAACCCCAGGATCACGAATCCGGTCTCCGTTTCTCGAAATTCCTATTTGTTTTGTGTTTTATGGCGTGTCAAAGTCTACGACGGAAAACTTTAGACATCTCTGAGCACCACATAAGTGAGGTTAGGACAGAATTTTGAACTATTTCGTCACCTACGGAATGTAAAGAAAGCATTCGATGCAAAAATTTTGAAATTTATTTTTTTTGGTGTGCACACGTTTTGCCCCATAAGTCATTTAAAAATAAGAGATATCGCAAATCTAAGACTGGTCCTGGAGTCTACTCTCATTCAACTACCACTTGACCTGCCTAACTCAATTTTTTTTTCGGCACCCCCAAAAAATGGCGAGGTGCGCCCCTTCAATTTTCGACCCCTTGTCCAAACTTTAAACGTGAGTCAAGTCTGAACGGCTAAAGCCAGAATCTCCGGCAAAGTGGTCAAAGAAGGGTAATTTTTTGGTGAATTTTTCGGCACTTCGTAAGCTCGAAAATATGGAATAGAACCAGAGATATTTACAGTTTTAGTTTTCAGAAAAGTGCCAAAACAGGCCTTCAGCCGGGCAAGTCCACAAATGACCGTCACCGATTTCCATGACATTTGGCATACTTATAGATTCGAACCCCAGGATCACGAATCCGGTCTCCGTTTCTCGAAATTCCTATTTGTTTTGTGTTTTATGGCGTGTCAAAGTCTACGACGGAAAACTTTAGACATCTCTGAGCACCACATAAGTGAGGTTAGGACAGAATTTTGAACTATTTCGTCACCTACGGAATGTAAAGAAAGCATTCGATGCAAAAATTTTGAAATTTATTTTTTTTGGTGTGCACACGTTTTGCCCCATAAGTCATTTAAAAATAAGAGATATCGCAAATCTAAGACTGGTCCTGGAGTCTACTCTCATTCAACTACCACTTGACCTGCCTAACTCAATTTTTTTTTCGGCACCCCCAAAAAATGGCAAGGTGCGCCCCTTCAATTTTCGACCCCTTGTCCAAACTTTAAACGTGAGTCAAGTCTGAACGGCTAAAGCCAGAATCTCCGGCAAAGTGGTCAAAGAAGGGTAATTTTTTGGTGAATTTTTCGGCACTTCGTAAGCTCGAAAATATGGAATAGAACCAGAGATATTTACAGTTTTAGTTTTCAGAAAAGTGCCAAAACAGGCCTTCAGCCGGGCAAGTCCACAAATGACCGTCACCGATTTCCATGACATTTGGCATACTTATAGATTCGAACCCCAGGATCACGAATCCGGTCTCCGTTTCTCGAAATTCCTATTTGTTTTGTGTTTTATGGCGTGTCAAAGTCTACGACGGAAAACTTTAGACATCTCTGAGCACCACATAAGTGAGGTTAGGACAGAATTTTGAACTATTTCGTCACCTACGGAAATTAAAGAAAGCATTCGGTGCAAAAATTTTGAAATTTATTTTTTTTGGTGTGCACACGTTTTGCCCCATAAGTCATTTAAAAATAAGAGATATCGCAAATCTAAGACTGGTCCTGGAGTCTACTCTCATTCAACTACCACTTGACCTGCCTAACTCAATTTTTTTTTCGGCACCCCCAAAAAATGGCAAGGTGCGCCCCTGCAATTTTCGACCCCTTGTCCAAACTTTAAACGTGAGTCAAGTCTGAACGGCTAAAGCCAGAATCTCCGGCAAAGTGGTCAAAGAAGGGTAATTTTTTGGTGAATTTTTCGGCACTTCGTAAGCTCGAAAATATGGAATAGAACCAGAGATATTTACAGTTTTAGTTTTCAGAAAAGTGCCAAAACAGGCCTTCAGCCGGGCAAGTCCACAAATGACCGTCACCGATTTCCATGACATTTGGCATACTTATAGATTCGAACCCCAGGATCACGAATCCGGTCTCCGTTTCTCGAAATTCCTATTTGTTTTGTGTTTTATGGCGTGTCAAAGTCTACGACGGAAAACTTTAGACATCTCTGAGCACCACATAAGTGAGGTTAGGACAGAATTTTGAACTATTTCGTCACCTACGGAATGTAAAGAAAGCATTCGATGCAAAAATTTTGAAATTTATTTTTTTTGGTGTGCACACGTTTTGCCCCATAAGTCATTTAAAAATAAGAGATATCGCAAATCTAAGACTGGTCCTGGAGTCTACTCTCATTCAACTACCACTTGACCTGCCTAACTCAATTTTTTTTTCGGCACCCCCAAAAAATGGCGAGGTGCGCCCCTTCAATTTTCGACCCCTTGTCCAAACTTTAAACGTGAGTCAAGTCTGAACGGCTAAAGCCAGAATCTCCGGCAAAGTGGTCAAAGAAGGGTAATTTTTTGGTGAATTTTTCGGCACTTCGTAAGCTCGAAAATATGGAATAGAACCAGAGATATTTACAGTTTTAGTTTTCAGAAAAGTGCCAAAACAGGCCTTCAGCCGGGCAAGTCCACAAATGACCGTCACCGATTTCCATGACATTTGGCATACTTATAGATTCGAACCCCAGGATCACGAATCCGGTCTCCGTTTCTCGAAATTCCTATTTGTTTTGTGTTTTATGGCGTGTCAAAGTCTACGACGGAAAACTTTAGACATCTCTGAGCACCACATAAGTGAGGTTAGGACAGAATTTTGAACTATTTCGTCACCTACGGAATGTAAAGAAAGCATTCGATGCAAAAATTTTGAAATTTATTTTTTTTGGTGTGCACACGTTTTGCCCCATAAGTCATTTAAAAATAAGAGATATCGCAAATCTAAGACTGGTCCTGGAGTCTACTCTCATTCAACTACCACTTGACCTGCCTAACTCAATTTTTTTTTCGGCACCCCCAAAAAATGGCGAGGTGCGCCCCTTCAATTTTCGACCCCTTGTCCAAACTTTAAACGTGAGTCAAGTCTGAACGGCTAAAGCCAGAATCTCCGGCAAAGTGGTCAAAGAAGGGTAATTTTTTGGTGAATTTTTCGGCACTTCGTAAGCTCGAAAATATGGAATAGAACCAGAGATATTTACAGTTTTAGTTTTCAGAAAAGTGCCAAAACAGGCCTTCAGCCGGGCAAGTCCACAAATGACCGTCACCGATTTCCATGACATTTGGCATACTTATAGATTCGAACCCCAGGATCACGAATCCGGTCTCCGTTTCTCGAAATTCCTATTTGTTTTGTGTTTTATGGCGTGTCAAAGTCTACGACGGAAAACTTTAGACATCTCTGAGCACCACATAAGTGAGGTTAGGACAGAATTTTGAACTATTTCGTCACCTACGGAATGTAAAGAAAGCATTCGATGCAAAAATTTTGAAATTTATTTTTTTTGGTGTGCACACGTTTTGCCCCATAAGTCATTTAAAAATAAGAGATATCGCAAATCTAAGACTGGTCCTGGAGTCTACTCTCATTCAACTACCACTTGACCTGCCTAACTCAATTTTTTTTTCGGCACCCCCAAAAAATGGCGAGGTGCGCCCCTTCAATTTTCGACCCCTTGTCCAAACTTTAAACGTGAGTCAAGTCTGAACGGCTAAAGCCAGAATCTCCGGCAAAGTGGTCAAAGAAGGGTAATTTTTTGGTGAATTTTTCGGCACTTCGTAAGCTCGAAAATATGGAATAGAACCAGAGATATTTACAGTTTTAGTTTTCAGAAAAGTGCCAAAACAGGCCTTCAGCCGGGCAAGTCCACAAATGACCGTCACCGATTTCCATGACATTTGGCATACTTATAGATTCGAACCCCAGGATCACGAATCCGGTCTCCGTTTCTCGAAATTCCTATTTGTTTTGTGTTTTATGGCGTGTCAAAGTCTACGACGGAAAACTTTAGACATCTCTGAGCACCACATAAGTGAGGTTAGGACAGAATTTTGAACTATTTCGTCACCTACGGAATGTAAAGAAAGCATTCGATGCAAAAATTTTGAAATTTATTTTTTTTGGTGTGCACACGTTTTGCCCCATAAGTCATTTAAAAATAAGAGATATCGCAAATCTAAGACTGGTCCTGGAGTCTACTCTCATTCAACTACCACTTGACCTGCCTAACTCAATTTTTTTTTCGGCACCCCCAAAAAATGGCAAGGTGCGCCCCTTCAATTTTCGACCCCTTGTCCAAACTTTAAACGTGAGTCAAGTCTGAACGGCTAAAGCCAGAATCTCCGGCAAAGTGGTCAAAGAAGGGTAATTTTTTGGTGAATTTTTCGGCACTTCGTAAGCTCGAAAATATGGAATAGAACCAGAGATATTTACAGTTTTAGTTTTCAGAAAAGTGCCAAAACAGGCCTTCAGCCGGGCAAGTCCACAAATGACCGTCACCGATTTCCATGACATTTGGCATACTTATAGATTCGAACCCCAGGATCACGAATCCGGTCTCCGTTTCTCGAAATTCCTATTTGTTTTGTGTTTTATGGCGTGTCAAAGTCTACGACGGAAAACTTTAGACATCTCTGAGCACCACATAAGTGAGGTTAGGACAGAATTTTGAACTATTTCGTCACCTACGGAAATTAAAGAAAGCATTCGGTGCAAAAATTTTGAAATTTATTTTTTTTGGTGTGCACACGTTTTGCCCCATAAGTCATTTAAAAATAAGAGATATCGCAAATCTAAGACTGGTCCTGGAGTCTACTCTCATTCAACTACCACTTGACCTGCCTAACTCAATTTTTTTTTCGGCACCCCCAAAAAATGGCAAGGTGCGCCCCTGCAATTTTCGACCCCTTGTCCAAACTTTAAACGTGAGTCAAGTCTGAACGGCTAAAGCCAGAATCTCCGGCAAAGTGGTCAAAGAAGGGTAATTTTTTGGTGAATTTTTCGGCACTTCGTAAGCTCGAAAATATGGAATAGAACCAGAGATATTTACAGTTTTAGTTTTCAGAAAAGTGCCAAAACAGGCCTTCAGCCGGGCAAGTCCACAAATGACCGTCACCGATTTCCATGACATTTGGCATACTTATAGATTCGAACCCCAGGATCACGAATCCGGTCTCCGTTTCTCGAAATTCCTATTTGTTTTGTGTTTTATGGCGTGTCAAAGTCTACGACGGAAAACTTTAGACATCTCTGAGCACCACATAAGTGAGGATAGGACAGAATTTTGAACTATTTCGTCACCAACGGAATGTAAAGAAAGCATTCGATGCAAAAATTTTGAAATTTATTTTTTTTGGTGTGCACACGTTTTGCCCCATAAGTCATTTAAAAATAAGAGATATCGCAAATCTAAGACTGGTCCTGGAGTCTACTCTCATTCAACTACCACTTGACCTGCCTAACTCAATTTTTTTTTCGGCACCCCCAAAAAATGGCGAGGTGCGCCCCTTCAATTTTCGACCCCTTGTCCAAACTTTAAACGTGAGTCAAGTCTGAACGGCTAAAGCCAGAATCTCCGGCAAAGTGGTCAAAGAAGGGTAATTTTTTGGTGAATTTTTCGGCACTTCGTAAGCTCGAAAATATGGAATAGAACCAGAGATATTTACAGTTTTAGTTTTCAGAAAAGTGCCAAAACAGGCCTTCAGCCGGGCAAGTCCACAAATGACCGTCACCGATTTCCATGACATTTGGCATACTTATAGATTCGAACCCCAGGATCACGAATCCGGTCTCCGTTTCTCGAAATTCCTATTTGTTTTGTGTTTTATGGCGTGTCAAAGTCTACGACGGAAAACTTTAGACATCTCTGAGCACCACATAAGTGAGGTTAGGACAGAATTTTGAACTATTTCGTCACCTACGGAATGTAAAGAAAGCATTCGATGCAAAAATTTTGAAATTTATTTTTTTTGGTGTGCACACGTTTTGCCCCATAAGTCATTTAAAAATAAGAGATATCGCAAATCTAAGACTGGTCTTGGAGTCTACTCTCATTCAACTACCACTTGACCTGCCCAACTCAATTTTTTTTTCGGCACCCCCAAAAAATGGCTAGGTGCGCCCCTTCAATTTTCGACCCCTTGTCCAAACTTTAAACGTGAGTCAAGTCTGAACGGCTAAAGCCAGAATCTCCGGCAAAGTGGTCAAAGAAGGGTAATTTTTTGGTGAATTTTTCGGCACTTCGTAAGCTCGAAAATATGGAATAGAACCAGAGATATTTACAGTTTTAGTTTTCAGAAAAGTGCCAAAACAGGCCTTCAGCCGGGCAAGTCCACAAATGACCGTCACCGATTTCCATGACATTTGGCATACTTATAGATTCGAACCCCAGGGTCACGAATCCGGTCTCCGTTTCTCGAAATTCCTATTTGTTTTGTGTTTTATGGCGTGTCAAAGTCTACGACGGAAAACTTTAGACATCTCTGAGCACCACATAAGTGAGGATAGGACAGAATTTTGAACTATTTCGTCACCTACGGAATGTAAAGAAAGCATTCGATGCAAAAATTTTGAAATTTATTTTTTTTGGTGTGCACACGTTTTGCCCCATAAGTCATTTAAAAATAAGAGATATCGCAAATCTAAGACTGGTCCTGGAGTCTACTCTCATTCAACTACCACTTGACCTGCCTAACTCAATTTTTTTTTTCGGCACCCCCAAAAAATGGCTAGGTGCGCCCCTTCAATTTTCGACCCCTTGTCCAAACTTTAAACGTGAGTCAAGTCTGAACGGCTAAAGCCAGAATCTCCGGCAAAGTGGTCAAAGAAGGGTAATTTTTTGGTGAATTTTTCGGCACTTCGTAAGCTCGAAAATATGGAATAGAACCAGAGATATTTACAGTTTTAGTTTTCAGAAAAGTGCCAAAACAGGCCTTCAGCCGGGCAAGTCCACAAATGACCGTCACCGATTTCCATGACATTTGGCATACTTATAGATTCGAACCCCAGGATCACGAATCCGGTCTCCGTTTCTCGAAATTCCTATTTGTTTTGTGTTTTATGGCGTGTCAAAGTCTACGACGGAAAACTTTAGACATCTCTGAGCACCACATAAGTGAGGTTAGGACAGAATTTTGAACTATTTCGTCACCTACGGAATGTAAAGAAAGCATTCGATGCAAAAATTTTGAAATTTATTTTTTTTGGTGTGCACACGTTTTGCCCCATAAGTCATTTAAAAATAAGAGATATCGCAAATCTAAGACTGGTCCTGGAGTCTACTCTCATTCAACTACCACTTGACCTGCCTAACTCAATTTTTTTTTCGGCACCCCCAAAAAATGGCAAGGTGCGCCCCTCCAATTTTCGACCCCTTGTCCAAACTTTAAACGTGAGTCAAGTCTGAACGGCTAAAGCCAGAATCTCCGGCAAAGTGGTCAAAGAAGGGTAATTTTTTGGTGAATTTTTCGGCACTTCGTAAGCTCGAAAATATGGAATAGAACCAGAGATATTTACAGTTTTAGTTTTCAGAAAAGTGCCAAAACAGGCCTTCAGCCGGGCAAGTCCACAAATGACCGTCACCGATTTCCATGACATTTGGCATACTTATAGATTCGAACCCCAGGATCACGAATCCGGTCTCCGTTTCTCGAAATTCCTATTTGTTTTGTGTTTTATGGCGTGTCAAAGTCTACGACGGAAAACTTTAGACATCTCTGAGCACCACATAAGTGAGGTTAGGACAGAATTTTGAACTATTTCGTCACCTACGGAATGTAAAGAAAGCATTCGATGCAAAAATTTTGAAATTTATTTTTTTTGGTGTGCACACGTTTTGCCCCATAAGTCATTTAAAAATAAGAGATATCGCAAATCTAAGACTGGTCCTGGAGTCTACTCTCATTCAACTACCACTTGACCTGCCTAACTCAATTTTTTTTTCGGCACCCCCAAAAAATGGCGAGGTGCGCCCCTTCAATTTTCGACCCCTTGTCCAAACTTTAAACGTGAGTCAAGTCTGAACGGCTAAAGCCAGAATCTCCGGCAAAGTGGTCAAAGAAGGGTAATTTTTTGGTGAATTTTTCGGCACTTCGTAAGCTCGAAAATATGGAATAGAACCAGAGATATTTACAGTTTTAGTTTTCAGAAAAGTGCCAAAACAGGCCTTCAGCCGGGCAAGTCCACAAATGACCGTCACCGATTTCCATGACATTTGGCATACTTATAGATTCGAACCCCAGGATCACGAATCCGGTCTCCGTTTCTCGAAATTCCTATTTGTTTTGTGTTTTATGGCGTGTCAAAGTCTACGACGGAAAACTTTAGACATCTCTGAGCACCACATAAGTGAGGTTAGGACAGAATTTTGAACTATTTCGTCACCTACGGAATGTAAAGAAAGCATTCGATGCAAAAATTTTGAAATTTATTTTTTTTGGTGTGCACACGTTTTGCCCCATAAGTCATTTAAAAATAAGAGATATCGCAAATCTAAGACTGGTCCTGGAGTCTACTCTCATTCAACTACCACTTGACCTGCCTAACTCAATTTTTTTTTCGGCACCCCCAAAAAATGGCACGACCCCTTGTCCAAACTTTAAACGTGAGTCAAGTCTGAACGGCTAAAGCCAGAATCTCCGGCAAAGTGGTCAAAGAAGGGTAATTTTTTGGTGAATTTTTCGGCACTTCGTAAGCTCGAAAATATGGAATAGAACCAGAGATATTTACAGTTTTAGTTTTCAGAAAAGTGCCAAAACAGGCCTTCAGCCGGGCAAGTCCACAAATGACCGTCACCGATTTCCATGACATTTGGCATACTTATAGATTCGAACCCCAGGATCACGAATCCGGTCTCCGTTTCTCGAAATTCCTATTTGTTTTGTGTTTTATGGCGTGTCAAAGTCTACGACGGAAAACTTTAGACATCTCTGAGCACCACATAAGTGAGGTTAGGACAGAATTTTGAACTATTTCGTCACCTACGGAATGTAAAGAAAGCATTCGATGCAAAAATTTTGAAATTTATTTTTTTTGGTGTGCACATGTTTTGCCCCATAAGTCATTTAAAAATAAGAGATATCGCAAATCTAAGACTGGTCCTGGAGTCTACTCTCATTCAACTACCACTTGACCTGCCTAACTCAATTTTTTTTTCGGCACCCCCAAAAAATGGCGAGGTGCGCCCCTTCAATTTTCGACCCCTTGTCCAAACTTTAAACGTGAGTCAAGTCTGAACGGCTAAAGCCAGAATCTCCGGCAAAGTGGTCAAAGAAGGGTAATTTTTTGGTGAATTTTTCGGCACTTCGTAAGCTCGAAAATATGGAATAGAACCAGAGATATTTACAGTTTTAGTTTTCAGAAAAGTGCCAAAACAGGCCTTCAGCCGGGCAAGTCCACAAATGACCGTCACCGATTTCCATGACATTTGGCATACTTATAGATTCGAACCCCAGGATCACGAATCCGGTCTCCGTTTCTCGAAATTCCTATTTGTTTTGTGTTTTATGGCGTGTCAAAGTCTACGACGGAAAACTTTAGACATCTCTGAGCACCACATAAGTGAGGTTAGGACAGAATTTTGAACTATTTCGTCACCTACGGAATGTAAAGAAAGCATTCGATGCAAAAATTTTGAAATTTATTTTTTTTGGTGTGCACACGTTTTGCCCCATAAGTCATTTAAAAATAAGAGATATCGCAAATCTAAGACTGGTCCTGGAGTCTACTCTCATTCAACTACCACTTGACCTGCCTAACTCAATTTTTTTTTCGGCACCCCCAAAAAATGGCGAGGTGCGCCCCTTCAATTTTCGACCCCTTGTCCAAACTTTAAACGTGAGTCAAGTCTGAACGGCTAAAGCCAGAATCTCCGGCAAAGTGGTCAAAGAAGGGTAATTTTTTGGTGAATTTTTCGGCACTTCGTAAGCTCGAAAATATGGAATAGAACCAGAGATATTTACAGTTTTAGTTTTCAGAAAAGTGCCAAAACAGGCCTTCAGCCGGGCAAGTCCACAAATGACCGTCACCGATTTCCATGACATTTGGCATACTTATAGATTCGAACCCCAGGATCACGAATCCGGTCTCCGTTTCTCGAAATTCCTATTTGTTTTGTGTTTTATGGCGTGTCAAAGTCTACGACGGAAAACTTTAGACATCTCTGAGCACCACATAAGTGAGGTTAGGACAGAATTTTGAACTATTTCGTCACCTACGGAATGTAAAGAAAGCATTCGATGCAAAAATTTTGAAATTTATTTTTTTTGGTGTGCACACGTTTTGCCCCATAAGTCATTTAAAAATAAGAGATATCGCAAATCTAAGACTGGTCCTGGAGTCTACTCTCATTCAACTACCACTTGACCTGCCTAACTCAATTTTTTTTTCGGCACCCCCAAAAAATGGCGAGGTGCGCCCCTTCAATTTTCGACCCCTTGTCCAAACTTTAAACGTGAGTCAAGTCTGAACGGCTAAAGCCAGAATCTCCGGCAAAGTGGTCAAAGAAGGGTAATTTTTTGGTGAATTTTTCGGCACTTCGTAAGCTCGAAAATATGGAATAGAACCAGAGATATTTACAGTTTTAGTTTTCAGAAAAGTGCCAAAACAGGCCTTCAGCCGGGCAAGTCCACAAATGACCGTCACCGATTTCCATGACATTTGGCATACTTATAGATTCGAACCCCAGGATCACGAATCCGGTCTCCGTTTCTCGAAATTCCTATTTGTTTTGTGTTTTATGGCGTGTCAAAGTCTACGACGGAAAACTTTAGACATCTCTGAGCACCACATAAGTGAGGTTAGGACAGAATTTTGAACTATTTCGTCACCTACGGAATGTAAAGAAAGCATTCGATGCAAAAATTTTGAAATTTATTTTTTTTGGTGTGCACACGTTTTGCCCCATAAGTCATTTAAAAATAAGAGATATCGCAAATCTAAGACTGGTCCTGGAGTCTACTCTCATTCAACTACCACTTGACCTGCCTAACTCAATTTTTTTTTCGGCACCCCCAAAAAATGGCGAGGTGCGCCCCTTCAATTTTCGACCCCTTGTCCAAATTTTAAACGTGAGTCAAGTCTGAACGGCTAAAGCCAGAATCTCCGGCAAAGTGGTCAAAGAAGGGTAATTTTTTGGTGAATTTTTCGGCACTTCGTAAGCTCGAAAATATGGAATAGAACCAGAGATATTTACAGTTTTAGTTTTCAGAAAAGTGCCAAAACAGGCCTTCAGCCGGGCAAGTCCACAAATGACCGTCACCGATTTCCATGACATTTGGCATACTTATAGATTCGAACCCCAGGATCACGAATCCGGTCTCCGTTTCTCGAAATTCCTATTTGTTTTGTGTTTTATGGCGTGTCAAAGTCTACGACGGAAAACTTTAGACATCTCTGAGCACCACATAAGTGAGGTTAGGACAGAATTTTGAACTATTTCGTCACCTACGGAATGTAAAGAAAGCATTCGATGCAAAAATTTTGAAATTTATTTTTTTTGGTGTGCACACGTTTTGCCCCATAAGTCATTTAAAAATAAGAGATATCGCAAATCTAAGACTGGTCCTGGAGTCTACTCTCATTCAACTACCACTTGACCTGCCTAACTCAATTTTTTTTTCGGCACCCCCAAAAAATGGCGAGGTGCGCCCCTTCAATTTTCGACCCCTTGTCCAAACTTTAAACGTGAGTCAAGTCTGAACGGCTAAAGCCAGAATCTCCGGCAAAGTGGTCAAAGAAGGGTAATTTTTTGGTGAATTTTTCGGCACTTCGTAAGCTCGAAAATATGGAATAGAACCAGAGATATTTACAGTTTTAGTTTTCAGAAAAGTGCCAAAACAGGCCTTCAGCCGGGCAAGTCCACAAATGACCGTCACCGATTTCCATGACATTTGGCATACTTATAGATTCGAACCCCAGGATCACGAATCCGGTCTCCGTTTCTCGAAATTCCTATTTGTTTTGTGTTTTATGGCGTGTCAAAGTCTACGACGGAAAACTTTAGACATCTCTGAGCACCACATAAGTGAGGTTAGGACAGAATTTTGAACTATTTCGTCACCTACGGAATGTAAAGAAAGCATTCGATGCAAAAATTTTGAAATTTATTTTTTTTTGGTGTGCACACGTTTTGCCCCATAAGTCATTTAAAAATAAGAGATATCGCAAATCTAAGACTGGTCCTGGAGTCTACTCTCATTCAACTACCACTTGACCTGCCTAACTCAATTTTTTTTTCGGCACCCCCAAAAAATGGCGAGGTGAGCCCCTTCAATTTTCGACCCCTTGTCCAAACTTTAAACGTGAGTCAAGTCTGAACGGCTAAAGCCAGAATCTCCGGCAAAGTGGTCAAAGAAGGGTAATTTTTTGGTGAATTTTTCGGCACTTCGTAAGCTCGAAAATATGGAATAGAACCAGAGATATTTACAGTTTTAGTTTTCAGAAAAGTGCCAAAACAGGCCTTCAGCCGGGCAAGTCCACAAATGACCGTCACCGATTTCCATGACATTTGGCATACTTATAGATTCGAACCCCAGGATCACGAATCCGGTCTCCGTTTCTCGAAATTCCTATTTGTTTTGTGTTTTATGGCGTGTCAAAGTCTACGACGGAAAACTTTAGACATCTCTGAGCACCACATAAGTGAGGTTAGGACAGAATTTTGAACTATTTCGTCACCTACGGAATGTAAAGAAAGCATTCGATGCAAAAATTTTGAAATTTATTTTTTTTGGTGTGCACACGTTTTGCCCCATAAGTCATTTAAAAATAAGAGATATCGCAAATCTAAGACTGGTCCTGGAGTCTACTCTCATTCAACTACCACTTGACCTGCCTAACTCAATTTTTTTTTCGGCACCCCCAAAAAATGTCTAGGTGCGCCCCCTCAATTTTCGACCCCTTGTCCAAACTTTAAACGTGAGTCAAGTCTGAACGGCTAAAGCCAGAATCTCCGGCAAAGTGGTCAAAGAAGGGTAATTTTTTGGTGAATTTTTCGGCACTTCGTAAGCTCGAAAATATGGAATAGAACCAGAGATATTTACAGTTTTAGTTTTCAGAAAAGTGCCAAAACAGGCCTTCAGCCGGGCAAGTCCACAAATGACCGTCACCGATTTCCATGACATTTGGCATACTTATAGATTCGAACCCCAGGATCACGAATCCGGTCTCCGTTTCTCGAAATTCCTATTTGTTTTGTGTTTTATGGCGTGTCAAAGTCTACGACGGAAAACTTTAGACATCTCTGAGCACCACATAAGTGAGGTTAGGACAGAATTTTGAACTATTTCGTCACCTACGGAATGTAAAGAAAGCATTCGATGCAAAAATTTTGAAATTTATTTTTTTTGGTGTGCACACGTTTTGCCCCATAAGTCATTTAAAAATAAGAGATATCGCAAATCTAAGACTGGTCCTGGAGTCTACTCTCATTCAACTACCACTTGACCTGCCTAACTCAATTTTTTTTTCGGCACCCCCAAAAAATGGCGAGGTGCGCCCCTTCAATTTTCGACCCCTTGTCCAAACTTTAAACGTGAGTCAAGTCTGAACGGCTAAAGCCAGAATCTCCGGCAAAGTGGTCAAAGAAGGGTAATTTTTTGGTGAATTTTTCGGCACTTCGTAAGCTCGAAAATATGGAATAGAACCAGAGATATTTACAGTTTTAGTTTTCAGAAAAGTGCCAAAACAGGCCTTCAGCCGGGCAAGTCCACAAATGACCGTCACCGATTTCCATGACATTTGGCATACTTATAGATTCGAACCCCAGGATCACGAATCCGGTCTCCGTTTCTCGAAATTCCTATTTGTTTTGTGTTTTATGGCGTGTCAAAGTCTACGACGGAAAACTTTAGACATCTCTGAGCACCACATAAGTGAGGTTAGGACAGAATTTTGAACTATTTCGTCACCTACGGAATGTAAAGAAAGCATTCGATGCAAAAATTTTGAAATTTATTTTTTTTGGTGTGCACACGTTTTGCCCCATAAGTCATTTAAAAATAAGAGATATCGCAAATCTAAGACTGGTCCTGGAGTCTACTCTCATTCAACTACCACTTGACCTGCCTAACTCAATTTTTTTTTCGGCACCCCCAAAAAATGGCAAGGTGCGCCCCTTCAATTTTCGACCCCTTGTCCAAACTTTAAACGTGAGTCAAGTCTGAACGGCTAAAGCCAGAATCTCCGGCAAAGTGGTCAAAGAAGGGTAATTTTTTGGTGAATTTTTCGGCACTTCGTAAGCTCGAAAATATGGAATAGAACCAGAGATATTTACAGTTTTAGTTTTCAGAAAAGTGCCAAAACAGGCCTTCAGCCGGGCAAGTCCACAAATGACCGTCACCGATTTCCATGACATTTGGCATACTTATAGATTCGAACCCCAGGATCACGAATCCGGTCTCCGTTTCTCGAAATTCCTATTTGTTTTGTGTTTTATGGCGTGTCAAAGTCTACGACGGAAAACTTTAGACATCTCTGACCACCACATAAGTGAGGTTAGGACAGAATTTTGAACTATTTCGTCACCTACGGAATGTAAAGAAAGCATTCGATGCAAAAATTTTGAAATTTATTTTTTTTTGGTGTGCACACGTTTTGCCCCATAAGTCATTTAAAAATAAGAGATATCGCAAATCTAAGACTGGTCCTGGAGTCTACTCTCATTCAACTACCACTTGACCTGCCTAACTCAATTTTTTTTTCGGCACCCCCAAAAAATGGCAAGGTGCGCCCCTTCAATTTTCGACCCCTTGTCCAAACTTTAAACGTGAGTCAAGTCTGAACGGCTAAAGCCAGAATCTCCGGCAAAGTGGTCAAAGAAGGGTAATTTTTTGGTGAATTTTTCGGCACTTCGTAAGCTCGAAAATATGGAATAGAACCAGAGATATTTACAGTTTTAGTTTTCAGAAAAGTGCCAAAACAGGCCTTCAGCCGGGCAAGTCCACAAATGACCGTCACCGATTTCCATGACATTTGGCATACTTATAGATTCGAACCCCAGGATCACGAATCCGGTCTCCGTTTCTCGAAATTCCTATTTGTTTTGTGTTTTATGGCGTGTCAAAGTCTACGACGGAAAACTTTAGACATCTCTGAGCACCACATAAGTGAGGTTAGGACAGAATTTTGAACTATTTCGTCACCTACGGAATGTAAAGAAAGCATTCGATGCAAAAATTTTGAAATTTATTTTTTTTGGTGTGCACACGTTTTGCCCCATAAGTCATTTAAAAATAAGAGATATCGCAAATCTAAGACTGGTCCTGGAGTCTACTCTCATTCAACTACCACTTGACCTGCCTAACTCAATTTTTTTTTCGGCACCCCCAAAAAATGGCAAGGTGCGCCCCTTCAATTTTCGACCCCTTGTCCAAACTTTAAACGTGAGTCAAGTCTGAACGGCTAAAGCCAGAATCTCCGGCAAAGTGGTCAAAGAAGGGTAATTTTTTGGTGAATTTTTCGGCACTTCGTAAGCTCGAAAATATGGAATAGAACCAGAGATATTTACAGTTTTAGTTTTCAGAAAAGTGCCAAAACAGGCCTTCAGCCGGGCAAGTCCACAAATGACCGTCACCGATTTCCATGACATTTGGCATACTTATAGATTCGAACCCCAGGATCACGAATCCGGTCTCCGTTTCTCGAAATTCCTATTTGTTTTGTGTTTTATGGCGTGTCAAAGTCTACGACGGAAAACTTTAGACATCTCTGACCACCACATAAGTGAGGTTAGGACAGAATTTTGAACTATTTCGTCACCTACGGAATGTAAAGAAAGCATTCGATGCAAAAATTTTGAAATTTATTTTTTTTGGTGTGCACACGTTTTGCCCCATAAGTCATTTAAAAATAAGAGATATCGCAAATCTAAGACTGGTCCTGGAGTCTACTCTCATTCAACTACCACTTGACCTGCCTAACTCAATTTTTTTTTCGGCACCCCCAAAAAATGGCAAGGTGCGCCCCTTCAATTTTCGACCCCTTGTCCAAACTTTAAACGTGAGTCAAGTCTGAACGGCTAAAGCCAGAATCTCCGGCAAAGTGGTCAAAGAAGGGTAATTTTTTGGTGAATTTTTCGGCACTTCGTAAGCTCGAAAATATGGAATAGAACCAGAGATATTTACAGTTTTAGTTTTCAGAAAAGTGCCAAAACAGGCCTTCAGCCGGGCAAGTCCACAAATGACCGTCACCGATTTCCATGACATTTGGCATACTTATAGATTCGAACCCCAGGATCACGAATCCGGTCTCCGTTTCTCGAAATTCCTATTTGTTTTGTGTTTTATGGCGTGTCAAAGTCTACGACGGAAAACTTTAGACATCTCTGAGCACCACATAAGTGAGGTTAGGACAGAATTTTGAACTATTTCGTCACCTACGGAATGTAAAGAAAGCATTCGATGCAAAAATTTTGAAATTTATTTTTTTTGGTGTGCACACGTTTTGCCCCATAAGTCATTTAAAAATAAGAGATATCGCAAATCTAAGACTGGTCCTGGAGTCTACTCTCATTCAACTACCACTTGACCTGCCTAACTCAATTTTTTTTTCGGCACCCCCAAAAAATGGCAAGGTGCGCCCCTTCAATTTTCGACCCCTTGTCCAAACTTTAAACGTGAGTCAAGTCTGAACGGCTAAAGCCAGAATCTCCGGCAAAGTGGTCAAAGAAGGGTAATTTTTTGGTGAATTTTTCGGCACTTCGTAAGCTCGAAAATATGGAATAGAACCAGAGATATTTACAGTTTTAGTTTTCAGAAAAGTGCCAAAACAGGCCTTCAGCCGGGCAAGTCCACAAATGACCGTCACCGATTTCCATGACATTTGGCATACTTATAGATTCGAACCCCAGGATCACGAATCCGGTCTCCGTTTCTCGAAATTCCTATTTGTTTTGTGTTTTATGGCGTGTCAAAGTCTACGACGGAAAACTTTAGACATCTCTGAGCACCACATAAGTGAGGTTAGGACAGAATTTTGAACTATTTCGTCACCTACGGAATGTAAAGAAAGCATTCGATGCAAAAATTTTGAAATTTATTTTTTTTGGTGTGCACACGTTTTGCCCCATAAGTCATTTAAAAATAAGAGATATCGCAAATCTAAGACTGGTCCTGGAGTCTACTCTCATTCAACTACCACTTGACCTGCCTAACTCAATTTTTTTTTCGGCACCCCCAAAAAATGGCGAGGTGCGCCCCTTCAATTTTCGACCCCTTGTCCAAACTTTAAACGTGAGTCAAGTCTGAACGGCTAAAGCCAGAATCTCCGGCAAAGTGGTCAAAGAAGGGTAATTTTTTGGTGAATTTTTCGGCACTTCGTAAGCTCGAAAATATGGAATAGAACCAGAGATATTTACAGTTTTAGTTTTCAGAAAAGTGCCAAAACAGGCCTTCAGCCGGGCAAGTCCACAAATGACCGTCACCGATTTCCATGACATTTGGCATACTTATAGATTCGAACCCCAGGATCACGAATCCGGTCTCCGTTTCTCGAAATTCCTATTTGTTTTGTGTTTTATGGCGTGTCAAAGTCTACGACGGAAAACTTTAGACATCTCTGAGCACCACATAAGTGAGGTTAGGACAGAATTTTGAACTATTTCGTCACCTACGGAATGTAAAGAAAGCATTCGATGCAAAAATTTTGAAATTTATTTTTTTTTGGTGTGCACACGTTTTGCCCCATAAGTCATTTAAAAATAAGAGATATCGCAAATCTAAGACTGGTCCTGGAGTCTACTCTCATTCAACTACCACTTGACCTGCCTAACTCAATTTTTTTTTCGGCACCCCCAAAAAATGGCAAGGTGCGCCCCTTCAATTTTCGACCCCTTGTCCAAACTTTAAACGTGAGTCAAGTCTGAACGGCTAAAGCCAGAATCTCCGGCAAAGTGGTCAAAGAAGGGTAATTTTTTGGTGAATTTTTCGGCACTTCGTGAGCTCGAAAATATGGAATAGAACCAGAGATATTTACAGTTTTAGTTTTGAGAAAAGTGCCAAAACAGGCCTTCAGCCGGGCAAGTCCACAAATGACCGTCACCGATTTCCATGACATTTGGCATACTTATAGATTCGAACCCCAGGATCACGAATCCGGTCTCCGTTTCTCGAAATTCCTATTTGTTTTGTGTTTTATGGCGTGTCAAAGTCTACGACGGAAAACTTTAGACATCTCTGAGCACCACATAAGTGAGGTTAGGACAGAATTTTGAACTATTTCGTCACCTACGGAATGTAAAGAAAGCATTCGATGCAAAAATTTTGAAATTTATTTTTTTTGGTGTGCACACGTTTTGCCCCATAAGTCATTTAAAAATAAGAGATATCGCAAATCTAAGACTGGTCCTGGAGTCTACTCTCATTCAACTACCACTTGACCTGCCTAACTCAATTTTTTTTTCGGCACCCCCAAAAAATGGCAAGGTGCGCCCCTTCAATTTTCGACCCCTTGTCCAAACTTTAAACGTGAGTCAAGTCTGAACGGCTAAAGCCAGAATCTCCGGCAAAGTGGTCAAAGAAGGGTAATTTTTTGGTGAATTTTTCGGCACTTCGTAAGCTCGAAAATATGGAATAGAACCAGAGATATTTACAGTTTTAGTTTTCAGAAAAGTGCCAAAACAGGCCTTCAGCCGGGCAAGTCCACAAATGACCGTCACCGATTTCCATGACATTTGGCATACTTATAGATTCGAACCCCAGGATCACGAATCCGGTCTCCGTTTCTCGAAATTCCTATTTGTTTTGTGTTTTATGGCGTGTCAAAGTCTACGACGGAAAACTTTAGACATCTCTGAGCACCACATAAGTGAGGTTAGGACAGAATTTTGAACTATTTCGTCACCTACGGAATGTAAAGAAAGCATTCGATGCAAAAATTTTGAAATTTATTTTTTTTGGTGTGCACACGTTTTGCCCCATAAGTCATTTAAAAATAAGAGATATCGCAAATCTAAGACTGGTCCTGGAGTCTACTCTCATTCAACTACCACTTGACCTGCCTAACTCAATTTTTTTTTCGGCACCCCCAAAAAATGGCGAGGTGCGCCCCTTCAATTTTCGACCCCTTGTCCAAACTTTAAACGTGAGTCAAGTCTGAACGGCTAAAGCCAGAATCTCCGGCAAAGTGGTCAAAGAAGGGTAATTTTTTGGTGAATTTTTCGGCACTTCGTAAGCTCGAAAATATGGAATAGAACCAGAGATATTTACAGTTTTAGTTTTCAGAAAAGTGCCAAAACAGGCCTTCAGCCGGGCAAGTCCACAAATGACCGTCACCGATTTCCATGACATTTGGCATACTTATAGATTCGAACCCCAGGATCACGAATCCGGTCTCCGTTTCTCGAAATTCCTATTTGTTTTGTGTTTTATGGCGTGTCAAAGTCTACGACGGAAAACTTTAGACATCTCTGAGCACCACATAAGTGAGGTTAGGACAGAATTTTGAACTATTTCGTCACCTACGGAATGTAAAGAAAGCATTCGATGCAAAAATTTTGAAATTTATTTTTTTTGGTGTGCACACGTTTTGCCCCATAAGTCATTTAAAAATAAGAGATATCGCAAATCTAAGACTGGTCCTGGAGTCTACTCTCATTCAACTACCACTTGACCTGCCTAACTCAATTTTTTTTTCGGCACCCCCAAAAAATGGCCAGGTGCGCCCCTTCAATTTTCGACCCCTTGTCCAAACTTTAAACGTGAGTCAAGTCTGAACGGCTAAAGCCAGAATCTCCGGCAAAGTGGTCAAAGAAGGGTAATTTTTTGGTGAATTTTTCGGCACTTCGTAAGCTCGAAAATATGGAATAGAACCAGAGATATTTACAGTTTTAGTTTTCAGAAAAGTGCCAAAACAGGCCTTCAGCCGGGCAAGTCCACAAATGACCGTCACCGATTTCCATGACATTTGGCATACTTATAGATTCGAACCCCAGGATCACGAATCCGGTCTCCGTTTCTCGAAATTCCTATTTGTTTTGTGTTTTATGGCGTGTCAAAGTCTACGACGGAAAACTTTAGACATCTCTGAGCACCACATAAGTGAGGTTAGGACAGAATTTTGAACTATTTCGTCACCTACGGAATGTAAAGAAAGCATTCGATGCAAAAATTTTGAAATTTATTTTTTTTGGTGTGCACACGTTTTGCCCCATAAGTCATTTAAAAATAAGAGATATCGCAAATCTAAGACTGGTCCTGGAGTCTACTCTCATTCAACTACCACTTGACCTGCCTAACTCAATTTTTTTTTCGGCACCCCCAAAAAATGGCGAGGTGCGCCCCTTCAATTTTCGACCCCTTGTCCAAACTTTAAACGTGAGTCAAGTCTGAACGGCTAAAGCCAGAATCTCCGGCAAAGTGGTCAAAGAAGGGTAATTTTTTGGTGAATTTTTCGGCACTTCGTAAGCTCGAAAATATGGAATAGAACCAGAGATATTTACAGTTTTAGTTTTCAGAAAAGTGCCAAAACAGGCCTTCAGCCGGGCAAGTCCACAAATGACCGTCACCGATTTCCATGACATTTGGCATACTTATAGATTCGAAACCCAGGATCACGAATCCGGTCTCCGTTTCTCGAAATTCCTATTTGTTTTGTGTTTTATGGCGTGTCAAAGTCTACGACGGAAAACTTTAGACATCTCTGAGCACCACATAAGTTAGGTTAGGACAGAATTTTGAACTATTTCGTCACCTACGGAATGTAAAGAAAGCATTCGATGCAAAAATTTTGAAATTTATTTTTTTTGGTGTGCACACGTTTTGCCCCATAAGTCGTTTAAAAATAAGAGATATCGCAAATCTAAGACTGGTCCTGGAGTCTACTCTCATTCAACTACCACTTGACCTGCCTAACTCAATTTTTTTTTCGGCACCCCCAAAAAATGGCAAGGTGCGCCCCTTCAATTTTCGACCCCTTGTCCAAACTTTAAACGTGAGTCAAGTCTGAACGGCTAAAGCCAGAATCTCCGGCAAAGTGGTCAAAGAAGGGTAATTTTTTGGTGAATTTTTCGGCACTTCGTAAGCTCGAAAATATGGAATAGAACCAGAGATATTTACAGTTTTAGTTTTCAGAAAAGTGCCAAAACAGGCCTTCAGCCGGGCAAGTCCACAAATGACCGTCACCGATTTCCATGACATTTGGTATACTTATAGATTCGAACCCCAGGATCACGAATCCGGTCTCCGTTTCTCGAAATTCCTATTTGTTTTGTGTTTTATGGCGTGTCAAAGTCTACGACGGAAAACTTTAGACATCTCTGAGCACCACATAAGTGAGGTTAGGACAGAATTTTGAACTATTTCGTCACCTACGGAATGTAAAGAAAGCATTCGATGCAAAAATTTTGAAATTTATTTTTTTTGGTGTGCACACGTTTTGCCCCATAAGTCATTTAAAAATAAGAGATATCGCAAATCTAAGACTGGTCCTGGAGTCTACTCTCATTCAACTACCACTTGACCTGCCTAACTCAATTTTTTTTTCGGCACCCCCAAAAAATGGCGAGGTGCGCCCCTTCAATTTTCGACCCCTTGTCCAAACTTTAAACGTGAGTCAAGTCTGAACGGCTAAAGCCAGAATCTCCGGCAAAGTGGTCAAAGAAGGGTAATTTTTTGGTGAATTTTTCGGCACTTCGTAAGCTCGAAAATATGGAATAGAACCAGAGATATTTACAGTTTTAGTTTTCAGAAAAGTGCCAAAACAGGCCTTCAGCCGGGCAAGTCCACAAATGACCGTCACCGATTTCCATGACATTTGGCATACTTATAGATTCGAACCCCAGGATCACGAATCCGGTCTCCGTTTCTCGAAATTCCTATTTGTTTTGTGTTTTATGGCGTGTCAAAGTCTACGACGGAAAACTTTAGACATCTCTGAGCACCACATAAGTGAGGTTAGGACAGAATTTTGAACTATTTCGTCACCTACGGAATGTAAAGAAAGCATTCGATGCAAAAATTTTGAAATTTATTTTTTTTGGTGTGCACACGTTTTGCCCCATAAGTCATTTAAAAATAAGAGATATCGCAAATCTAAGACTGGTCCTGGAGTCTACTCTCATTCAACTACCACTTGACCTGCCTAACTCAATTTTTTTTTCGGCACCCCCAAAAACTGGCGAGGTGCGCCCCTTCAATTTTCGACCCCTTGTCCAAACTTTAAACGTGAGTCAAGTCTGAACGGCTAAAGCCAGAATCTCCGGCAAAGTGGTCAAAGAAGGGTAATTTTTTGGTGAATTTTTCGGCACTTCGTAAGCTCGAAAATATGGAATAGAACCAGAGATATTTACAGTTTTAGTTTTCAGAAAAGTGCCAAAACAGGCCTTCAGCAGGGCAAGTCCACAAATGACCGTCACCGATTTCCATGACATTTGGCATACTTATAGATTCGAACCCCACGATCACGAATCCGGTCTCCGTTTCTCGAAATTCCTATTTGTTTTGTGTTTTATGGCGTGTCAAAGTCTACGACGGAAAACTTTAGACATCTCTGAGCACCACATAAGTGAGGTTAGGACAGAATTTTGAACTATTTCGTCACCTACGGAATGTAAAGAAAGCATTCGATGCAAAAATTTTGAAATTTATTTTTTTTGGTGTGCACACGTTTTGCCCCATAAGTCATTTAAAAATAAGAGATATCGCAAATCTAAGACTGGTCCTGGAGTCTACTCTCATTCAACTACCACTTGACCTGCCTAACTCAATTTTTTTTTCGGCACCCCCAAAAAATGGCAAGGTGCGCCCCTTCAATTTTCGACCCCTTGTCCAAACTTTAAACGTGAGTCAAGTCTGAACGGCTAAAGCCAGAATCTCCGGCAAAGTGGTCAAAGAAGGGTAATTTTTTGGTGAATTTTTCGGCACTTCGTAAGCTCGAAAATATGGAATAGAACCAGAGATATTTACAGTTTTAGTTTTCAGAAAAGTGCCAAAACAGGCCTTCAGCCGGGCAAGTCCACAAATGACCGTCACCGATTTCCATGACATTTGGCATACTTATAGATTCGAACCCCAGGATCACGAATCCGGTCTCCGTTTCTCGAAATTCCTATTTGTTTTCTGTTTTATGGCGTGTCAAAGTCTACGACGGAAAACTTTAGACATCTCTGAGCACCACATAAGTGAGGTTAGGACAGAATTTTGAACTATTTCGTCACCTACGGAATGTAAAGAAAGCATTCGATGCAAAAATTTTGAAATTTATTTTTTTTGGTGTGCACACGTTTTGCCCCATAAGTCATTTAAAAATAAGAGATATCGCAAATCTAAGACTGGTCCTGGAGTCTACTCTCATTCAACTACCACTTGACCTGCCTAACTCAATTTTTTTTTCGGCACCCCCAAAAACTGGCGAGGTGCGCCCCTTCAATTTTCGACCCCTGGTCCAAACTTTAAACGTGAGTCAAGTCTGAACGGCTAAAGCCAGAATCTCCGGCAAAGTGGTCAAAGAAGGGTAATTTTTTGGTGAATTTTTCGGCACTTCGTAAGCTCGAAAATATGGAATAGAACCAGAGATATTTACAGTTTTAGTTTTCAGAAAAGTGCCAAAACAAGCCTTCAGCCGGGCAAGTCCACAAATGACCGTCACCGATTTCCATGACATTTGGCATACTTATAGATTCGAACCCCAGGATCACGAATCCGGTCTCCGTTTCTCGAAATTCCTATTTGTTTTGTGTTTTATGGCGTGTCAAAGTCTACGACGGAAAACTTTAGACATCTCTGAGCACCACATAAGTGAGGTTAGGACAGAATTTTGAACTATTTCGTCACCTACGGAATGTAAAGAAAGCATTCGATGCAAAAATTTTGAAATTTATTTTTTTTGGTGTGCACACGTTTTGCCCCATAAGTCATTTAAAAATAAGAGATATCGCAAATCTAAGACTGGTCCTGGAGTCTACTCTCATTCAACTACCACTTGACCTGCCTAACTCAATTTTTTTTCGGCACCCCCAAAAAATGGCAAGGTGCGCCCCTTCAATTTTCGACCCCTTGTCCAAACTTTAAACGTGAGTCAAGTCTGAACGGCTAAAGCCAGAATCTCCGGCAAAGTGGTCAAAGAAGGGTAATTTTTTGGTGAATTTTTCGGCACTTCGTAAGCTCGAAAATATGGAATAGAACCAGAGATATTTACAGTTTTAGTTTTCAGAAAAGTGCCAAAACAGGCCTTCAGCAGGGCAAGTCCACAAATGACCGTCACCGATTTCCATGACATTTGGCATACTTATAGATTCGAACCCCACGATCACGAATCCGGTCTCCGTTTCTCGAAATTCCTATTTGTTTTGTGTTTTATGGCGTGTCAAAGTCTACGACGGAAAACTTTAGACATCTCTGAGCACCACATAAGTGAGGTTAGGACAGAATTTTGAACTATTTCGTCACCTACGGAATGTAAAGAAAGCATTCGATGCAAAAATTTTGAAATTTATTTTTTTTGGTGTGCACACGTTTTGCCCCATAAGTCATTTAAAAATAAGAGATATCGCAAATCTAAGACTGGTCCTGGAGTCTACTCTCATTCAACTACCACTTGACCTGCCTAACTCAATTTTTTTTTCGGCACCCCCAAAAAATGGCGAGGTGCGCCCCTTCAATTTTCGACCCCTTGTCCAAACTTTAAACGTGAGTCAAGTCTGAACGGCTAAAGCCAGAATCTCCGGCAAAGTGGTCAAAGAAGGGTAATTTTTTGGTGAATTTTTCGGCACTTCGTAAGCTCGAAAATATGGAATAGAACCAGAGATATTTACAGTTTTAGTTTTCAGAAAAGTGCCAAAACAGGCCTTCAGCCGGGCAAGTCCACAAATGACCGTCACCGATTTCCATGACATTTGGCATACTTATAGATTCGAACCCCAGGATCACGAATCCGGTCTCCGTTTCTCGAAATTCCTATTTGTTTTGTGTTTTATGGCGTGTCAAAGTCTACGACGGAAAACTTTAGACATCTCTGAGCACCACATAAGTGAGGTTAGGACAGAATTTTGAACTATTTCGTCACCTACGGAATGTAAAGAAAGCATTCGATGCAAAAATTTTGAAATTTATTTTTTTTGGTGTGCACACGTTTTGCCCCATAAGTCATTTAAAAATAAGAGATATCGCAAATCTAAGACTGGTCCTGGAGTCTACTCTCATTCAACTACCACTTGACCTGCCTAACTCAATTTTTTTTTCGGCACCCCCAAAAAATGGCCAGGTGCGCCCCTTCAATTTTCGACCCCTTGTCCAAACTTTAAACGTGAGTCAAGTCTGAACGGCTAAAGCCAGAATCTCCGGCAAAGTGGTCAAAGAAGGGTAATTTTTTGGTGAATTTTTCGGCACTTCGTAAGCTCGAAAATATGGAATAGAACCAGAGATATTTACAGTTTTAGTTTTCAGAAAAGTGCCAAAACAGGCCTTCAGCCGGGCAAGTCCACAAATGACCGTCACCGATTTCCATGACATTTGGCATACTTATAGATTCGAACCCCAGGATCACGAATCCGGTCTCCGTTTCTCGAAATTCCTATTTGTTTTGTGTTTTATGGCGTGTCAAAGTCTACGAAGGAAAACTTTAGACATCTCTGAGCACCACATAAGTGAGGTTAGGACAGAATTTTGAAC
Source organism: Tenodera sinensis (assembly GCA_030765045.1). Classification (NCBI taxonomy): domain Eukaryota; kingdom Metazoa; phylum Arthropoda; class Insecta; order Mantodea; family Mantidae; genus Tenodera; species Tenodera sinensis. The sequence continues at coordinate 182,955 of JAUKNM010000104.1, forward strand.
TATTTCGTCACCTACGGAATGTAAAGAAAGCATTCGATGCAAAAATTTTGAAATTTATTTTTTTTGGTGTGCACACGTTTTGCCCCATAAGTCATTTAAAAATAAGAGATATCGCAAATCTAAGACTGGTCCTGGAGTCTACTCTCATTCAACTACCACTTGACCTGCCTAACTCAATTTTTTTTTCGGCACCCCCAAAAAATGGCAAGGTGCGCCCCTTCAATTTTCGACCCCTTGTCCAAACTTTAAACGTGAGTCAAGTCTGAACGGCTAAAGCCAGAATCTCCGGCAAAGTGGTCAAAGAAGGGTAATTTTTTGGTGAATTTTTCGGCACTTCGTAAGCTCGAAAATATGGAATAGAACCAGAGATATTTACAGTTTTAGTTTTCAGAAAAGTGCCAAAACAGGCCTTCAGCCGGGCAAGTCCACAAATGACCGTCACCGATTTCCATGACATTTGGCATACTTATAGATTCGAACCCCAGGATCACGAATCCGGTCTCCGTTTCTCGAAATTCCTATTTGTTTTGTGTTTTATGGCGTGTCAAAGTCTACGACGGAAAACTTTAGACATCTCTGAGCACCACATAAGTGAGGTTAGGACAGAATTTTGAACTATTTCGTCACCTACGGAATGTAAAGAAAGCATTCGATGCAAAAATTTTGAAATTTATTTTTTTTGGTGTGCACACGTTTTGCCCCAAAAGTCATTTAAAAATAAGAGATATCGCAAATCTAAGACTGGTCCTGGAGTCTACTCTCATTCAACTACCACTTGACCTGCCTAACTCAATTTTTTTTTCGGCACCCCCAAAAAATGGCAAGGTGCGCCCCTTCAATTTTCGACCCCTTGTCCAAACTTTAAACGTGAGTCAAGTCTGAACGGCTAAAGCCAGAATCTCCGGCAAAGTGGTCAAAGAAGGGTAATTTTTTGGTGAATTTTTCGGCACTTCGTAAGCTCGAAAATATGGAATAGAACCAGAGATATTTACAGTTTTAGTTTTCAGAAAAGTGCCAAAACAGGCCTTCAGCCGGGCAAGTCCACAAATGACCGTCACCGATTTCCATGACATTTGGCATACTTATAGATTCGAACCCCAGGATCACGAATCCGGTCTCCGTTTCTCGAAATTCCTATTTGTTTTGTGTTTTATGGCGTGTCAAAGTCTACGACGGAAAACTTTAGACATCTCTGAGCACCACATAAGTGAGGTTAGGACAGAATTTTGAACTATTTCGTCACCTACGGAATGTAAAGAAAGCATTCGATGCAAAAATTTTGAAATTTATTTTTTTTGGTGTGCACACGTTTTGCCCCATAAGTCATTTAAAAATAAGAGATATCGCAAATCTAAGACTGGTCCTGGAGTCTACTCTCATTCAACTACCACTTGACCTGCCTAACTCAATTTTTTTTTCGGCACCCCCAAAAAATGGCTAGGTGCGCCCCTTCAATTTTCGACCCCTTGTCCAAACTTTAAACGTGAGTCAAGTCTGAACGGCTAAAGCCAGAATCTCCGGCAAAGTGGTCAAAGAAGGGTAATTTTTTGGTGAATTTTTCGGCACTTCGTAAGCTCGAAAATATGGAATAGAACCAGATATATTTACAGTTTTAGTTTTCAGAAAAGTGCCAAAACAGGCCTTCAGCCGGGCAAGTCCACAAATGACCGTCACCGATTTCCATGACATTTGGCATACTTATAGATTCGAACCCCAGGATCACGAATCCGGTCTCCGTTTCTCGAAATTCCTATTTGTTTTGTGTTTTATGGCGTGTCAAAGTCTACGACGGAAAACTTTAGACATCTCTGAGCACCACATAAGTGAGGTTAGGACAGAATTTTGAACTATTTCGTCACCTACGGAATGTAAAGAAAGCATTCGATGCAAAAATTTTGAAATTTATTTTTTTTGGTGTGCACACGTTTTGCCCCATAAGTCATTTAAAAATAAGAGATATCGCAAATCTAAGACTGGTCCTGGAGTCTACTCTCATTCAACTACCACTTGACCTGCCTAACTCAATTTTTTTTTCGGCACCCCCAAAAAATGGCAAGGTGCGCCCCTTCAATTTTCGACCCCTTGTCCAAACTTTAAACGTGAGTCAAGTCTGAACGGCTAAAGCCAGAATCTCCGGCAAAGTGGTCAAAGAAGGGTAATTTTTTGGTGAATTTTTCGGCACTTCGTAAGCTCGAAAATATGGAACAGAACCAGAGATATTTACAGTTTTAGTTTTCAGAAAAGTGCCAAAACAGGCCTTCAGCCGGGCAAGTCCACAAATGACCGTCACCGATTTCCATGACATTTGGCATACTTATAGATTCGAACCCCAGGATCACGAATCCGGTCTCCGTTTCTCGAAATTCCTATTTGTTTTGTGTTTTATGGCGTGTCAAAGTCTACGACGGAAAACTTTAGACATCTCTGAGCACCACATAAGTGAGGTTAGGACAGAATTTTGAACTATTTCGTCACCTACGGAATGTAAAGAAAGCATTCGATGCAAAAATTTTGAAATTTATTTTTTTTGGTGTGCACACGTTTTGCCCCATAAGTCATTTAAAAATAAGAGATATCGCAAATCTAAGACTGGTCCTGGAGTCTACTCTCATTCAACTACCACTTGACCTGCCTAACTCAATTTTTTTTTCGGCACCCCCAAAAAATGGCTAGGTGCGCCCCTTCAATTTTCGACCCCTTGTCCAAACTTTAAACGTGAGTCAAGTCTGAACGGCTAAAGCCAGAATCTCCGGCAAAGTGGTCAAAGAAGGGTAATTTTTTGGTGAATTTTTCGGCACTTCGTAAGCTCGAAAATATGGAATAGAACCAGAGATATTTACAGTTTTAGTTTTCAGAAAAGTGCCAAAACAGGCCTTCAGCCGGGCAAGTCCACAAATGACCGTCACCGATTTCCATGACATTTGGCATACTTATAGATTCGAACCCCAGGATCACGAATCCGGTCTCCGTTTCTCGAAATTCCTATTTGTTTTGTGTTTTATGGCGTGTCAAAGTCTACGACGGAAAACTTTAGACATCTCTGAGCACCACATAAGTGAGGTTAGGACAGAATTTTGAACTATTTCGTCACCTACGGAATGTAAAGAGAGCATTCGATGCAAAAATTTTGAAATTTATTTTTTTTGGTGTGCACACGTTTTGCCCCATAAGTCATTTAAAAATAAGAGATATCGCAAATCTAAGACTGGTCCTGGAGTCTACTCTCATTCAACTACCACTTGACCTGCCTAACTCAATTTTTTTTTCGGCACCCCCAAAAAATGGCAAGGTGCGCCCCTTCAATTTTCGACCCCTTGTCCAAACTTTAAACGTGAGTCAAGTCTGAACGGCTAAAGCCAGAATCTCCGGCAAAGTGGTCAAAGAAGGGTAATTTTTTGGTGAATTTTTCGGCACTTCGTAAGCTCGAAAATATGGAATAGAACCAGAGATATTTACAGTTTTAGTTTTCAGAAAAGTGCCAAAACAGGCCTTCAGCCGGGCAAGTCCACAAATGACCGTCACCGATTTCCATGACATTTGGCATACTTATAGATTCGAACCCCAGGATCACGAATCCGGTCTCCGTTTCTCGAAATTCCTATTTGTTTTGTGTTTTATGGCGTGTCAAAGTCTACGACGGAAAACTTTAGACATCTCTGAGCACCACATAAGTGAGGTTAGGACAGAATTTTGAACTATTTCGTCACCTACGGAATGTAAAGAAAGCATTCGATGCAAAAATTTTGAAATTTATTTTTTTTGGTGTGCACACGTTTTGCCCCAAAAGTCATTTAAAAATAAGAGATATCGCAAATCTAAGACTGGTCCTGGAGTCTACTCTCATTCAACTACCACTTGACCTGCCTAACTCAATTTTTTTTTCGGCACCCCCAAAAAATGGCAAGGTGCGCCCCTTCAATTTTCGACCCCTTGTCCAAACTTTAAACGTGAGTCAAGTCTGAACGGCTAAAGCCAGAATCTCCGGCAAAGTGGTCAAAGAAGGGTAATTTTTTGGTGAATTTTTCGGCACTTCGTAAGCTCGAAAATATGGAATAGAACCAGAGATATTTACAGTTTTAGTTTTCAGAAAAGTGCCAAAACAGGCCTTCAGCCGGGCAAGTCCACAAATGACCGTCACCGATTTCCATGACATTTGGCATACTTATAGATTCGAACCCCAGGATCACGAATCCGGTCTCCGTTTCTCGAAATTCCTATTTGTTTTGTGTTTTATGGCGTGTCAAAGTCTACGACGGAAAACTTTAGACGTCTCTGAGCACCACATAAGTGAGGTTAGGACAGAATTTTGAACTATTTCGTCACCTACGGAATGTAAAGAAAGCATTCGATGCAAAAATTTTGAAATTTATTTTTTTTGGTGTGCACACGTTTTGCCCCATAAGTCATTTAAAAATAAGAGATATCGCAAATCTAAGACTGGTCCTGGAGTCTACTCTCATTCAACTACCACTTGACCTGCCTAACTCAATTTTTTTTTCGGCACCCCCAAAAAATGGCAAGGTGCGCCCCTTCAATTTTCGACCCCTTGTCCAAACTTTAAACGTGAGTCAAGTCTGAACGGCTAAAGCCAGAATCTCCGGCAAAGTGGTCAAAGAAGGGTAATTTTTTGGTGAATTTTTCGGCACTTCGTAAGCTCGAAAATATGGAATAGAACCAGAGATATTTACAGTTTTAGTTTTCAGAAAAGTGCCAAAACAGGCCTTCAGCCGGGCAAGTCCACAAATGACCGTCACCGATTTCCATGACATTTGGCATACTTATAGATTCGAACCCCAGGATCACGAATCCGGTCTCCGTTTCTCGAAATTCCTATTTGTTTTGTGTTTTATGGCGTGTCAAAGTCTACGACGGAAAACTTTAGACATCTCTGAGCACCACATAAGTGAGGTTAGGACAGAATTTTGAACTATTTCGTCACCTACGGAATGTAAAGAAAGCATTCGATGCAAAAATTTTGAAATTTATTTTTTTTGGTGTGCACACGTTTTGCCCCATAAGTCATTTAAAAATAAGAGATATCGCAAATCTAAGACTGGTCCTGGAGTCTACTCTCATTCAACTACCACTTGACCTGCCTAACTCAATTTTTTTTTCGGCACCCCCAAAAAATGGCAAGGTGCGCCCCTTCAATTTTCGACCCCTTGTCCAAACTTTAAACGTGAGTCAAGTCTGAACGGCTAAAGCCAGAATCTCCGGCAAAGTGGTCAAAGAAGGGTAATTTTTTGGTGAATTTTTCGGCACTTCGTAAGCTCGAAAATATGGAATAGAACCAGAGATATTTACAGTTTTAGTTTTCAGAAAAGTGCCAAAACAGGCCTTCAGCCGGGCAAGTCCACAAATGACCGTCACCGATTTCCATGACATTTGGCATACTTATAGATTCGAACCCCAGGATCACGAATCCGGTCTCCGTTTCTCGAAATTCCTATTTGTTTTGTGTTTTATGGCGTGTCAAAGTCTACGACGGAAAACTTTAGACATCTCTGAGCACCACATAAGTGAGGTTAGGACAGAATTTTGAACTATTTCGTCACCTACGGAATGTAAAGAAAGCATTCGATGCAAAAATTTTGAAATTTATTTTTTTTGGTGTGCACACGTTTTGCCCCATAAGTCATTTAAAAATAAGAGATATCGCAAATCTAAGACTGGTCCTGGAGTCTACTCTCATTCAACTACCACTTGACCTGCCTAACTCAATTTTTTTTTCGGCACCCCCAAAAAATGGCTAGGTGCGCCCCTTCAATTTTCGACCCCTTGTCCAAACTTTAAACGTGAGTCAAGTCTGAACGGCTAAAGCCAGAATCTCCGGCAAAGTGGTCAAAGAAGGGTAATTTTTTGGTGAATTTTTCGGCACTTCGTAAGCTCGAAAATATGGAATAGAACCAGAGATATTTACAGTTTTAGTTTTCAGAAAAGTGCCAAAACAGGCCTTCAGCCGGGCAAGTCCACAAATGACCGTCACCGATTTCCATGACATTTGGCATACTTATAGATTCGAACCCCAGGATCACGAATCCGGTCTCCGTTTCTCGAAATTCCTATTTGTTTTGTGTTTAATGGCGTGTCAAAGTCTACGACGGAAAACTTTAGACATCTCTGAGCACCACATAAGTGAGGTTAGGACAGAATTTTGAACTATTTCGTCACCTACGGAATGTAAAGAGAGCATTCGATGCAAAAATTTTGAAATTTATTTTTTTTGGTGTGCACACGTTTTGCCCCATAAGTCATTTAAAAATAAGAGATATCGCAAATCTAAGACTGGTCCTGGAGTCTACTCTCATTCAACTACCACTTGACCTGCCTAACTCAATTTTTTTTTCGGCACCCCCAAAAAATGGCAAGGTGCGCCCCTTCAATTTTCGACCCCTTGTCCAAACTTTAAACGTGAGTCAAGTCTGAACGGCTAAAGCCAGAATCTCCGGCAAAGTGGTCAAAGAAGGGTAATTTTTTGGTGAATTTTTCGGCACTTCGTAAGCTCGAAAATATGGAATAGAACCAGAGATATTTACAGTTTTAGTTTTCAGAAAAGTGCCAAAACAGGCCTTCAGCCGGGCAAGTCCACAAATGACCGTCACCGATTTCCATGACATTTGGCATACTTATAGATTCGAACACCAGGATCACGAATCCGGTCTCCGTTTCTCGAAATTCCTATTTGTTTTGTGTTTTATGGCGTGTCAAAGTCTACGACGGAAAACTTTAGACATCTCTGAGCACCACATAAGTGAGGTTAGGACAGAATTTTGAACTATTTCGTCACCTACGGAATGTAAAGAAAGCATTCGATGCAAAAATTTTGAAATTTATTTTTTTTGGTGTGCACACGTTTTGCCCCTTAAGTCATTTAAAAATAAGAGATATCGCAAATCTAAGACTGGTCCTGGAGTCTACTCTCATTCAACTACCACTTGACCTGCCTAACTCAATTTTTTTTTCGGCACCCCCAAAAAATGGCAAGGTGCGCCCCTTCAATTTTCGACCCCTTGTCCAAACTTTAAACGTGAGTCAAGTCTGAACGGCTAAAGCCAGAATCTCCGGCAAAGTGGTCAAAGAAGGGTAATTTTTTGGTGAATTTTTCGGCACTTCGTAAGCTCGAAAATATGGAATAGAACCAGAGATATTTACAGTTTTAGTTTTCAGAAAAGTGCCAAAACAGGCCTTCAGCCGGGCAAGTCCACAAATGACCGTCACCGATTTCCATGACATTTGGCATACTTATAGATTCGAACCCCAGGATCACGAATCCGGTCTCCGTTTCTCGAAATTCCTATTTGTTTTGTGTTTTATGGCGTGTCAAAGTCTACGACGGAAAACTTTAGACATCTCTGAGCACCACATAAGTGAGGTTAGGACAGAATTTTGAACTATTTCGTCACCTACGGAATGTAAAGAAAGCATTCGATGCAAAAATTTTGAAATTTATTTTTTTTGGTGTGCACACGTTTTGCCCCATAAGTCATTTAAAAATAAGAGATATCGCAAATCTAAGACTGGTCCTGGAGTCTACTCTCATTCAACTACCACTTGACCTGCCTAACTCAATTTTTTTTTCGGCACCCCCAAAAAATGGCGAGGTGCGCCCCTTCAATTTTCGACCCCTTGTCCAAACTTTAAACGTGAGTCAAGTCTGAACGGCTAAAGCCAGAATCTCCGGCAAAGTGGTCAAAGAAGGGTAATTTTTTGGTGAATTTTTCGGCACTTCGTAAGCTCGAAAATATGGAATAGAACCAGAGATATTTACAGTTTTAGTTTTCAGAAAAGTGCCAAAACAGGCCTTCAGCCGGGCAAGTCCACAAATGACCGTCACCGATTTCCATGACATTTGGCATACTTATAGATTCGAACCCCAGGATCACGAATCCGGTCTCCGTTTCTCGAAATTCCTATTTGTTTTGTGTTTTATGGCGTGTCAAAGTCTACGACGGAAAACTTTAGACATCTCTGAGCACCACATAAGTGAGGTTAGGACAGAATTTTGAACTATTTCGTCACCTACGGAATGTAAAGAAAGCATTCGATGCAAAAATTTTGAAATTTATTTTTTTTGGTGTGCACACGTTTTGCCCCATAAGTCATTTAAAAATAAGAGATATCGCAAATCTAAGACTGGTCCTGGAGTCTACTCTCATTCAACTACCACTTGACCTGCCTAACTCAATTTTTTTTTCGGCACCCCCAAAAAATGGCAAGGTGCGCCCCTTCAATTTTCGACCCCTTGTCCAAACTTTAAACGTGAGTCAAGTCTGAACGGCTAAAGCCAGAATCTCCGGCAAAGTGGTCAAAGAAGGGTAATTTTTTGGTGAATTTTTCGGCACTTCGTAAGCTCGAAAATATGGAATAGAACCAGAGATATTTACAGTTTTAGTTTTCAGAAAAGTGCCAAAACAGGCCTTCAGCCGGGCAAGTCCACAAATGACCGTCACCGATTTCCATGACATTTGGCATACTTATAGATTCGAACCCCAGGATCACGAATCCGGTCTCCGTTTCTCGAAATTCCTATTTGTTTTGTGTTTTATGGCGTGTCAAAGTCTACGACGGAAAACTTTAGACATCTCTGAGCACCACATAAGTGAGGTTAGGACAGAATTTTGAACTATTTCGTCACCTACGGAATGTAAAGAAAGCATTCGATGCAAAAATTTTGAAATTTATTTTTTTTGGTGTGCACACGTTTTGCCCCATAAGTCATTTAAAAATAAGAGATATCGCAAATCTAAGACTGGTCCTGGAGTCTACTCTCATTCAACTACCACTTGACCTGCCTAACTCAATTTTTTTTTCGGCACCCCCAAAAAATGGCAAGGTGCGCCCCTTCAATTTTCGACCCCTTGTCCAAACTTTAAACGTGAGTCAAGTCTGAACGGCTAAAGCCAGAATCTCCGGCAAAGTGGTCAAAGAAGGGTAATTTTTTGGTGAATTTTTCGGCACTTCGTAAGCTCGAAAATATGGAATAGAACCAGAGATATTTACAGTTTTAGTTTTCAGAAAAGTGCCAAAACAGGCCTTCAGCCGGGCAAGTCCACAAATGACCGTCACCGATTTCCATGACATTTGGCATACTTATAGATTCGAACCCCAGGATCACGAATCCGGTCTCCGTTTCTCGAAATTCCTATTTGTTTTGTGTTTTATGGCGTGTCAAAGTCTACGACGGAAAACTTTAGACATCTCTGAGCACCACATAAGTGAGGTTAGGACAGAATTTTGAACTATTTCGTCACCTACGGAATGTAAAGAAAGCATTCGATGCAAAAATTTTGAAATTTATTTTTTTTGGTGTGCACACGTTTTGCCCCATAAGTCATTTAAAAATAAGAGATATCGCAAATCTAAGACTGGTCCTGGAGTCTACTCTCATTCAACTACCACTTGACCTGCCTAACTCAATTTTTTTTTCGGCACCCCCAAAAAATGGCGAGGTGCGCCCCTTCAATTTTCGACCCCTTGTCCAAACTTTAAACGTGAGTCAAGTCTGAACGGCTAAAGCCAGAATCTCCGGCAAAGTGGTCAAAGAAGGGTAATTTTTTGGTGAATTTTTCGGCACTTCGTAAGCTCGAAAATATGGAATAGAACCAGAGATATTTACAGTTTTAGTTTTCAGAAAAGTGCCAAAACAGGCCTTCAGCCGGGCAAGTCCACAAATGACCGTCACCGATTTCCATGACATTTGGCATACTTATAGATTCGAACCCCAGGATCACGAATCCGGTCTCCGTTTCTCGAAATTCCTATTTGTTTTGTGTTTTATGGCGTGTCAAAGTCTACGACGGAAAACTTTAGACATCTCTGAGCACCACATAAGTGAGGTTAGGACAGAATTTTGAACTATTTCGTCACCTACGGAATGTAAAGAAAGCATTCGATGCAAAAATTTTGAAATTTATTTTTTTTGGTGTGCACACGTTTTGCCCCATAAGTCATTTAAAAATAAGAGATATCGCAAATCTAAGACTGGTCCTGGAGTCTACTCTCATTCAACTACCACTTGACCTGCCTAACTCAATTTTTTTTCGGCACCCCCAAAAAATGGCAAGGTGCGCCCCTTCAATTTTCGACCCCTTGTCCAAACTTTAAACGTGAGTCACGTCTGAACGGCTAAAGCCAGAATCTCCGGCAAAGTGGTCAAAGAAGGGTAATTTTTTGGTGAATTTTTCGGCACTTCGTAAGCTCGAAAATATGGAATAGAACCAGAGATATTTACAGTTTTAGTTTTCAGAAAAGTGCCAAAACAGGCCTTCAGCCGGGCAAGTCCACAAATGACCGTCACCGATTTCCATGACATTTGGCATACTTATAGATTCGAACCCCAGGATCACGAATCCGGTCTCCGTTTCTCGAAATTCCTATTTGTTTTGTGTTTTATGGCGTGTCAAAGTCTACGACGGAAAACTTTAGACATCTCTGAGCACCACATAAGTGAGGTTAGGACAGAATTTTGAACTATTTCGTCACCTACGGAATGTAAAGAAAGCATTCGATGCAAAAATTTTGAAATTTATTTTTTTTGGTGTGCACACGTTTTGCCCCATAAGTCATTTAAAAATAAGAGATATCGCAAATCTAAGACTGGTCCTGGAGTCTACTCTCATTCAACTACCACTTGACCTGCCTAACTCAATTTTTTTTTCGGCACCCCCAAAAAATGGCAAGGTGCGCCCCTTCAATTTTCGACCCCTTGTCCAAACTTTAAACGTGAGTCAAGTCTGAACGGCTAAAGCCAGAATCTCCGGCAAAGTGGTCAAAGAAGGGTAATTTTTTGGTGAATTTTTCGGCACTTCGTAAGCTCGAAAATATGGAATAGAACCAGAGATATTTACAGTTTTAGTTTTCAGAAAAGTGCCAAAACAGGCCTTCAGCCGGGCAAGTCCACAAATGACCGTCACCGATTTCCATGACATTTGGCATACTTATAGATTCGAACCCCAGGATCACGAATCCGGTCTCCGTTTCTCGAAATTCCTATTTGTTTTGTGTTTTATGGCGTGTCAAAGTCTACGACGGAAAACTTTAGACATCTCTGAGCACCACATAAGTGAGGTTAGGACAGAATTTTGAACTATTTCGTCACCTACGGAATGTAAAGAAAGCATTCGATGCAAAAATTTTGAAATTTATTTTTTTTGGTGTGCACACGTTTTGCCCCATAAGTCATTTAAAAATAAGAGATATCGCAAATCTAAGACTGGTCCTGGAGTCTACTCTCATTCAACTACCACTTGACCTGCCTAACTCAATTTTTTTTTCGGCACCCCCAAAAAATGGCAAGGTGCGCCCCTTCAATTTTCGACCCCTTGTCCAAACTTTAAACGTGAGTCAAGTCTGAACGGCTAAAGCCAGAATCTCCGGCAAAGTGGTCAAAGAAGGGTAATTTTTTGGTGAATTTTTCGGCACTTCGTAAGCTCGAAAATATGGAATAGAACCAGAGATATTTACAGTTTTAGTTTTCAGAAAAGTGCCAAAACAGGCCTTCAGCCGGGCAAGTCCACAAATGACCGTCACCGATTTCCATGACATTTGGCATACTTATAGATTCGAACCCCAGGATCACGAATCCGGTCTCCGTTTCTCGAAATTCCTATTTGTTTTGTGTTTTATGGCGTGTCAAAGTCTACGACGGAAAACTTTAGACATCTCTGAGCACCACATAAGTGAGGTTAGGACAGAATTTTGAACTATTTCGTCACCTACGGAATGTAAAGAAAGCATTCGATGCAAAAATTTTGAAATTTATTTTTTTTGGTGTGCACACGTTTTGCCCCATAAGTCATTTAAAAATAAGAGATATCGCAAATCTAAGACTGGTCCTGGAGTCTACTCTCATTCAACTACCACTTGACCTGCCTAACTCAATTTTTTTTTCGGCACCCCCAAAAAATGGCAAGGTGCGCCCCTTCAATTTTCGACCCCTTGTCCAAACTTTAAACGTGAGTCAAGTCTGAACGGCTAAAGCCAGAATCTCCGGCAAAGTGGTCAAAGAAGGGTAATTTTTTGGTGAATTTTTCGGCACTTCGTAAGCTCGAAAATATGGAATAGAACCAGAGATATTTACAGTTTTAGATTTCAGAAAAGTGCCAAAACAGGCCTTCAGCCGGGCAAGTCCACAAATGACCGTCACCGATTTCCATGACATTTGGCATACTTATAGATTCGAACCCCAGGATCACGAATCCGGTCTCCGTTTCTCGAAATTCCTATTTGTTTTGTGTTTTATGGCGTGTCAAAGTCTACGACGGAAAACTTTAGACATCTCTGAGCACCACATAAGTGAGGTTAGGACAGAATTTTGAACTATTTCGTCACCTACGGAATGTAAAGAAAGCATTCGATGCAAAAATTTTGAAATTTATTTTTTTTGGTGTGCACACGTTTTGCCCCATAAGTCATTTAAAAATAAGAGATATCGCAAATCTAAGACTGGTCCTGGAGTCTACTCTCATTCAACTACCACTTGACCTGCCTAACTCAATTTTTTTTTCGGCACCCCCAAAAAATGGCAAGGTGCGCCCCTTCAATTTTCGACCCCTTGTCCAAACTTTAAACGTGAGTCAAGTCTGAACGGCTAAAGCCAGAATCTCCGGCAAAGTGGTCAAAGAAGGGTAATTTTTTGGTGAATTTTTCGGCACTTCGTAAGCTCGAAAATATGGAATAGAACCAGAGATATTTACAGTTTTAGTTTTCAGAAAAGTGCCAAAACAGGCCTTCAGCCGGGCAAGTCCACAAATGACCGTCACCGATTTCCATGACATTTGGCATACTTATAGATTCGAACCCCAGGATCACGAATCCGGTCTCCGTTTCTCGAAATTCCTATTTGTTTTGTGTTTTATGGCGTGTCAAAGTCTACGACGGAAAACTTTAGACATCTCTGAGCACCACATAAGTGAGGTTAGGACAGAATTTTGAACTATTTCGTCACCTACGGAATGTAAAGAAAGCATTCGATGCAAAAATTTTGAAATTTATTTTTTTTTGGTGTGCACACGTTTTGCCCCATAAGTCATTTAAAAATAAGAGATATCGCAAATCTAAGACTGGTCCTGGAGTCTACTCTCATTCAACTACCACTTGACCTGCCTAACTCAATTTTTTTTTCGGCACCCCCAAAAAATGGCAAGGTGCGCCCCTTCAATTTTCGACCCCTTGTCCAAACTTTAAACGTGAGTCAAGTCTGAACGGCTAAAGCCAGAATCTCCGGCAAAGTGGTCAAAGAAGGGTAATTTTTTGGTGAATTTTTCGGCACTTCGTAAGCTCGAAAATATGGAATAGAACCAGAGATATTTACAGTTTTAGTTTTCAGAAAAGTGCCAAAACAGGCCTTCAGCCGGGCAAGTCCACAAATGACCGTCACCGATTTCCATGACATTTGGCATACTTATAGATTCGTACCCCAGGATCACGAATCCGGTCTCCGTTTCTCGAAATTCCTATTTGTTTTGTGTTTTATGGCGTGTCAAAGTCTACGACGGAAAACTTTAGACATCTCTGAGCACCACATAAGTGAGGTTAGGACAGAATTTTGAACTATTTCGTCACCTACGGAATGTAAAGAAAGCATTCGATGCAAAAATTTTGAAATTTATTTTTTTTGGTGTGCACACGTTTTGCCCCATAAGTCATTTAAAAATAAGAGATATCGCAAATCTAAGACTGGTCCTGGAGTCTACTCTCATTCAACTACCACTTGACCTGCCTAACTCAATTTTTTTTTCGGCACCCCCAAAAAATGGCAAGGTGCGCCCCTTCAATTTTCGACCCCTTGTCCAAACTTTAAACGTGAGTCAAGTCTGAACGGCTAAAGCCAGAATCTCCGGCAAAGTGGTCAAAGAAGGGTAATTTTTTGGTGAATTTTTCGGCACTTCGTAAGCTCGAAAATATGGAATAGAACCAGAGATATTTACAGTTTTAGTTTTCAGAAAAGTGCCAAAACAGGCCTTCAGCCGGGCAAGTCCACAAATGACCGTCACCGATTTCCATGACATTTGGCATACTTATAGATTCGAACCCCAGGATCACGAATCCGGTCTCCGTTTCTCGAAATTCCTATTTGTTTTGTGTTTTATGGCGTGTCAAAGTCTACGACGGAAAACTTTAGACATCTCTGAGCACCACATAAGTGAGGTTAGGACAGAATTTTGAACTATTTCGTCACCTACGGAATGTAAAGAAAGCATTAGATGCAAAAATTTTGAAATTTATTTTTTTTGGTGTGCACACGTTTTGCCCCATAAGTCATTTAAAAATAAGAGATATCGCAAATCTAAGACTGGTCCTGGAGTCTACTCTCATTCAACTACCACTTGACCTGCCTAACTCAATTTTTTTTTCGGCACCCCCAAAAAATGGCAAGGGCGCCCCTTCAATTTTCGACCCCTTGTCCAAACTTTAAACGTGAGTCAAGTCTGAACGGCTAAAGCCAGAATCTCCGGCAAAGTGGTCAAAGAAGGGTAATTTTTTGGTGAATTTTTCGGCACTTCGTAAGCTCGAAAATATGGAATAGAACCAGAGATATTTACAGTTTTAGTTTTCAGAAAAGTGCCAAAACAGGCCTTCAGCCGGGCAAGTCCACAAATGACCGTCACCGATTTCCATGACATTTGGCATACTTATAGATTCGAACCCCAGGATCACGAATCCGGTCTCCGTTTCTCGAAATTCCTATTTGTTTTGTGTTTTATGGCGTGTCAAAGTCTACGACGGAAAACTTTAGACATCTCTGAGCACCACATAAGTGAGGTTAGGACAGAATTTTGAACTATTTCGTCACCTACGGAATGTAAAGAAAGCATTCGATGCAAAAATTTTGAAATTTATTTTTTTTGGTGTGCACACGTTTTGCCCCATAAGTCATTTAAAAATAAGAGATATCGCAAATCTAAGACTGGTCCTGGAGTCTACTCTCATTCAACTACCACTTGACCTGCCTAACTCAATTTTTTTTTCGGCACCCCCAAAAAATGGCAAGGTGCGCCCCTTCAATTTTCGACCCCTTGTCCAAACTTTAAACGTGAGTCAAGTCTGAACGGCTAAAGCCAGAATCTCCGGCAAAGTGGTCAAAGAAGGGTAATTTTTTGGTGAATTTTTCGGCACTTCGTAAGCTCGAAAATATGGAATAGAACCAGAGATATTTACAGTTTTAGTTTTCAGAAAAGTGCCAAAACAGGCCTTCAGCCGGGCAAGTCCACAAATGACCGTCACCGATTTCCATGACATTTGGCATACTTATAGATTCGAACCCCAGGATCACGAATCCGGTCTCCGTTTCTCGAAATTCCTATTTGTTTTGTGTTTTATGGCGTGTCAAAGTCTACGACGGAAAACTTTAGACATCTCTGAGCACCACATAAGTGAGGTTAGGACAGAATTTTGAACTATTTCGTCACCTACGGAATGTAAAGAAAGCATTCGATGCAAAAATTTTGAAATTTATTTTTTTTGGTGTGCACACGTTTTGCCCCATAAGTCATTTAAAAATAAGAGATATCGCAAATCTAAGACTGGTCCTGGAGTCTACTCTCATTCAACTACCACTTGACCTGCCTAACTCAATTTTTTTTCGGCACCCCCAAAAAATGGCAAGGTGCGCCCCTTCAATTTTCGACCCCTTGTCCAAACTTTAAACGTGAGTCAAGTCTGAACGGCTAAAGCCAGAATCTCCGGCAAAGTGGTCAAAGAAGGGTAATTTTTTGGTGAATTTTTCGGCACTTCGTAAGCTCGAAAATATGGAATAGAACCAGAGATATTTACAGTTTTAGTTTTCAGAAAAGTGCCAAAACAGGCCTTCAGCCGGGCAAGTCCACAAATGACCGTCACCGATTTCCATGACATTTGGCATACTTATAGATTCGAACCCCAGGATCACGAATCCGGTCTCCGTTTCTCGAAATTCCTATTTATTTTGTGTTTTATGGCGTGTCAAAGTCTACGACGGAAAACTTTAGACATCTCTGAGCACCACATAAGTGAGGTTAGGACAGAATTTTGAACTATTTCGTCACCTACGGAATGTAAAGAAAGCATTCGATGCAAAAATTTTGAAATTTATTTTTTTTGGTGTGCACACGTTTTGCCCCATAAGTCATTTAAAAATAAGAGATATCGCAAATCTAAGACTGGTCCTGGAGTCTACTCTCATTCAACTACCACTTGACCTGCCTAACTCAATTTTTTTTTCGGCACCCCCAAAAAATGGCAAGGTGCGCCCCTTCAATTTTCGACCCCTTGTCCAAACTTTAAACGTGAGTCAAGTCTGAACGGCTAAAGCCAGAATCTCCGGCAAAGTGGTCAAAGAAGGGTAATTTTTTGGTGAATTTTTCGGCACTTCGTAAGCTCGAAAATATGGAATAGAACCAGAGATATTTACAGTTTTAGTTTTCAGAAAAGTGCCAAAACAGGCCTTCAGCCGGGCAAGTCCACAAATGACCGTCACCGATTTCCATGACATTTGGCATACTTATAGATTCGAACCCCAGGATCACGAATCCGGTCTCCGTTTCTCGAAATTCCTATTTGTTTTGTGTTTTATGGCGTGTCAAAGTCTACGACGGAAAACTTTAGACATCTCTGAGCACCACATAAGTGAGGTTAGGACAGAATTTTGAACTATTTCGTCACCTACGGAATGTAAAGAAAGCATTCGATGCAAAAATTTTGAAATTTATTTTTTTTGGTGTGCACACGTTTTGCCCCATAAGTCATTTAAAAATAAGAGATATCGCAAATCTAAGACTGGTCCTGGAGTCTACTCTCATTCAACTACCACTTGACCTGCCTAACTCAATTTTTTTTCGGCACCCCCAAAAAATGGCAAGGTGCGCCCCTTCAATTTTCGACCCCTTGTCCAAACTTTAAACGTGAGTCAAGTCTGAACGGCTAAAGCCAGAATCTCCGGCAAAGTGGTCAAAGAAGGGTAATTTTTTGGTGAATTTTTCGGCACTTCGTAAGCTCGAAAATATGGAATAGAACCAGAGATATTTACAGTTTTAGTTTTCAGAAAAGTGCCAAAACAGGCCTTCAGCCGGGCAAGTCCACAAATGACCGTCACCGATTTCCATGACATTTGGCATACTTATAGATTCGAACCCCAGGATCACGAATCCGGTCTCCGTTTCTCGAAATTCCTATTTGTTTTGTGTTTTATGGCGTGTCAAAGTCTACGACGGAAAACTTTAGACATCTCTGAGCACCACATAAGTGAGGTTAGGACAGAATTTTGAACTATTTCGTCACCTACGGAATGTAAAGAAAGCATTCGATGCAAAAATTTTGAAATTTATTTTTTTTGGTGTGCACACGTTTTGCCCCATAAGTCATTTAAAAATAAGAGATATCGCAAATCTAAGACTGGTCCTGGAGTCTACTCTCATTCAACTACCACTTGACCTGCCTAACTCAATTTTTTTTTCGGCACCCCCAAAAAATGGCAAGGTGCGCCCCTTCAATTTTCGACCCCTTGTCCAAACTTTAAACGTGAGTCAAGTCTGAACGGCTAAAGCCAGAATCTCCGGCAAAGTGGTCAAAGAAGGGTAATTTTTTGGTGAATTTTTCGGCACTTCGTAAGCTCGAAAATATGGAATAGAACCAGAGATATTTACAGTTTTAGTTTTCAGAAAAGTGCCAAAACAGGCCTTCAGCCGGGCAAGTCCACAAATGACCGTCACCGATTTCCATGACATTTGGCATACTTATAGATTCGAACCCCAGGATCACGAATCCGGTCTCCGTTTCTCGAAATTCCTATTTGTTTTGTGTTTTATGGCGTGTCAAAGTCTACGACGGAAAACTTTAGACATCTCTGAGCACCACATAAGTGAGGTTAGGACAGAATTTTGAACTATTTCGTCACCTACGGAATGTAAAGAAAGCATTCGATGCAAAAATTTTGAAATTTATTTTTTTTGGTGTGCACACGTTTTGCCCCATAAGTCATTTAAAAATAAGAGATATCGCAAATCTAAGACTGGTCCTGGAGTCTACTCTCATTCAACTACCACTTGACCTGCCTAACTCAATTTTTTTTTCGGCACCCCCAAAAAATGGCAAGGTGCGCCCCTTCAATTTTCGACCCCTTGTCCAAACTTTAAACGTGAGTCAAGTCTGAACGGCTAAAGCCAGAATCTCCGGCAAAGTGGTCAAAGAAGGGTAATTTTTTGGTGAATTTTTCGGCACTTCGTAAGCTCGAAAATATGGAATAGAACCAGAGATATTTACAGTTTTAGTTTTCAGAAAAGTGCCAAAACAGGCCTTCAGCCGGGCAAGTCCACAAATGACCGTCACCGATTTCCATGACATTTGGCATACTTATAGATTCGAACCCCAGGATCACGAATCCGGTCTCCGTTTCTCGAAATTCCTATTTGTTTTGTGTTTTATGGCGTGTCAAAGTCTACGACGGAAAACTTTAGACATCTCTGAGCACCACATAAGTGAGGTTAGGACAGAATTTTGAACTATTTCGTCACCTACGGAATGTAAAGAAAGCATTCGATGCAAAAATTTTGAAATTTATTTTTTTTGGTGTGCACACGTTTTGCCCCATAAGTCATTTAAAAATAAGAGATATCGCAAATCTAAGACTGGTCCTGGAGTCTACTCTCATTCAACTACCACTTGACCTGCCTAACTCAAT
The DNA here is from genome assembly GCA_030765045.1 of Tenodera sinensis. NCBI lineage: Eukaryota > Metazoa > Arthropoda > Insecta > Mantodea > Mantidae > Tenodera > Tenodera sinensis. Next base: position 201,610 of record JAUKNM010000104.1, read on the forward strand.
TTTTTTTCGGCACCCCCAAAAAATGGCAAGGTGCGCCCCTTCAATTTTCGACCCCTTGTCCAAACTTTAAACGTGAGTCAAGTCTGAACGGCTAAAGCCAGAATCTCCGGCAAAGTGGTCAAAGAAGGGTAATTTTTTGGTGAATTTTTCGGCACTTCGTAAGCTCGAAAATATGGAATAGAACCAGAGATATTTACAGTTTTAGTTTTCAGAAAAGTGCCAAAACAGGCCTTCAGCCGGGCAAGTCCACAAATGACCGTCACCGATTTCCATGACATTTGGCATACTTATAGATTCAAACCCCAGGATCACGAATCCGGTATCCGTTTCTCGAAATTCCTATTTGTTTTGTGTTTTATGGCGTGTCAAAGTCTACGACGGAAAACTTTAGACATCTCTGAGCACCACATAAGTGAGGTTAGGACAGAATTTTGAACTATTTCGTCACCTACGGAATGTAAAGAAAGCATTCGATGCAAAAATTTTGAAATTTATTTTTTTTGGTGTGCACACGTTTTGCCCCATAAGTCATTTAAAAATAAGAGATATCGCAAATCTAAGACTGGTCCTGGAGTCTACTCTCATTCAACTACCACTTGACCTGCCTAACTCAATTTTTTTTTCGGCACCCCCAAAAAATGGCAAGGTGCGCCCCTTCAATTTTCGACCGCTTGTCCAAACTTTAAACGTGAGTCAAGTCTGAACGGCTAAAGCCAGAATCTCCGGCAAAGTGGTCAAAGAAGGGTAATTTTTTGGTGAATTTTTCGGCACTTCGTAAGCTCGAAAATATGGAATAGAACCAGAGATATTTACAGTTTTAGTTTTCAGAAAAGTGCCAAAACAGGCCTTCAGCCGGGCAAGTCCACAAATGACCGTCACCGATTTCCATGACATTTGGCATACTTATAGATTCGAACCCCAGGATCACGAATCCGGTCTCCGTTTCTCGAAATTCCTATTTGTTTTGTGTTTTATGGCGTGTCAAAGTCTACGACGGAAAACTTTAGACATCTCTGAGCACCACATAAGTGAGGTTAGGACAGAATTTTGAACTATTTCGTCACCTACGGAATGTAAAGAAAGCATTCGATGCAAAAATTTTGAAATTTATTTTTTTTGGTGTGCACACGTTTTGCCCCATAAGTCATTTAAAAATAAGAGATATCGCAAATCTAAGACTGGTCCTGGAGTCTACTCTCATTCAACTACCACTTGACCTGCCTAACTCAATTTTTTTTTCGGCACCCCCAAAAAATGGCGAGGTGCGCCCCTTCAATTTTCGACCCCTTGTCCAAACTTTAAACGTGAGTCAAGTCTGAACGGCTAAAGCCAGAATCTCCGGCAAAGTGGTCAAAGAAGGGTAATTTTTTGGTGAATTTTTCGGCACTTCGTAAGCTCGAAAATATGGAATAGAACCAGAGATATTTACAGTTTTAGTTTTCAGAAAAGCGCCAAAACAGGCCTTCAGCCGGGCAAGTCCACAAATGACCGTCACCGATTTCCATGACATTTGGCATACTTATAGATTCGAACCCCAGGATCACGAATCCGGTCTCCGTTTCTCGAAATTCCTATTTGTTTTGTGTTTTATGGCGTGTCAAAGTCTACGACGGAAAACTTTAGACATCTCTGAGCACCACATAAGTGAGGTTAGGACAGAATTTTGAACTATTTCGTCACCTACGGAATGTAAAGAAAGCATTCGATGCAAAAATTTTGAAATTTATTTTTTTGGTGTGCACACGTTTTGCCCCATAAGTCATTTAAAAATAAGAGATATCGCAAATCTAAGACTGGTCCTGGAGTCTACTCTCATTCAACTACCACTTGACCTGCCTAACTCAATTTTTTTTCGGCACCCCCAAAAAATGGCAAGGTGCGCCCCTTCAATTTTCGACCCCTTGTCCAAACTTTAAACGTGAGTCAAGTCTGAACGGCTAAAGCCAGAATCTCCGGCAAAGTGGTCAAAGAAGGGTAATTTTTTGGTGAATTTTTCGGCACTTCGTAAGCTCGAAAATATGGAATAGAACCAGAGATATTTACAGTTTTAGTTTTCAGAAAAGTGCCAAAACAGGCCTTCAGCCGGGCAAGTCCACAAATGACCGTCACCGATTTCCATGACATTTGGCATACTTATAGATTCGAACCCCAGGATCACGAATCCGGTCTCCGTTTCTCGAAATTCCTATTTGTTTTGTGTTTTATGGCGTGTCAAAGTCTACGACGGAAAACTTTAGACATCTCTGAGCACCACATAAGTGAGGTTAGGACAGAATTTTGAACTATTTCGTCACCTACGGAATGTAAAGAAAGCATTCGATGCAAAAATTTTGAAATTTATTTTTTTTGGTGTGCACACGTTTTGCCCCATGAGTCATTTAAAAATAAGAGATATCGCAAATCTAAGACTGGTCCTGGAGTCTACTCTCATTCAACTACCACTTGACCTGCCTAACTCAATTTTTTTTTCGGCACCCCCAAAAAATGGCAAGGTGCGCCCCTTCAATTTTCGACCCCTTGTCCAAACTTTAAACGTGAGTCAAGTCTGAACGGCTAAAGCCAGAATCTCCGGCAAAGTGGTCAAAGAAGGGTAATTTTTTGGTGAATTTTTCGGCACTTCGTAAGCTCGAAAATATGGAATAGAACCAGAGATATTTACAGTTTTAGTTTTCAGAAAAGTGCCAAAACAGGCCTTCAGCCGGGCAAGTCCACAAATGACCGTCACCGATTTCCATGACATTTGGCATACTTATAGATTCGAACCCCAGGATCACGAATCCGGTCTCCGTTTCTCGAAATTCCTATTTGTTTTGTGTTTTATGGCGTGTCAAAGTCTACGACGGAAAACTTTAGACATCTCTGAGCACCACATAAGTGAGGTTAGGACAGAATTTTGAACTATTTCGTCACCTACGGAATGTAAAGAAAGCATTCGATGCAAAAATTTTGAAATTTATTTTTTTTGGTGTGCACACGTTTTGCCCCATAAGTCATTTAAAAATAAGAGATATCGCAAATCTAAGACTGGTCCTGGAGTCTACTCTCATTCAACTACCACTTGACCTGCCTAACTCAATTTTTTTTCGGCACCCCCAAAAAATGGCAAGGTGCGCCCCTTCAATTTTCGACCCCTTGTCCAAACTTTAAACGTGAGTCAAGTCTGAACGGCTAAAGCCAGAATCTCCGGCAAAGTGGTCAAAGAAGGGTAATTTTTTGGTGAATTTTTCGGCACTTCGTAAGCTCGAAAATATGGAATAGAACCAGAGATATTTACAGTTTTAGTTTTCAGAAAAGTGCCAAAACAGGCCTTCAGCCGGGCAAGTCCACAAATGACCGTCACCGATTTCCATGACATTTGGCATACTTATAGATTCGAACCCCAGGATCACGAATCCGGTATCCGTTTCTCGAAATTCCTATTTGTTTTGTGTTTTATGGCGTGTCAAAGTCTACGACGGAAAACTTTAGACATCTCTGAGCACCACATAAGTGAGGTTAGGACAGAATTTTGAACTATTTCGTCACCTACGGAATGTAAAGAAAGCATTCGATGCAAAAATTTTGAAATTTATTTTTTTTGGTGTGCACACGTTTTGCCCCATAAGTCATTTAAAAATAAGAGATATCGCAAATCTAAGACTGGTCCTGGAGTCTACTCTCATTCAACTACCACTTGACCTGCCTAACTCAATTTTTTTTTCGGCACCCCCAAAAAATGGCAAGGTGCGCCCCTTCAATTTTCGACCGCTTGTCCAAACTTTAAACGTGAGTCAAGTCTGAACGGCTAAAGCCAGAATCTCCGGCAAAGTGGTCAAAGAAGGGTAATTTTTTGGTGAATTTTTCGGCACTTCGTAAGCTCGAAAATATGGAATAGAACCAGAGATATTTACAGTTTTAGTTTTCAGAAAAGTGCCAAAACAGGCCTTCAGCCGGGCAAGTCCACAAATGACCGTCACCGATTTCCATGACATTTGGCATACTTATAGATTCGAACCCCAGGATCACGAATCCGGTCTCCGTTTCTCGAAATTCCTATTTGTTTTGTGTTTTATGGCGTGTCAAAGTCTACGACGGAAAACTTTAGACATCTCTGAGCACCACATAAGTGAGGTTAGGACAGAATTTTGAACTATTTCGTCACCTACGGAATGTAAAGAAAGCATTCGATGCAAAAATTTTGAAATTTATTTTTTTTGGTGTGCACACGTTTTGCCCCATGAGTCATTTAAAAATAAGAGATATCGCAAATCTAAGACTGGTCCTGGAGTCTACTCTCATTCAACTACCACTTGACCTGCCTAACTCAATTTTTTTTTCGGCACCCCCAAAAAATGGCAAGGTGCGCCCCTTCAATTTTCGACCCCTTGTCCAAACTTTAAACGTGAGTCAAGTCTGAACGGCTAAAGCCAGAATCTCCGGCAAAGTGGTCAAAGAAGGGTAATTTTTTGGTGAATTTTTCGGCACTTCGTAAGCTCGAAAATATGGAATAGAACCAGAGATATTTACAGTTTTAGTTTTCAGAAAAGTGCCAAAACAGGCCTTCAGCCGGGCAAGTCCACAAATGACCGTCACCGATTTCCATGACATTTGGCATACTTATAGATTCGAACCCCAGGATCACGAATCCGGTCTCCGTTTCTCGAAATTCCTATTTGTTTTGTGTTTTATGGCGTGTCAAAGTCTACGACGGAAAACTTTAGACATCTCTGAGCACCACATAAGTGAGGTTAGGACAGAATTTTGAACTATTTCGTCACCTACGGAATGTAAAGAAAGCATTCGATGCAAAAATTTTGAAATTTATTTTTTTTGGTGTGCACACGTTTTGCCCCATAAGTCATTTAAAAATAAGAGATATCGCAAATCTAAGACTGGTCCTGGAGTCTACTCTCATTCAACTACCACTTGACCTGCCTAACTCAATTTTTTTTCGGCACCCCCAAAAAATGGCAAGGTGCGCCCCTTCAATTTTCGACCCCTTGTCCAAACTTTAAACGTGAGTCAAGTCTGAACGGCTAAAGCCAGAATCTCCGGCAAAGTGGTCAAAGAAGGGTAATTTTTTGGTGAATTTTTCGGCACTTCGTAAGCTCGAAAATATGGAATAGAACCAGAGATATTTACAGTTTTAGTTTTCAGAAAAGTGCCAAAACAGGCCTTCAGCCGGGCAAGTCCACAAATGACCGTCACCGATTTCCATGACATTTGGCATACTTATAGATTCGAACCCCAGGATCACGAATCCGGTCTCCGTTTCTCGAAATTCCTATTTGTTTTGTGTTTTATGGCGTGTCAAAGTCTACGACGGAAAACTTTAGACATCTCTGAGCACCACATAAGTGAGGTTAGGACAGAATTTTGAACTATTTCGTCACCTACGGAATGTAAAGAAAGCATTCGATGCAAAAATTTTGAAATTTATTTTTTTGGTGTGCACACGTTTTGCCCCATAAGTCATTTAAAAATAAGAGATATCGCAAATCTAAGACTGGTCCTGGAGTCTACTCTCATTCAACTACCACTTGACCTGCCTAACTCAATTTTTTTTTCGGCACCCCCAAAAAATGGCAAGGTGCGCCCCTTCAATTTTCGACCCCTTGTCCAAACTTTAAACGTGAGTCAAGTCTGAACGGCTAAAGCCAGAATCTCCGGCAAAGTGGTCAAAGAAGGGTAATTTTTTGGTGAATTTTTCGGCACTTCGTAAGCTCGAAAATATGGAATAGAACCAGAGATATTTACAGTTTTAGTTTTCAGAAAAGTGCCAAAACAAGCCTTCAGCCGGGCAAGTCCACAAATGACCGTCACCGATTTCCATGACATTTGGCATACTTATAGATTCGAACACCAGGATCACGAATCCGGTCTCCGTTTCTCGAAATTCCTATTTGTTTTGTGTTTTATGGCGTGTCAAAGTCTACGACGGAAAACTTTAGACATCTCTGAGCACCACATAAGTGAGGTTAGGACAGAATTTTGAACTATTTCGTCACCTACGGAATGTAAAGAAAGCATTCGATGCAAAAATTTTGAAATTTATTTTTTTTGGTGTGCACACGTTTTGCCCCATAAGTCATTTAAAAATAAGAGATATCGCAAATCTAAGACTGGTCCTGGAGTCTACTCTCATTCAACTACCACTTGACCTGCCTAACTCAATTTTTTTTTCGGCACCCCCAAAAAATGGCAAGGTGCGCCCCTTCAATTTTCGACCCCTTGTCCAAACTTTAAACGTGAGTCAAGTCTGAACGGCTAAAGCCAGAATCTCCGGCAAAGTGGTCAAAGAAGGGTAATTTTTTGGTGAATTTTTCGGCACTTCGTAAGCTCGAAAATATGGAATAGAACCAGAGATATTTACAGTTTTAGTTTTCAGAAAAGTGCCAAAACAGGCCTTCAGCCGGGCAAGTCCACAAATGACCGTCACCGATTTCCATGACATTTGGCATACTTATAGATTCGAACCCCAGGATCACGAATCCGGTCTCCGTTTCTCGAAATTCCTATTTGTTTTGTGTTTTATGGCGTGTCAAAGTCTACGACGGAAAACTTTAGACATCTCTGAGCACCACATAAGTGAGGTTAGGACAGAATTTTGAACTATTTCGTCACCTACGGAATGTAAAGAAAGCATTCGATACAAAAATTTTGAAATTTATTTTTTTTGGTGTGCACACGTTTTGCCCCATAAGTCATTTAAAAATAAGAGATATCGCAAATCTAAGACTGGTCCTGGAGTCTACTCTCATTCAACTACCACTTGACCTGCCTAACTCAATTTTTTTTTCGGCACCCCCAAAAAATGGCAAGGTGGGCCCCTTCAATTTTCGACCCCTTGTCCAAACTTTAAACGTGAGTCAAGTCTGAACGGCTAAAGCCAGAATCTCCGGCAAAGTGGTCAAAGAAGGGTAATTTTTTGGTGAATTTTTCGGCACTTCGTAAGCTCGAAAATATGGAATAGAACCAGAGATATTTACAGTTTTAGTTTTCAGAAAAGTGCCAAAACAGGCCTTCAGCCGGGCAAGTCCACAAATGACCGTCACCGATTTCCATGACATTTGGCATACTTATAGATTCGAACCCCAGGATCACGAATCCGGTCTCCGTTTCTCGAAATTCCTATTTGTTTTGTGTTTTATGGCGTGTCAAAGTCTACGACGGAAAACTTTAGACATCTCTGAGCACCACATAAGTGAGGTTAGGACAGAATTTTGAACTATTTCGTCACCTACGGAATGTAAAGAAAGCATTCGATGCAAAAATTTTGAAATTTATTTTTTTTGGTGTGCACACGTTTTGCCCCATAAGTCATTTAAAAATAAGAGATATCGCAAATCTAAGACTGGTCCTGGAGTCTACTCTCATTCAACTACCACTTGACCTGCCTAACTCAATTTTTTTTTCGGCACCCCCAAAAAATGGCAAGGTGCGCCCCTTCAATTTTCGACCCCTTGTCCAAACTTTAAACGTGAGTCAAGTCTGAACGGCTAAAGCCAGAATCTCCGGCAAAGTGGTCAAAGAAGGGTAATTTTTTGGTGAATTTTTCGGCACTTCGTAAGCTCGAAAATATGGAATAGAACCAGAGATATTTACAGTTTTAGTTTTCAGAAAAGTGCCAAAACAGGCCTTCAGCCGGGCAAGTCCACAAATGACCGTCACCGATTTCCATGACATTTGGCATACTTATAGATTCGAACCCCAGGATCACGAATCCGGTCTCCGTTTCTCGAAATTCCTATTTGTTTTGTGTTTTATGGCGTGTCAAAGTCTACGACGGAAAACTTTAGACATCTCTGAGCACCACATAAGTGAGGTTAGGACAGAATTTTGAACTATTTCGTCACCTACGGAATGTAAAGAAAGCATTCGATGCAAAAATTTTGAAATTTATTTTTTTTGGTGTGCACACGTTTTGCCCCATAAGTCATTTAAAAATAAGAGATATCGCAAATCTAAGACTGGTCCTGGAGTCTACTCTCATTCAACTACCACTTGACCTGCCTAACTCAATTTTTTTTCGGCACCCCCAAAAAATGGCAAGGTGCGCCCCTTCAATTTTCGACCCCTTGTCCAAACTTTAAACGTGAGTCAAGTCTGAACGGCTAAAGCCAGAATCTCCGGCAAAGTGGTCAAAGAAGGGTAATTTTTTGGTGAATTTTTCGGCACTTCGTAAGCTCGAAAATATGGAATAGAACCAGAGATATTTACAGTTTTAGTTTTCAGAAAAGTGCCAAAACAGGCCTTCAGCCGGGCAAGTCCACAAATGACCGTCACCGATTTCCATGACATTTGGCATACTTATAGATTCGAACCCCAGGATCACGAATCCGGTCTCCGTTTCTCGAAATTCCTATTTGTTTTGTGTTTTATGGCGTGTCAAAGTCTACGACGGAAAACTTTAGACATCTCTGAGCACCACATAAGTGAGGTTAGGACAGAATTTTGAACTATTTCGTCACCTACGGAATGTAAAGAAAGCATTCGATGCAAAAATTTTGAAATTTATTTTTTTTGGTGTGCACACGTTTTGCCCCATAAGTCATTTAAAAATAAGAGATATCGCAAATCTAAGACTGGTCCTGGAGTCTACTCTCATTCAACTACCACTTGACCTGCCTAACTCAATTTTTTTTTCGGCACCCCCAAAAAATGGCAAGGTGCGCCCCTTCAATTTTCGACCCCTTGTCCAAACTTTAAACGTGAGTCAAGTCTGAACGGCTAAAGCCAGAATCTCCGGCAAAGTGGTCAAAGAAGGGTAATTTTTTGGTGAATTTTTCGGCACTTCGTAAGCTCGAAAATATGGAATAGAACCAGAGATATTTACAGTTTTAGTTTTCAGAAAAGTGCCAAAACAGGCCTTCAGCCGGGCAAGTCCACAAATGACCGTCACCGATTTCCATGACATTTGGCATACTTATAGATTCGAACCCCAGGATCACGAATCCGGTCTCCGTTTCTCGAAATTCCTATTTGTTTTGTGTTTTATGGCGTGTCAAAGTCTACGACGGAAAACTTTAGACATCTCTGAGCACCACATAAGTGAGGTTAGGACAGAATTTTGAACTATTTCGTCACCTACGGAATGTAAAGAAAGCATTCGATGCAAAAATTTTGAAATTTATTTTTTTGGTGTGCACACGTTTTGCCCCATAAGTCATTTAAAAATAAGAGATATCGCAAATCTAAGACTGGTCCTGGAGTCTACTCTCATTCAGCTACCACTTGACCTGCCTAACTCAATTTTTTTTTCGGCACCCCCAAAAAATGGCAAGGTGCGCCCCTTCAATTTTCGACCCCTTGTCCAAACTTTAAACGTGAGTCAAGTCTGAACGGCTAAAGCCAGAATCTCCGGCAAAGTGGTCAAAGAAGGGTAATTTTTTGGTGAATTTTTCGGCACTTCGTAAGCTCGAAAATATGGAATAGAACCAGAGATATTTACAGTTTTAGTTTTCAGAAAAGTGCCAAAACAGGCCTTCAGCCGGGCAAGTCCACAAATGACCGTCACCGATTTCCATGACATTTGGCATACTTATAGATTCGAACCCCAGGATCACGAATCCGGTCTCCGTTTCTCGAAATTCCTATTTGTTTTGTGTTTTATGGCGTGTCAAAGTCTACGACGGAAAACTTTAGACATCTCTGAGCACCACATAAGTGAGGTTAGGACAGAATTTTGAACTATTTCGTCACCTACGGAATGTAAAGAAAGCATTCGATGCAAAAATTTTGAAATTTATTTTTTTTGGTGTGCACACGTTTTGCCCCATAAGTCATTTAAAAATAAGAGATATCGCAAATCTAAGACTGGTCCTGGAGTCTACTCTCATTCAACTACCACTTGACCTGCCTAACTCAATTTTTTTTTCGGCACCCCCAAAAAATGGCAAGGTGGGCCCCTTCAATTTTCGACCCCTTGTCCAAACTTTAAACGTGAGTCAAGTCTGAACGGCTAAAGCCAGAATCTCCGGCAAAGTGGTCAAAGAAGGGTAATTTTTTGGTGAATTTTTCGGCACTTCGTAAGCTCGAAAATATGGAATAGAACCAGAGATATTTACAGTTTTAGTTTTCAGAAAAGTGCCAAAACAGGCCTTCAGCCGGGCAAGTCCACAAATGACCGTCACCGATTTCCATGACATTTGGCATACTTATAGATTCGAACCCCAGGATCACGAATCCGGTCTCCGTTTCTCGAAATTCCTATTTGTTTTGTGTTTTATGGCGTGTCAAAGTCTACGACGGAAAACTTTAGACATCTCTGAGCACCACATAAGTGAGGTTAGGACAGAATTTTGAACTATTTCGTCACCTACGGAATGTAAAGAAAGCATTCGATGCAAAAATTTTGAAATTTATTTTTTTGGTGTGCACACGTTTTGCCCCATAAGTCATTTAAAAATAAGAGATATCGCAAATCTAAGACTGGTCCTGGAGTCTACTCTCATTCAACTACCACTTGACCTGCCTAACTCAATTTTTTTTTCGGCACCCCCAAAAAATGGCAAGGTGCGCCCCTTCAATTTTCGACCCCTTGTCCAAACTTTAAACGTGAGTCAAGTCTGAACGGCTAAAGCCAGAATCTCCGGCAAAGTGGTCAAAGAAGGGTAATTTTTTGGTGAATTTTTCGGCACTTCGTAAGCTCGAAAATATGGAATAGAACCAGAGATATTTACAGTTTTAGTTTTCAGAAAAGTGCCAAAACAGGCCTTCAGCCGGGCAAGTCCACAAATGACCGTCACCGATTTCCATGACATTTGGCATACTTATAGATTCGAACCCCAGGATCACGAATCCGGTCTCCGTTTCTCGAAATTCCTATTTGTTTTGTGTTTTATGGCGTGTCAAAGTCTACGACGGAAAACTTTAGACATCTCTGAGCACCACATAAGTGAGGTTAGGACAGAATTTTGAACTATTTCGTCACCTACGGAATGTAAAGAAAGCATTCGATGCAAAAATTTTGAAATTTATTTTTTTTGGTGTGCACACGTTTTGCCCCATAAGTCATTTAAAAATAAGAGATATCGCAAATCTAAGACTGGTCCTGGAGTCTACTCTCATTCAACTACCACTTGACCTGCCTAACTCAATTTTTTTTTCGGCACCCCCAAAAAATGGCGAGGTGCGCCCCTTCAATTTTCGACCCCTTGTCCAAACTTTAAACGTGAGTCAAGTCTGAACGGCTAAAGCCAGAATCTCCGGCAAAGTGGTCAAAGAAGGGTAATTTTTTGGTGAATTTTTCGGCACTTCGTAAGCTCGAAAATATGGAATAGAACCAGAGATATTTACAGTTTTAGTTTTCAGAAAAGTGCCAAAACAGGCCTTCAGCCGGGCAAGTCCACAAATGACCGTCACCGATTTCCATGACATTTGGCATACTTATAGATTCGAACCCCAGGATCACGAATCCGGTCTCCGTTTCTCGAAATTCCTATTTGTTTTGTGTTTTATGGCGTGTCAAAGTCTACGACGGAAAACTTTAGACATCTCTGAGCACCACATAAGTGAGGTTAGGACAGAATTTTGAACTATTTCGTCACCTACGGAATGTAAAGAAAGCATTCGATGCAAAAATTTTGAAATTTATTTTTTTTGGTGTGCACACGTTTTGCCCCATAAGTCATTTAAAAATAAGAGATATCGCAAATCTAAGACTGGTCCTGGAGTCTACTCTCATTCAACTACCACTTGACCTGCCTAACTCAATTTTTTTTCGGCACCCCCAAAAAATGGCAAGGTGCGCCCCTTCAATTTTCGACCCCTTGTCCAAACTTTAAACGTGAGTCAAGTCTGAACGGCTAAAGCCAGAATCTCCGGCAAAGTGGTCAAAGAAGGGTAATTTTTTGGTGAATTTTTCGGCACTTCGTAAGCTCGAAAATATGGAATAGAACCAGAGATATTTACAGTTTTAGTTTTCAGAAAAGTGCCAAAACAGGCCTTCAGCCGGGCAAGTCCACAAATGACCGTCACCGATTTCCATGACATTTGGCATACTTATAGATTCGAACCCCAGGATCACGAATCCGGTCTCCGTTTCTCGAAATTCCTATTTGTTTTGTGTTTTATGGCGTGTCAAAGTCTACGACGGAAAACTTTAGACATCTCTGAGCACCACATAAGTGAGGTTAGGACAGAATTTTGAACTATTTCGTCACCTACGGAATGTAAAGAAAGCATTCGATGCAAAAATTTTGAAATTTATTTTTTTTGGTGTGCACACGTTTTGCCCCATAAGTCATTTAAAAATAAGAGATATCGCAAATCTAAGACTGGTCCTGGAGTCTACTCTCATTCAACTACCACTTGACCTGCCTAACTCAATTTTTTTTTCGGCACCCCCAAAAAATGGCAAGGTGCGCCCCTTCAATTTTCGACCCCTTGTCCAAACTTTAAACGTGAGTCAAGTCTGAACGGCTAAAGCCAGAATCTCCGGCAAAGTGGTCAAAGAAGGGTAATTTTTTGGTGAATTTTTCGGCACTTCGTAAGCTCGAAAATATGGAATAGAACCAGAGATATTTACAGTTTTAGTTTTCAGAAAAGTGCCAAAACAGGCCTTCAGCCGGGCAAGTCCACAAATGACCGTCACCGATTTCCATGACATTTGGCATACTTATAGATTCGAACGCCAGGATCACGAATCCGGTCTCCGTTTCTCGAAATTCCTATTTGTTTTGTGTTTTATGGCGTGTCATAGTCTACGACGGAAAACTTTAGACATCTCTGAGCACCACATAAGTGAGGTTAGGACAGAATTTTGAACTATTTCGTCACCTACGGAATGTAAAGAAAGCATTCGATGCAAAAATTTTGAAATTTATTTTTTTTGGTGTGCACACGTTTTGCCCCATAAGTCATTTAAAAATAAGAGATATCGCAAATCTAAGACTGGTCCTGGAGTCTACTCTCATTCAACTACCACTTGACCTGCCTAACTCAATTTTTTTTTCGGCACCCCCAAAAAATGGCAAGGTGCGCCCCTTCAATTTTCGACCCCTTGTCCAAACTTTAAACGTGAGTCAAGTCTGAACGGCTAAAGCCAGAATCTCCGGCAAAGTGGTCAAAGAAGGGTAATTTTTTGGTGAATTTTTCGGCACTTCGTAAGCTCGAAAATATGGAATAGAACCAGAGATATTTACAGTTTTAGTTTTCAGAAAAGTGCCAAAACAGGCCTTCAGCCGGGCAAGTCCACAAATGACCGTCACCGATTTCCATGACATTTGGCATACTTATAGATTCGAACCCCAGGATCACGAATCCGGTCTCCGTTTCTCGAAATTCCTATTTGTTTTGTGTTTTATGGCGTGTCAAAGTCTACGACGGAAAACTTTAGACATCTCTGAGCACCACATAAGTGAGGTTAGGACAGAATTTTGAACTATTTCGTCACCTACGGAATGTAAAGAAAGCATTCGATGCAAAAATTTTGAAATTTATTTTTTTTGGTGTGCACACGTTTTGCCCCATAAGTCATTTAAAAATAAGAGATATCGCAAATCTAAGACTGGTCCTGGAGTCTACTCTCATTCAACTACCACTTGACCTGCCTAACTCAATTTTTTTTCGGCACCCCCAAAAAATGGCAAGGTGCGCCCCTTCAATTTTCGACCCCTTGTCCAAACTTTAAACGTGAGTCAAGTCTGAACGGCTAAAGCCAGAATCTCCGGCAAAGTGGTCAAAGAAGGGTAATTTTTTGGTGAATTTTTCGGCACTTCGTAAGCTCGAAAATATGGAATAGAACCAGAGATATTTACAGTTTTAGTTTTCAGAAAAGTGCCAAAACAGGCCTTCAGCCGGGCAAGTCCACAAATGACCGTCACCGATTTCCATGACATTTGGCATACTTATAGATTCGAACCCCAGGATCACGAATCCGGTCTCCGTTTCTCGAAATTCCTATTTGTTTTGTGTTTTATGGCGTGTCAAAGTCTACGACGGAAAACTTTAGACATCTCTGAGCACCACATAAGTGAGGTTAGGACAGAATTTTGAACTATTTCGTCACCTACGGAATGTAAAGAAAGCATTCGATGCAAAAATTTTGAAATTTATTTTTTTTGGTGTGCACACGTTTTGCCCCATAAGTCATTTAAATATAAGAGATATCGCAAATCTAAGACTGGTCCTGGAGTCTACTCTCATTCAACTACCACTTGACCTGCCTAACTCAATTTTTTTTTCGGCACCCCCAAAAAATGGCAAGGTGCGCCCCCTCAATTTTCGACCCCTTGTCCAAACTTTAAACGTGAGTCAAGTCTGAACGGCTAAAGCCAGAATCTCCGGCAAAGTGGTCAAAGAAGGGTAATTTTTTGGTGAATTTTTCGGCACTTCGTAAGCTCGAAAATATGGAATAGAACCAGAGATATTTACAGTTTTAGTTTTCAGAAAAGTGCCAAAACAGGCCTTCAGCCGGGCAAGTCCACAAATGACCGTCACCGATTTCCATGACATTTGGCATACTTATAGATTCGAACCCCAGGATCACGAATCCGGTCTCCGTTTCTCGAAATTCCTATTTGTTTTGTGTTTTATGGCGTGTCAAAGTCTACGACGGAAAACTTTAGACATCTCTGAGCACCACATAAGTGAGGTTAGGACAGAATTTTGAACTATTTCGTCACCTACGGAATGTAAAGAAAGCATTCGATGCAAAAATTTTGAAATTTATTTTTTTTGGTGTGCACACGTTTTGCCCCATAAGTCATTTAAAAATAAGAGATATCGCAAATCTAAGACTGGTCCTGGAGTCTACTCTCATTCAACTACCACTTGACCTGCCTAACTCAATTTTTTTTTCGGCACCCCCAAAAAATGGCAAGGTGCGCCCCTTCAATTTTCGACCCCTTGTCCAAACTTTAAACGTGAGTCAAGTCTGAACGGCTAAAGCCAGAATCTCCGGCAAAGTGGTCAAAGAAGGGTAATTTTTTGGTGAATTTTTCGGCACTTCGTAAGCTCGAAAATATGGAATAGAACCAGAGATATTTACAGTTTTAGTTTTCAGAAAAGTGCCAAAACAGGCCTTCAGCCGGGCAAGTCCACAAATGACCGTCACCGATTTCCATGACATTTGGCATACTTATAGATTCGAACCCCAGGATCACGAATCCGGTCTCCGTTTCTCGAAATTCCTATTTGTTTTGTGTTTTATGGCGTGTCAAAGTCTACGACGGAAAACTTTAGACATCTCTGAGCACCACATAAGTGAGGTTAGGACAGAATTTTGAACTATTTCGTCACCTACGGAATGTAAAGAAAGCATTCGATGCAAAAATTTTGAAATTTATTTTTTTTGGTGTGCACACGTTTTGCCCCATAAGTCATTTAAAAATAAGAGATATCGCAAATCTAAGACTGGTCCTGGAGTCTACTCTCATTCAA
The DNA here is from genome assembly GCA_030765045.1 of Tenodera sinensis. Lineage (NCBI taxonomy): Eukaryota > Metazoa > Arthropoda > Insecta > Mantodea > Mantidae > Tenodera > Tenodera sinensis. Next base: position 216,973 of record JAUKNM010000104.1, read on the forward strand.
CTACCACTTGACCTGCCTAACTCAATTTTTTTTTCGGCACCCCCAAAAAATGGCAAGGTGCGCCCCTTCAATTTTCGACCCCTTGTCCAAACTTTAAACGTGAGTCAAGTCTGAACGGCTAAAGCCAGAATCTCCGGCAAAGTGGTCAAAGAAGGGTAATTTTTTGGTGAATTTTTCGGCACTTCGTAAGCTCGAAAATATGGAATAGAACCAGAGATATTTACAGTTTTAGTTTTCAGAAAAGTGCCAAAACAGGCCTTCAGCCGGGCAAGTCCACAAATGACCGTCACCGATTTCCATGACATTTGGCATACTTATAGATTCGAACCCCAGGATCACGAATCCGGTCTCCGTTTCTCGAAATTCCTATTTGTTTTGTGTTTTATGGCGTGTCAAAGTCTACGACGGAAAACTTTAGACATCTCTGAGCACCACATAAGTGAGGTTAGGACAGAATTTTGAACTATTTCGTCACCTACGGAATGTAAAGAAAGCATTCGATGCAAAAATTTTGAAATTTATTTTTTTTGGTGTGCACACGTTTTGCCCCATAAGTCATTTAAAAATAAGAGATATCGCAAATCTAAGACTGGTCCTGGAGTCTACTCTCATTCAACTACCACTTGACCTGCCTAACTCAATTTTTTTTTCGGCACCCCCAAAAAATGGCAAGGTGCGCCCCTTCAATTTTCGACCCCTTGTCCAAACTTTAAACGTGAGTCAAGTCTGAACGGCTAAAGCCAGAATCTCCGGCAAAGTGGTCAAAGAAGGGTAATTTTTTGGTGAATTTTTCGGCACTTCGTAAGCTCGAAAATATGGAATAGAACCAGAGATATTTACAGTTTTAGTTTTCAGAAAAGTGCCAAAACAGGCCTTCAGCCGGGCAAGTCCACAAATGACCGTCACCGATTTCCATGACATTTGGCATACTTATAGATTCGAACCCCAGGATCACGAATCCGGTCTCCGTTTCTCGAAATTCCTATTTGTTTTGTGTTTTATGGCGTGTCAAAGTCTACGACGGAAAACTTTAGACATCTCTGAGCACCACATAAGTGAGGTTAGGACAGAATTTTGAACTATTTCGTCACCTACGGAATGTAAAGAAAGCATTCGATGCAAAAATTTTGAAATTTATTTTTTTTGGTGTGCACACGTTTTGCCCCATAAGTCATTTAAAAATAAGAGATATCGCAAATCTAAGACTGGTCCTGGAGTCTACTCTCATTCAACTACCACTTGACCTGCCTAACTCAATTTTTTTTTCGGCACCCCCAAAAAATGGCAAGGTGCGCCCCTTCAATTTTCGACCCCTTGTCCAAACTTTAAACGTGAGTCAAGTCTGAACGGCTAAAGCCAGAATCTCCGGCAAAGTAGTCAAAGAAGGGTAATTTTTTGGTGAATTTTTCGGCACTTCGTAAGCTCGAAAATATGGAATAGAACCAGAGATATTTACAGTTTTAGTTTTCAGAAAAGTGCCAAAACAGGCCTTCAGCCGGGCAAGTCCACAAATGACCGTCACCGATTTCCATGACATTTGGCATACTTATAGATTCGAACCCCAGGATCACGAATCCGGTCTCCGTTTCTCGAAATTCCTATTTGTTTTGTGTTTTATGGCGTGTCAAAGTCTACGACGGAAAACTTTAGACATCTCTGAGCACCACATAAGTGAGGTTAGGACAGAACTTTGAACTATTTCGTCACCTACGGAATGTAAAGAAAGCATTCGATGCAAAAATTTTGAAATTTATTTTTTTTGGGTTGCACACGTTTTGCCCCATAAGTCATTTAAAAATAAGAGATATCGCAAATCTAAGACTGGTCCTGGAGTCTACTCTCATTCAACTACCACTTGACCTGCCTAACTCAATTTTTTTTTCGGCACCCCCAAAAAATGGCTAGGTGCGCCCCTTCAATTTTCGACCCCTTGTCCAAACTTTAAACGTGAGTCAAGTCTGAACGGCTAAAGCCAGAATCTCCGGCAAAGTGGTCAAAGAAGGGTAATTTTTTGGTGAATTTTTCGGCACTTCGTAAGCTCGAAAATATGGAATAGAACCAGAGATATTTACAGTTTTAGTTTTCAGAAAAGTGCCAAAACAGGCCTTCAGCCGGGCAAGTCCACAAATGACCGTCACCGATTTCCATGACATTTGGCATACTTATAGATTCGAACCCCAGGATCACGAATCCGGTCTCCGTTTCTCGAAATTCCTATTTGTTTTGTGTTTTATGGCGTGTCAAAGTCTACGACGGAAAACTTTAGACATCTCTGAGCACCACATAAGTGAGGTTAGGACAGAATTTTGAACTATTTCGTCACCTACGGAATGTAAAGAAAGCATTCGATGCAAAAATTTTGAAATTTATTTTTTTTGGTGTGCACACGTTTTGCCCCATAAGTCATTTAAAAATAAGAGATATCGCAAATCTAAGACTGGTCCTGGAGTCTACTCTCATTCAACTACCACTTGACCTGCCTAACTCAATTTTTTTTTCGGCACCCCCAAAAAATGGCAAGGTGCGCCCCTTCAATTTTCGACCCCTTGTCCAAACTTTAAACGTGAGTCAAGTCTGAACGGCTAAAGCCAGAATCTCCGGCAAAGTGGTCAAAGAAGGGTAATTTTTTGGTGAATTTTTCGGCACTTCGTAAGCTCGATAATATGGAATAGAACCAGAGATATTTACAGTTTTAGTTTTCAGAAAAGTGCCAAAACAGGCCTTCAGCCGGGCAAGTCCACAAATGACCGTCACCGATTTCCATGACATTTGGCATACTTATAGATTCGAACCCCAGGATCACGAATCCGGTCTCCGTTTCTCGAAATTCCTATTTGTTTTGTGTTTTATGGCGTGTGAAAGTCTACGACGGAAAACTTTAGACATCTCTGAGCACCACATAAGTGAGGTTAGGACAGAATTTTGAACTATTTCGTCACCTACGGAATGTAAAGAAAGCATTCGATGCAAAAATTTTGAAATTTATTTTTTTGGTGTGCACACATCTTGCCCCATAAGTCATTTAAAAATAAGAGATATCGCAAATCTAAGACTGGTCCTGGAGTCTACTCTCATTCAACTACCACTTGACCTGCCTAACTCAATTTTTTTTTCGGCACCCCCAAAAAATGGCAAGGTGCGCCCCTTCAATTTTCGACCCCTTGTCCAAACTTTAAACGTGAGTCAACTCTGAACGGCTAAAGCCAGAATCTCCGGCAAAGTGGTCAAAGAAGGGTAATTTTTTGGTGAATTTTTCGGCACTTCGTAAGCTCGAAAATATGGAATAGAACCAGAGATATTTACAGTTTTAGTTTTCAGAAAAGTGCCAAAACAGGCCTTCAGCCGGGCAAGTCCACAAATGACCGTCACCGATTTCCATGACATTTGGCATACTTATAGATTCGAACCCCAGGATCACGAATCCGGTCTCCGTTTCTCGAAATTCCTATTTGTTTTGTGTTTTATGGCGTGTCAAAGTCTACGACGGAAAACTTTAGACATCTCTGAGCACCACATAAGTGAGGTTAGGACAGAATTTTGAACTATTTCGTCACCTACGGAATGTAAAGAAAGCATTCGATGCAAAAATTTAAAAAATTTATTTTTTTTGGTGTGCACACGTTTTGCCCCATAAGTCATTCAAAAATAAGAGATATCGCAAATCTAAGACTGGTCCTGGAGTCTACTCTCATTCAACTACCACTTGACCTGCCTAACTCAATTTTTTTTCGGCACCCCCAAAAAATGGCGAGGTGCGCCCCTTCAATTTTCGACCCCTTGTCCAAACTTTAAACGTGAGTCAAGTCTGAACGGCTAAAGCCAGAATCTCCGGCAAAGTGGTCAAAGAAGGGTAATTTTTTGGTGAATTTTTCGGCACTTCGTAAGCTCGAAAATATGGAATAGAACCAGAGATATTTACAGTTTTAGTTTTCAGAAAAGTGCCAAAACAGGCCTTCAGCCGGGCAAGTCCACAAATGACCGTCACCGATTTCCATGACATTTGGCATACTTATAGATTCGAACCCCAGGATCACGAATCCGGTCTCCGTTTCTCGAAATTCCTATTTGTTTTGTGTTTTATGGCGTGTCAAAGTCTACGACGGAAAACTTTAGACATCTCTGAGCACCACATAAGTGAGGTTAGGACAGAATTTTGAACTATTTCGTCACCTACGGAATGTAAAGAAAGCATTCGATGCAAAAATTTTGAAATTTATTTTTTTTGGTGTGCACACGTTTTGCCCCATAAGTCATTTAAAAATAAGAGATATCGCAAATCTAAGACTGGTCCTGGAGTCTACTCTCATTCAACTACCACTTGACCTGCCTAACTCAATTTTTTTTTCGGCACCCCCAAAAAATGGCAAGGTGCGCCCCTTCAATTTTCGACCCCTTGTCCAAACTTTAAACGTGAGTCAAGTCTGAACGGCTAAAGCCAGAATCTCCGGCAAAGTGGTCAAAGAAGGGTAATTTTTTGGTGAATTTTTCGGCACTTCGTAAGCTCGAAAATATGGAATAGAACCAGAGATATTTACAGTTTTAGTTTTCAGAAAAGTGCCAAAACAGGCCTTCAGCCGGGCAAGTCCACAAATGACCGTCACCGATTTCCATGACATTTGGCATACTTATAGATTCGAACCCCAGGATCACGAATCCGGTCTCCGTTTCTCGAAATTCCTATTTGTTTTGTGTTTTATGGCGTGTCAAAGTCTACGACGGAAAACTTTAGATATCTCTGAGCACCACATAAGTGAGGTTAGGACAGAATTTTGAACTATTTCGTCACCTAGGGAATGTAAAGAAAGCATTCGATGCAAAAATTTTGAAATTTATTTTTTTTGGTGTGCACACGTTTTGCCCCATAAGTCATTTAAAAATAAGAGATATCGCAAATCTAAGACTGGTCCTGGAGTCTACTCTCATTCAACTACCACTTGACCTGCCTAACTCAATTTTTTTTCGGCACCCCCAAAAAATGGCAAGGTGCGCCCCTTCAATTTTCGACCCCTTGTCCAAACTTTAAACGTGAGTCAAGTCTGAACGGCTAAAGCCAGAATCTCCGGCAAAGTGGTCAAAGAAGGGTAATTTTTTGGTGAATTTTTCGGCACTTCGTAAGCTCGAAAATATGGAATAGAACCAGAGATATTTACAGTTTTAGTTTTCAGAAAAGTGCCAAAACAGGCCTTCAGCCGGGCAAGTCCACAAATGACCGTCACCGATTTCCATGACATTTGGCATACTTATAGATTCGAACCCCAGGATCACGAATCCGGTCTCCGTTTCTCGAAATTCCTATTTGTTTTGTGTTTTATGGCGTGTCAAAGTCTACGACGGAAAACTTTAGACATCTCTGAGCACCACATAAGTGAGGTTAGGACAGAATTTTGAACTATTTCGTCACCTACGGAATGTAAAGAAAGCATTCGATGCAAAAATTTTGAAATTTATTTTTTTTGGTGTGCACACGTTTTGCCCCATAAGTCATTTAAAAATAAGAGATATCGCAAATCTAAGACTGGTCCTGGAGTCTACTCTCATTCAACTACCACTTGACCTGCCTAACTCAATTTTTTTTTCGGCACCCCCAAAAAATGGCAAGGTGCGCCCCTTCAATTTTCGACCCCTTGTCCAAACTTTAAACGTGAGTCAAGTCTGAACGGCTAAAGCCAGAATCTCCGGCAAAGTGGTCAAAGAAGGGTAATTTTTTGGTGAATTTTTCGGCACTTCGTAAGCTCGAAAATATGGAATAGAACCAGAGATATTTACAGTTTTAGTTTTCAGAAAAGTGCCAAAACAGGCCTTCAGCCGGGCAAGTCCACAAATGACCGTCACCGATTTCCATGACATTTGGCATACTTATAGATTCGAACCCCAGGATCACGAATCCGGTCTCCGTTTCTCGAAATTCCTATTTGTTTTGTGTTTTATGGCGTGTCAAAGTCTACGACGGAAAACTTTAGACATCTCTGAGCACCACATAAGTGAGGTTAGGACAGAATTTTGAACTATTTCGTCACCTACGGAATGTAAAGAAAGCATTCGATGCAAAAATTTTGAAATTTATTTTTTTTGGTGTGCACACGTTTTGCCCCATAAGTCATTTAAAAATAAGAGATATCGCAAATCTAAGACTGGTCCTGGAGTCTACTCTCATTCAACTACCACTTGACCTGCCTAACTCAATTTTTTTTTCGGCACCCCCAAAAAATGGCAAGGTGCGCCCCTTCAATTTTCGACCCCTTGTCCAAACTTTAAACGTGAGTCAAGTCTGAACGGCTAAAGCCAGAATCTCCGGCAAAGTGGTCAAAGAAGGGTAATTTTTTGGTGAATTTTTCGGCACTTCGTAAGCTCGAAAATATGGAATAGAACCAGAGATATTTACAGTTTTAGTTTTCAGAAAAGTGCCAAAACAGGCCTTCAGCCGGGCAAGTCCACAAATGACCGTCACCGATTTCCATGACATTTGGCATACTTATAGATTCGAACCCCAGGATCACGAATCCGGTCTCCGTTTCTCGAAATTCCTATTTGTTTTGTGTTTTATGGCGTGTCAAAGTCTACGACGGAAAACTTTAGACATCTCTGAGCACCACATAAGTGAGGTTAGGACAGAATTTTGAACTATTTCGTCACCTACGGAATGTAAAGAAAGCATTCGATGCAAAAATTTTGAAATTTATTTTTTTTGGTGTGCACACGTTTTGCCCCATAAGTCATTTAAAAATAAGAGATATCGCAAATCTAAGACTGGTCCTGGAGTCTACTCTCATTCAACTACCACTTGACCTGCCTAACTCAATTTTTTTTTCGGCACCCCCAAAAAATGGCAAGGTGCGCCCCTTCAATTTTCGACCCCTTGTCCAAACTTTAAACGTGAGTCAAGTCTGAACGGCTAAAGCCAGAATCTCCGGCAAAGTGGTCAAAGAAGGGTAATTTTTTGGTGAATTTTTCGGCACTTCGTAAGCTCGAAAATATGGAATAGAACCAGAGATATTTACAGTTTTAGTTTTCAGAAAAGTGCCAAAACAGGCCTTCAGCCGGGCAAGTCCACAAATGACCGTCACCGATTTCCATGACATTTGGCATACTTATAGATTCGAACCCCAGGATCACGAATCCGGTCTCCGTTTCTCGAAATTCCTATTTGTTTTGTGTTTTATGGCGTGTCAAAGTCTACGACGGAAAACTTTAGACATCTCTGAGCACCACATAAGTGAGGTTAGGACAGAATTTTGAACTATTTCGTCACCTAGGGAATGTAAAGAAAGCATTCGATGCAAAAATTTTGAAATTTATTTTTTTTGGTGTGCACACGTTTTGCCCCATAAGTCATTTAAAAATAAGAGATATCGCAAATCTAAGACTGGTCCTGGAGTCTACTCTCATTCATCTACCACTTGACCTGCCTAACTCAATTTTTTTTCGGCACCCCCAAAAAATGGCAAGGTGCGCCCCTTCAATTTTCGACCCCTTGTCCAAACTTTAAACGTGAGTCAAGTCTGAACGGCTAAAGCCAGAATCTCCGGCAAAGTGGTCAAAGAAGGGTAATTTTTTGGTGAATTTTTCGGCACTTCGTAAGCTCGAAAATATGGAATAGAACCAGAGATATTTACAGTTTTAGTTTTCAGAAAAGTGCCAAAACAGGCCTTCAGCCGGGCAAGTCCACAAATGACCGTCACCGATTTCCATGACATTTGGCATACTTATAGATTCGAACCCCAGGATCACGAATCCGGTCTCCGTTTCTCGAAATTCCTATTTGTTTTGTGTTTTATGGCGTGTCAAAGTCTACGACGGAAAACTTTAGACATCTCTGAGCACCACATAAGTGAGGTTAGGACAGAATTTTGAACTATTTCGTCACCTACGGAATGTAAAGAAAGCATTCGATGCAAAAATTTTGAAATTTATTTTTTTTGGTGTGCACACGTTTTGCCCCATAAGTCATTTAAAAATAAGAGATATCGCAAATCTAAGACTGGTCCTGGAGTCTACTCTCATTCAACTACCACTTGACCTGCCTAACTCAATTTTTTTTTCGGCACCCCCAAAAAATGGCAAGGTGCGCCCCTTCAATTTTCGACCCCTTGTCCAAACTTTAAACGTGAGTCAAGTCTGAACGGCTAAAGCCAGAATCTCCGGCAAAGTGGTCAAAGAAGGGTAATTTTTTGGTGAATTTTTCGGCACTTCGTAAGCTCGAAAATATGGAATAGAACCAGAGATATTTACAGTTTTAGTTTTCAGAAAAGTGCCAAAACAGGCCTTCAGCCGGGCAAGTCCACAAATGACCGTCACCGATTTCCATGACATTTGGCATACTTATAGATTCGAACCCCAGGATCACGAATCCGGTCTCCGTTTCTCGAAATTCCTATTTGTTTTGTGTTTTATGGCGTGTCAAAGTCTACGACGGAAAACTTTAGACATCTCTGAGCACCACATAAGTGAGGTTAGGACAGAATTTTGAACTATTTCGTCACCTACGGAATGTAAAGAAAGCATTCGATGCAAAAATTTTGAAATTTATTTTTTTTGGTGTGCACACGTTTTGCCCCATAAGTCATTTAAAAATAAGAGATATCGCAAATCTAAGACTGGTCCTGGAGTCTACTCTCATTCAACTACCACTTGACCTGCCTAACTCAATTTTTTTTTCGGCACCCCCAAAAAATGGCAAGGTGCGCCCCTTCAATTTTCGACCCCTTGTCCAAACTTTAAACGTGAGTCAAGTCTGAACGGCTAAAGCCAGAATCTCCGGCAAAGTGGTCAAAGAAGGGTAATTTTTTGGTGAATTTTTCGGCACTTCGTAAGCTCGAAAATATGGAATAGAACCAGAGATATTTACAGTTTTAGTTTTCAGAAAAGTGCCAAAACAGGCCTTCAGCCGGGCAAGTCCACAAATGACCGTCACCGATTTCCATGACATTTGGCATACTTATAGATTCGAACCCCAGGATCACGAATCCGGTCTCCGTTTCTCGAAATTCCTATTTGTTTTGTGTTTTATGGCGTGTCAAAGTCTACGACGGAAAACTTTAGACATCTCTGAGCACCACATAAGTGAGGTTAGGACAGAATTTTGAACTATTTCGTCACCTACGGAATGTAAAGAAAGCATTCGATGCAAAAATTTTGAAATTTATATTTTTTGGTGTGCACACGTTTTGCCCCATAAGTCATTTAAAAATAAGAGATATCGCAAATCTAAGACTGGTCCTGGAGTCTACTCTCATTCAACTACCACTTGACCTGCCTAACTCAATTTTTTTTTCGGCACCCCCAAAAAATGGCAAGGTGCGCCCCTTCAATTTTCGACCCCTTGTCCAAACTTTAAACGTGAGTCAAGTCTGAACGGCTAAAGCCAGAATCTCCGGCAAAGTGGTCAAAGAAGGGTAATTTTTTGGTGAATTTTTCGGCACTTCGTAAGCTCGAAAATATGGAATAGAACCAGAGATATTTACAGTTTTAGTTTTCAGAAAAGTGCCAAAACAGGCCTTCAGCCGGGCAAGTCCACAAATGACCGTCACCGATTTCCATGACATTTGGCATACTTATAGATTCGAACCCCAGGATCACGAATCCGGTCTCCGTTTCTCGAAATTCCTATTTGTTTTGTGTTTTATGGCGTGTCAAAGTCTACGACGGAAAACTTTAGACATCTCTGAGCACCACATAAGTGAGGTTAGGACAGAATTTTGAACTATTTCGTCACCTACGGAATGTAAAGAAAGCATTCGATGCAAAAATTTTGAAATTTATTTTTTTTGGTGTGCACACGTTTTGCCCCATAAGTCATTTAAAAATAAGAGATATCGCAAATCTAAGACTGGTCCTGGAGTCTACTCTCATTCAACTACCACTTGACCTGCCTAACTCAATTTTTTTTTCGGCACCCCCAAAAAATGGCAAGGTGCGCCCCTTCAATTTTCGACCCCTTGTCCAAACTTTAAACGTGAGTCAAGTCTGAACGGCTAAAGCCAGAATCTCCGGCAAAGTGGTCAAAGAAGGGTAATTTTTTGGTGAATTTTTCGGCACTTCGTAAGCTCGAAAATATGGAATAGAACCAGAGATATTTACAGTTTTAGTTTTCAGAAAAGTGCCAAAACAGGCCTTCAGCCGGGCAAGTCCACAAATGACCGTCACCGATTTCCATGACATTTGGCATACTTATAGATTCGAACCCCAGGATCACGAATCCGGTCTCCGTTTCTCGAAATTCCTATTTGTTTTGTGTTTTATGGCGTGTCAAAGTCTACGACGGAAAACTTTAGACATCTCTGAGCACCACATAAGTGAGGTTAGGACAGAATTTTGAACTATTTCGTCACCTACGGAATGTAAAGAAAGCATTCGATGCAAAAATTTTGAAATTTATTTTTTTTGGTGTGCACACGTTTTGCCCCATAAGTCATTTAAAAATAAGAGATATCGCAAATCTAAGACTGGTCCTGGAGTCTACTCTCATTCAACTACCACTTGACCTGCCTAACTCAATTTTTTTTCGGCACCCCCAAAAAATGGCAAGGTGCGCCCCTTCAATTTTCGACCCCTTGTCCAAACTTTAAACGTGAGTCAAGTCTGAACGGCTAAAGCCAGAATCTCCGGCAAAGTGGTCAAAGAAGGGTAATTTTTTGGTGAATTTTTCGGCACTTCGTAAGCTCGAAAATATGGAATAGAACCAGAGATATTTACAGTTTTAGTTTTCAGAAAAGTGCCAAAACAGGCCTTCAGCCAGGCAAGTCCACAAATGACCGTCACCGATTTCCATGACATTTGGCATACTTATAGATTCGAACCCCAGGATCACGAATCCGGTCTCCGTTTCTCGAAATTCCTATTTGTTTTGTGTTTTATGGCGTGTCAAAGTCTACGACGGAAAACTTTAGACATCTCTGAGCACCACATAAGTGAGGTTAGGACAGAATTTTGAACTATTTCGTCACCTAGGGAATGTAAAGAAAGCATTCGATGCAAAAATTTTGAAATTTATTTTTTTTGGTGTGCACACGTTTTGCCCCATGAGTCATTTAAAAATAAGAGATATCGCAAATCTAAGACTGGTCCTGGAGTCTACTCTCATTCAACTACCACTTGACCTGCCTAACTCAATTTTTTTTTCGGCACCCCCAAAAAATGGCAAGGTGCGCCCCTTCAATTTTCGACCCCTTGTCCAAACTTTAAACGTGAGTCAAGTCTGAACGGCTAAAGCCAGAATCTCCGGCAAAGTGGTCAAAGAAGGGTAATTTTTTGGTGAATTTTTCGGCACTTCGTAAGCTCGAAAATATGGAATAGAACCAGAGATATTTACAGTTTTAGTTTTCAGAAAAGTGCCAAAACAGGCCTTCAGCCGGGCAAGTCCACAAATGACCGTCACCGATTTCCATGACATTTGGCATACTTATAGATTCGAACCCCAGGATCACGAATCCGGTCTCCGTTTCTCGAAATTCCTATTTGTTTTGTGTTTTATGGCGTGTCAAAGTCTACGACGGAAAACTTTAGACATCTCTGAGCACCACATAAGTGAGGTTAGGACAGAATTTTGAACTATTTCGTCACCTAGGGAATGTAAAGAAAGCATTCGATGCAAAAATTTTGAAATTTATTTTTTTTGGTGTGCACACGTTTTGCCCCATAAGTCATTTAAAAATAAGAGATATCGCAAATCTAAGACTGGTCCTGGAGTCTACTCTCATTCAACTACCACTTGACCTGCCTAACTCAATTTTTTTTCGGCACCCCCAAAAAATGGCAAGGTGCGCCCCCTCAATTTTCGACCCCTTGTCCAAACTTTAAACGTGAGTCAAGTCTGAACGGCTAAAGCCAGAATCTCCGGCAAAGTGGTCAAAGAAGGGTAATTTTTTGGTGAATTTTTCGGCACTTCGTAAGCTCGAAAATATGGAATAGAACCAGAGATATTTACAGTTTTAGTTTTCAGAAAAGTGCCAAAACAGGCCTTCAGCCGGGCAAGTCCACAAATGACCGTCACCGATTTCCATGACATTTGGCATACTTATAGATTCGAACCCCAGGATCACGAATCCGGTCTCCGTTTCTCGAAATTCCTATTTGTTTTGTGTTTTATGGCGTGTCAAAGTCTACGACGGAAAACTTTAGACATCTCTGAGCACCACATAAGTGAGGTTAGGACAGGATTTTGAACTATTTCGTCACCTACGGAATGTAAAGAAAGCATTCGATGCAAAAATTTTGAAATTTATTTTTTTTGGTGTGCACACGTTTTGCCCCATAAGTCATTTAAAAATAAGAGATATCGCAAATCTAAGACTGGTCCTGGAGTCTACTCTCATTCAACTACCACTTGACCTGCCTAACTCAATTTTTTTTTCGGCACCCCCAAAAAATGGCAAGGTGCGCCCCTTCAATTTTCGACCCCTTGTCCAAACTTTAAACGTGAGTCAAGTCTGAACGGCTAAAGCCAGAATCTCCGGCAAAGTGGTCAAAGAAGGGTAATTTTTTGGTGAATTTTTCGGCACTTCGTAAGCTCGAAAATATGGAATAGAACCAGAGATATTTACAGTTTTAGTTTTCAGAAAAGTGCCAAAACAGGCCTTCAGCCGGGCAAGTCCACAAATGACCGTCACCGATTTCCATGACATTTGGCATACTTATAGATTCGAACCCCAGGATCACGAATCCGGTCTCCGTTTCTCGAAATTCCTATTTGTTTTGTGTTTTATGGCGTGTCAAAGTCTACGACGGAAAACTTTAGACATCTCTGAGCACCACATAAGTGAGGTTAGGACAGGATTTTGAACTATTTCGTCACCTACGGAATGTAAAGAAAGCATTCGATGCAAAAATTTTGAAATTTATTTTTTTTGGTGTGCACACGTTTTGCCCCATAAGTCATTTAAAAATAAGAGATATCGCAAATCTAAGACTGGTCCTGGAGTCTACTCTCATTCAACTACCACTTGACCTGCCTAACTCAATTTTTTTTTCGGCACCCCCAAAAAATGGCAAGGTGCGCCCCTTCAATTTTCGACCCCTTGTCCAAACTTTAAACGTGAGTCAAGTCTGAACGGCTAAAGCCAGAATCTCCGGCAAAGTGGTCAAAGAAGGGTAATTTTTTGGTGAATTTTTCGGCACTTCGTAAGCTCGAAAATATGGAATAGAACCAGAGATATTTACAGTTTTAGTTTTCAGAAAAGTGCCAAAACAGGCCTTCAGCCGGGCAAGTCCACAAATGACCGTCACCGATTTCCATGACATTTGGCATACTTATAGATTCGAACCCCAGGATCACGAATCCGGTCTCCGTTTCTCGAAATTCCTATTTGTTTTGTGTTTTATGGCGTGTCAAAGTCTACGACGGAAAACTTTAGACATCTCTGAGCACCACATAAGTGAGGTTAGGACAGAATTTTGAACTATTTCGTCACCTACGGAATGTAAAGAAAGCATTCGATGCAAAAATTTTGAAATTTATTTTTTTGGTGTGCACACGTTTTGCCCCATAAGTCATTTAAAAATAAGAGATATCGCAAATCTAAGACTGGTCCTGGAGTCTACTCTCATTCAACTACCACTTGACCTGCCTAACTCAATTTTTTTTTCGGCACCCCCAAAAAATGGCAAGGTGCGCCCCTTCAATTTTCGACCCCTTGTCCAAACTTTAAACGTGAGTCAAGTCTGAACGGCTAAAGCCAGAATCTCCGGCAAAGTGGTCAAAGAAGGGTAATTTTTTGGTGAATTTTTCGGCACTTCGTAAGCTCGAAAATATGGAATAGAACCAGAGATATTTACAGTTTTAGTTTTCAGAAAAGTGCCAAAACAGGCCTTCAGCCGGGCAAGTCCACAAATGACCGTCACCGATTTCCATGACATTTGGCATACTTATAGATTCGAACCCCAGGATCACGAATCCGGTCTCCGTTTCTCGAAATTCCTATTTGTTTTGTGTTTTATGGCGTGTCAAAGTCTACGACGGAAAACTTTAGACATCTCTGAGCACCACATAAGTGAGGTTAGGACAGAATTTTGAACTATTTCGTCACCTACGGAATGTAAAGAAAGCATTCGATGCAAAAATTTTGAAATTTATTTTTTTTGGTGTGCACACGTTTTGCCCCATAAGTCATTTAAAAATAAGAGATATCGCAAATCTAAGACTGGTCCTGGAGTCTACTCTCATTCAACTACCACTTGACCTGCCTAACTCAATTTTTTTTTCGGCACCCCCAAAAAATGGCAAGGTGCGCCCCTTCAATTTTCGACCCCTTGTCCAAACTTTAAACGTGAGTCAAGTCTGAACGGCTAAAGCCAGAATCTCCGGCAAAGTGGTCAAAGAAGGGTAATTTTTTGGTGAATTTTTCGGCACTTCGTAAGCTCGAAAATATGGAATAGAACCAGAGATATTTACAGTTTTAGTTTTCAGAAAAGTGCCAAAACAGGCCTTCAGCCGGGCAAGTCCACAAATGACCGTCACCGATTTCCATGACATTTGGCATACTTATAGATTCGAACCCCAGGATCACGAATCCGGTCTCCGTTTCTCGAAATTCCTATTTGTTTTGTGTTTTATGGCGTGTCAAAGTCTACGACGGAAAACTTTAGACATCTCTGAGCACCACATAAGTGAGGTTAGGACAGAATTTTGAACTATTTCGTCACCTACGGAATGTAAAGAAAGCATTCGATGCAAAAATTTTGAAATTTATTTTTTTTGGTGTGCACACGTTTTGCCCCATAAGTCATTTAAAAATAAGAGATATCGCAAATCTAAGACTGGTCCTGGAGTCTACCCTCATTCAACTACCACTTGACCTGCCTAACTCAATTTTTTTTCGGCACCCCCAAAAAATGGCAAGGTGCGCCCCTTCAATTTTCGACCCCTTGTCCAAACTTTAAACGTGAGTCAAGTCTGAACGGCTAAAGCCAGAATCTCCGGCAAAGTGGTCAAAGAAGGGTAATTTTTTGGTGAATTTTTCGGCACTTCGTAAGCTCGAAAATATGGAATAGAACCAGAGATATTTACAGTTTTAGTTTTCAGAAAAGTGCCAAAACAGGCCTTCAGCCGGGCAAGTCCACAAATGACCGTCACCGATTTCCATGACATTTGGCATACTTATAGATTCGAACCCCAGGATCACGAATCCGGTCTCCGTTTCTCGAAATTCCTATTTGTTTTGTGTTTTATGGCGTGTCAAAGTCTACGACGGAAAACTTTAGACATCTCTGAGCACCACATAAGTGAGGTTAGGACAGAATTTTGAACTATTTCGTCACCTACGGAATGTAAAGAAAGCATTCGATGCAAAAATTTTGAAATTTATTTTTTTTGGTGTGCACACGTTTTGCCCCATAAGTCATTTAAAAATAAGAGATATCGCAAATCTAAGACTGGTCCTGGAGTCTACTCTCATTCAACTACCACTTGACCTGCCTAACTCAATTTTTTTTTCGGCACCCCCAAAAAATGGCAAGGTGCGCCCCTTCAATTTTCGACCCCTTGTCCAAACTTTAAACGTGAGTCAAGTCTGAACGGCTAAAGCCAGAATCTCCGGCAAAGTGGTCAAAGAAGGGTAATTTTTTGGTGAATTTTTCGGCACTTCGTAAGCTCGAAAATATGGAATAGAACCAGAGATATTTACAGTTTTAGTTTTCAGAAAAGTGCCAAAACAGGCCTTCAGCCGGGCAAGTCCACAAATGACCGTCACCGATTTCCATGACATTTGGCATACTTATAGATTCGAACCCCAGGATCACGAATCCGGTCTCCGTTTCTCGAAATTCCTATTTGTTTTGTGTTTTATGGCGTGTCAAAGTCTACGACGGAAAACTTTAGACATCTCTGAGCACCACATAAGTGAGGTTAGGACAGAATTTTGAACTATTTCGTCACCTACGGAATGTAAAGAAAGCATTCGATGCAAAAATTTTGAAATTTATTTTTTTTGGTGTGCACACGTTTTGCCCCATAAGTCATTTAAAAATAAGAGATATCGCAAATCTAAGACTGGTCCTGGAGTCTACTCTCATTCAACTACCACTTGACCTGCCTAACTCAATTTTTTTTTCGGCACCCCCAAAAAATGGCAAGGTGCGCCCCTTCAATTTTCGACCCCTTGTCCAAACTTTAAACGTGAGTCAAGTCTGAACGGCTAAAGCCAGAATCTCCGGCAAAGTGGTCAAAGAAGGGTAATTTTTTGGTGAATTTTTCGGCACTTCGTAAGCTCGAAAATATGGAATAGAACCAGAGATATTTACAGTTTTAGTTTTCAGAAAAGTGCCAAAACAGGCCTTCAGCCGGGCAAGTCCACAAATGACCGTCACCGATTTCCATGACATTTGGCATACTTATAGATTCGAACCCCAGGATCACGAATCCGGTCTCCGTTTCTCGAAATTCCTATTTGTTTTGTGTTGTATGGCGTGTCAAAGTCTATGACGGAAAACTTTAGACATCTCTGAGCACCACATAAGTGAGGTTAGGACAGAATTTTGAACTATTTCGTCACCTACGGAATGTAAAGAAAGCATTCGATGCAAAAATTTTGAAATTTATTTTTTTTGGTGTGCACACGTTTTGCCCCATAAGTCATTTAAAAATAAGAGATATCGCAAATCTAAGACTGGTCCTGGAGTCTACTCTCATTCAACTACCACTTGACCTGCCTAACTCAATTTTTTTTTCGGCACCCCCAAAAAATGGCAAGGTGCGCCCCTTCAATTTTCGACCCCTTGTCCAAACTTTAAACGTGAGTCAAGTCTGAACGGCTAAAGCCAGAATCTCCGGCAAAGTGGTCAAAGAAGGGTAATTTTTTGGTGAATTTTTCGGCACTTCGTAAGCTCGAAAATATGGAATAGAACCAGAGATATTTACAGTTTTAGTTTTCAGAAAAGTGCCAAAACAGGCCTTCAGCCGGGCAAGTCCACAAATGACCGTCACCGATTTCCATGACATTTGGCATACTTATAGATTCGAACCCCAGGATCACGAATCCGGTCTCCGTTTCTCGAAATTCCTATTTGTTTTGTGTTTTATGGCGTGTCAAAGTCTACGACGGAAAACTTTAGACATCTCTGAGCACCACATAAGTGAGGTTAGGACAGAATTTTGAACTATTTCGTCACCTACGGAATGTAAAGAAAGCATTCGATGCAAAAATTTTGAAATTTATTTTTTTTGGTGTGCACACGTTTTGCCCCATAAGTCATTTAAAAATAAGAGATATCGCAAATCTAAGACTGGTCCTGGAGTCTACTCTCATTCAACTACCACTTGACCTGCCTAACTCAATTTTTTTTTCGGCACCCCCAAAAAATGGCAAGGTGCGCCCCTTCAATTTTCGACCCCTTGTCCAAACTTTAAACGTGAGTCAAGTCTGAACGGCTAAAGCCAGAATCTCCGGCAAAGTGGTCAAAGAAGGGTAATTTTTTGGTGAATTTTTCGGCACTTCGTAAGCTCGAAAATATGGAATAGAACCAGAGATATTTACAGTTTTAGTTTTCAGAAAAGTGCCAAAACAGGCCTTCAGCCGGGCAAGTCCACAAATGACCGTCACCGATTTCCATGACATTTGGCATACTTATAGATTCGAACCCCAGGATCACGAATCCGGTCTCCGTTTCTCGAAATTCCTATTTGTTTTGTGTTTTATGGCGTGTCAAAGTCTACGACGGAAAACTTTAGACATCTCTGAGCACCACATAAGTGAGGTTAGGACAGAATTTTGAACTATTTCGTCACCTACGGAATGTAAAGAAAGCATTCGATGCAAAAATTTTGAAATTTATTTTTTTTGGTGTGCACACGTTTTGCCCCATGAGTCATTTAAAAATAAGAGATATCGCAAATCTAAGACTGGTCCTGGAGTCTACTCTCATTCAACTACCACTTGACCTGCCTAACTCAATTTTTTTTCGGCACCCCCAAAAAATGGCAAGGTGCGCCCCTTCAATTTTCGACCCCTTGTCCAAACTTTAAACGTGAGTCAAGTCTGAACGGCTAAAGCCAGAATCTCCGGCAAAGTGGTCAAAGAAGGGTAATTTTTTGGTGAATTTTTCGGCACTTCGTAAGCTCGAAAATATGGAATAGAACCAGAGATATTTACAGTTTTAGTTTTCAGAAAAGTGCCAAAACAGGCCTTCAGCCGGGCAAGTCCACAAATGACCGTCACCGATTTCCATGACATTTGGCATACTTATAGATTCGAACCCCAGGATCACGAATCCGGTCTCCGTTTCTCGAAATTCCTATTTGTTTTGTGTTTTATGGCGTGTCAAAGTCTACGACGGAAAACTTTAGACATCTCTGAGCACCACATAAGTGAGGTTAGGACAGAATTTTGAACTATTTCGTCACCTACGGAATGTAAAGAAAGCATTCGATGCAAAAATTTTGAAATTTATTTTTTTTGGTGTGCACACGTTTTGCCCCATAAGTCATTTAAAAATAAGAGATATCGCAAATCTAAGACTGGTCCTGGAGTCTACTCTCATTCAACTACCACTTGACCTGCCTAACTCAATTTTTTTTTCGGCACCCCCAAAAAATGGCAAGGTGCGCCCCTTCAATTTTCGACCCTTTGTCCAAACTTTAAACGTGAGTCAAGTCTGAACGGCTAAAGCCAGAATCTCCGGCAAAGTGGTCAAAGAAGGGTAATTTTTTGGTGAATTTTTCGGCACTTCGTAAGCTCGAAAATATGGAATAGAACCAGAGATATTTACAGTTTTAGTTTTCAGAAAAGTGCCAAAACAGGCCTTCAGCCGGGCAAGTCCACAAATGACCGTCACCGATTTCCATGACATTTGGCATACTTATAGATTCGAACCCCAGGATCACGAATCCGGTCTCCGTTTCTCGAAATTCCTATTTGTTTTGTGTTTTATGGCGTGTCAAAGTCTACGACGGAAAACTTTAGACATCTCTGAGCACCACATAAGTGAGGTTAGGACAGAATTTTGAACTATTTCGTCACCTACGGAATGTAAAGAAAGCATTCGATGCAAAAATTTTGAAATTTATTTTTTTTGGTGTGCACACGTTTTGCCCCATAAGTCATTTAAAAATAAGAGATATCGCAAATCTAAGACTGGTCCTGGAGTCTACTCTCATTCAACTACCACTTGACCTGCCTAACTCAATTTTTTTTTCGGCACCCCCAAAAAATGGCAAGGTGCGCGCGCCCCTTCAATTTTCGACCCCTTGTCCAAACTTTAAACGTGAGTCAAGTCTGAACGGCTAAAGCCAGAATCTCCGGCAAAGTGGTCAAAGAAGGGTAATTTTTTGGTGAATTTTTCGGCACTTCGTAAGCTCGAAAATATGGAATAGAACCAGAGATATTTACAGTTTTAGTTTTCAGAAAAGTGCCAAAACAGGCCTTCAGCCGGGCAAGTCCACAAATGACCGTCACCGATTTCCATGACATTTGGCATACTTATAGATTCGAACCCCAGGATCACGAATCCGGTCTCCGTTTCTCGAAATTCCTATTTGTTTTGTGTTTTATGGCGTGTCAAAGTCTACGACGGAAAACTTTAGACATCTCTGAGCACCACATAAGTGAGGTTAGGACAGAATTTTGAACTATTTCGTCACCTACGGAATGTAAAGAAAGCATTCGATGCAAAAATTTTGAAATTTATTTTTTTTGGTGTGCACACGTTTTGCCCCATAAGTCATTTAAAAATAAGAGATATCGCAAATCTAAGACTGGTCCTGGAGTCTACTCTCATTCAACTACCACTTGACCTGCCTAACTCAATTTTTTTTTCGGCACCCCCAAAAAATGGCAAGGTGCGCCCCTTCAATTTTCGACCCCTTGTCCAAACTTTAAACGTGAGTCAAGTCTGAACGGCTAAAGCCAGAATCTCCGGCAAAGTGGTCAAAGAAGGGTAATTTTTTGGTGAATTTTTCGGCACTTCGTAAGCTCGAAAATATGGAATAGAACCAGAGATATTTACAGTTTTAGTTTTCAGAAAAGTGCCAAAACAGGCCTTCAGCCGGGCAAGTCCACAAATGACCGTCACCGATTTCCATGACATTTGGCATACTTATAGATTCGAACCCCAGGATCACGAATCCGGTCTCCGTTTCTCGAAATTCCTATTTGTTTTGTGTTTTATGGCGTGTCAAAGTCTACGACGGAAAACTTTAGACATCTCTGAGCACCACATAAGTGAGGTTAGGACAGAATTTTGAACTATTTCGTCACCTACGGAATGTAAAGAAAGCATTCGATGCAAAAATTTTGAAATTTATTTTTTTTGGTGTGCACACGTTTTGCCCCATAAGTCATTTAAAAATAAGAGATATCGCAAATCTAAGACTGGTCCTGGAGTCTACTCTCATTCAACTACCACTTGACCTGCCTAACTCAATTTTTTTTTCGGCACCCCCAAAAAATGGCAAGGTGCGCCCCTTCAATTTTCGACCCCTTGTCCAAACTTTAAACGTGAGTCAAGTCTGAACGGCTAAAGCCAGAATCTCCGGCAAAGTGGTCAAAGAAGGGTAATTTTTTGGTGAATTTTTCGGCACTTCGTAAGCTCGAAAATATGGAATAGAACCAGAGATATTTACAGTTTTAGTTTTCAGAAAAGTGCCAAAACAGGCCTTCAGCCGGGCAAGTCCACAAATGACCGTCACCGATTTCCATGACATTTGGCATACTTATAGATTCGAACCCCAGGATCACGAATCCGGTCTCCGTTTCTCGAAATTCCTATTTGTTTTGTGTTTTATGGCGTGTCAAAGTCTACGACGGAAAACTTTAGACATCTCTGAGCACCACATAAGTGAGGTTAGGACAGAATTTTGAACTATTTCGTCACCTACGGAATGTAAAGAAAGCATTCGATGCAAAAATTTTGAAATTTATTTTTTTTGGTGTGCACACGTTTTGCCCCATAAGTCATTTAAAAATAAGAGATATCGCAAATCTAAGACTGGTCCTGGAGTCTACTCTCATTCAACTACCACTTGACCTGCCTAACTCAATTTTTTTTTCGGCACCCCCAAAAAATGGCAAGGTGCGCCCCTTCAATTTTCGACCCCTTGTCCAAACTTTAAACGTGAGTCAAGTCTGAACGGCTAAAGCCAGAATCTCCGGCAAAGTGGTCAAAGAAGGGTAATTTTTTGGTGAATTTTTCGGCACTTCGTAAGCTCGAAAATATGGAATAGAACCAGAGATATTTACAGTTTTAGTTTTCAGAAAAGTGCCAAAACAGGCCTTCAGCCGGGCAAGTCCACAAATGACCGTCACCGATTTCCATGACATTTGGCATACTTATAGATTCGAACCCCAGGATCACGAATCCGGTCTCCGTTTCTCGAAATTCCTATTTGTTTTGTGTTTTATGGCGTGTCAAAGTCTACGACGGAAAACTTTAGACATCTCTGAGCACCACATAAGTGAGGTTAGGACAGAATTTTGAACTATTTCGTCACCTAGGGAATGTAAAGAAAGCATTCGATGCAAAAATTTTGAAATTTATTTTTTTTGGTGTGCACACGTTTTGCCCCATGAGTCATTTAAAAATAAGAGATATCGCAAATCTAAGACTGGTCCTGGAGTCTACTCTCATTCAACTACCACTTGACCTGCCTAACTCAATTTTTTTTCGGCACCCCCAAAAAATGGCAAGGTGCGCCCCTTCAATTTTCGACCCCTTGTCCAAACTTTAAACGTGAGTCAAGTCTGAACGGCTAAAGCCAGAATCTCCGGCAAAGTGGTCAAAGAAGGGTAATTTTTTGGTGAATTTTTCGGCACTTCGTAAGCTCGAAAATATGGAATAGAACCAGAGATATTTACAGTTTTAGTTTTCAGAAAAGTGCCAAAACAGGCCTTCAGCCGGGCAAGTCCACAAATGACCGTCACCGATTTCCATGACATTTGGCATACTTATAGATTCGAACCCCAGGATCACGAATCCGGTCTCCGTTTCTCGAAATTCCTATTTGTTTTGTGTTTTATGGCGTGTCAAAGTCTACGACGGAAAACTTTAGACATCTCTGAGCACCACATAAGTGAGGTTAGGACAGAATTTTGAACTATTTCGTCACCTACGGAATGTAAAGAAAGCATTCGATGCAAAAATTTTGAAATTTATTTTTTTTGGTGTGCACACGTTTTGCCCCATAAGTCATTTAAAAATAAGAGATATCGCAAATCTAAGACTGGTCCTGGAGTCTACTCTCATTCAACTACCACTTGACCTGCCTAACTCAATTTTTTTTTCGGCACCCCCAAAAAATGGCAAGGTGCGCCCCTTCAATTTTCGACCCTTTGTCCAAACTTTAAACGTGAGTCAAGTCTGAACGGCTAAAGCCAGAATCTCCGGCAAAGTGGTCAAAGAAGGGTAATTTTTTGGTGAATTTTTCGGCACTTCGTAAGCTCGAAAATATGGAATAGAACCAGAGATATTTACAGTTTTAGTTTTCAGAAAAGTGCCAAAACAGGCCTTCAGCCGGGCAAGTCCACAAATGACCGTCACCGATTTCCATGACATTTGGCATACTTATAGATTCGAACCCCAGGATCACGAATCCGGTCTCCGTTTCTCGAAATTCCTATTTGTTTTGTGTTTTATGGCGTGTCAAAGTCTACGACGGAAAACTTTAGACATCTCTGAGCACCACATAAGTGAGGTTAGGACAGAATTTTGAACTATTTCGTCACCTACGGAATGTAAAGAAAGCATTCGATGCAAAAATTTTGAAATTTATTTTTTTTGGTGTGCACACGTTTTGCCCCATAAGTCATTTAAAAATAAGAGATATCGCAAATCTAAGACTGGTCCTGGAGTCTACTCTCATTCAACTACCACTTGACCTGCCTAACTCAATTTTTTTTTCGGCACCCCCAAAAAATGGCAAGGTGCGCCCCTTCAATTTTCGACCCCTTGTCCAAACTTTAAACGTGAGTCAAGTCTGAACGGCTAAAGCCAGAATCTCCGGCAAAGTGGTCAAAGAAGGGTAATTTTTTGGTGAATTTTTCGGCACTTCGTAAGCTCGAAAATATGGAATAGAACCAGAGATATTTACAGTTTTAGTTTTCAGAAAAGTGCCAAAACAGGCCTTCAGCCGGGCAAGTCCACAAATGACCGTCACCGATTTCCATGACATTTGGCATACTTATAGATTCGAACCCCAGGATCACGAATCCGGTCTCCGTTTCTCGAAATTCCTATTTGTTTTGTGTTTTATGGCGTGTCAAAGTCTACGACGGAAAACTTTAGACATCTCTGAGCACCACATAAGTGAGGTTAGGACAGAATTTTGAACTATTTCGTCACCTACGGAATGTAAAGAAAGCATTCGATGCAAAAATTTTGAAATTTATTTTTTTTGGTGTGCACACGTTTTGCCCCATAAGTCATTTAAAAATAAGAGATATCGCAAATCTAAGACTGGTCCTGGAGTCTACTCTCATTCAACTACCACTTGACCTGCCTAACTCAATTTTTTTTTCGGCACCCCCAAAAAATGGCAAGGTGCGCCCCTTCAATTTTCGACCCCTTGTCCAAACTTTAAACGTGAGTCAAGTCTGAACGGCTAAAGCCAGAATCTCCGGCAAAGTGGTCAAAGAAGGGTAATTTTTTGGTGAATTTTTCGGCACTTCGTAAGCTCGAAAATATGGAATAGAACCAGAGATATTTACAGTTTTAGTTTTCAGAAAAGTGCCAAAACAGGCCTTCAGCCGGGCAAGTCCACAAATGACCGTCACCGATTTCCATGACATTTGGCATACTTATAGATTCGAACCCCAGGATCACGAATCCGGTCTCCGTTTCTCGAAATTCCTATTTGTTTTGTGTTTTATGGCGTGTCAAAGTCTACGACGGAAAACTTTAGACATCTCTGAGCACCACATAAGTGAGGTTAGGACAGAATTTTGAACTATTTCGTCACCTACGGAATGTAAAGAAAGCATTCGATGCAAAAATTTTGAAATTTATTTTTTTTGGTGTGCACACGTTTTGCCCCATAAGTCATTTAAAAATAAGAGATATCGCAAATCTAAGACTGGTCCTGGAGTCTACTCTCATTCAACTACCACTTGACCTGCCTAACTCAATTTTTTTTTCGGCACCCCCAAAAAATGGCAAGGTGCGCCCCTTCAATTTTCGACCCCTTGTCCAAACTTTAAACGTGAGTCAAGTCTGAACGGCTTAAGCCAGAATCTCCGGCAAAGTGGTCAAAGAAGGGTAATTTTTTGGTGAATTTTTCGGCACTTCGTAAGCTCGAAAATATGGAATAGAACCAGAGATATTTACAGTTTTAGTTTTCAGAAAAGTGCCAAAACAGGCCTTCAGCCGGGCAAGTCCACAAATGACCGTCACCTATTTCCATGACATTTGGCATACTTATAGATTCGAACCCCAGGATCACGAATCCGGTCTCCGTTTCTCGAAATTCCTATTTGTTTTGTGTTTTATGGCGTGTCAAAGTCTACGACGGAAAACTTTAGACATCTCTGAGCACCACATAAGTGAGGTTAGGACAGAATTTTGAACTATTTCGTCACCTACGGAATGTAAAGAAAGCATTCGATGCAAAAATTTTGAAATTTATTTTTTTTGGTGTGCACACGTTTTGCCCCATAAGTCATTTAAAAATAAGAGATATCGCAAATCTAAGACTGGTCCTGGAGTCTACTCTCATTCAACTACCACTTGACCTGCCTAACTCAATTTTTTTTTCGGCACCCCCAAAAAATGGCAAGGTGCGCCCCTTCAATTTTCGACCCCTTGTCCAAACTTTAAACGTGAGTCAAGTCTGAACGGCTAAAGCCAGAATCTCCGGCAAAGTGGTCAAAGAAGGGTAATTTTTTGGTGAATTTTTCGGCACTTCGTAAGCTCGAAAATATGGAATAGAACCAGAGATATTTACAGTTTTAGTTTTCAGAAAAGTGCCAAAACAGGCCTTCAGCCGGGCAAGTCCACAAATGACCGTCACCGATTTCCATGACATTTGGCATACTTATAGATTCGGACCCCAGGATCACGAATCCGGTCTCCGTTTCTCGAAATTCCTATTTGTTTTGTGTTTTATGGCGTGTCAAAGTCTACGACGGAAAACTTTAGACATCTCTGAGCACCACATAAGTGAGGTTAGGACAGAATTTTGAACTATTTCGTCACCTACGGAATGTAAAGAAAGCATTCGATGCAAAAATTTTGAAATTTATTTTTTTTGGTGTGCACACGTTTTGCCCCATAAGTCATTTAAAAATAAGAGATATCGCAAATCTAAGACTGGTCCTGGAGTCTACTCTCATTCAACTACCACTTGACCTGCCTAACTCAATTTTTTTTTCGGCACCCCCAAAAAATGGCAAGGTGCGCCCCTTCAATTTTCGACCCCTTGTCCAAACTTTAAACGTGAGTCAAGTCTGAACGGCTAAAGCCAGAATCTCCGGCAAAGTGGTCAAAGAAGGGTAATTTTTTGGTGAATTTTTCGGCACTTCGTAAGCTCGAAAATATGGAATAGAACCAGAGATATTTACAGTTTTAGTTTTCAGAAAAGTGCCAAAACAGGCCTTCAGCCGGGCAAGTCCACAAATGACCGTCACCGATTTCCATGACATTTGGCATACTTATAGATTCGAACCCCAGGATCACGAATCCGGTCTCCGTTTCTCGAAATTCCTATTTGTTTTGTGTTTTATGGCGTGTCAAAGTCTACGACGGAAAACTTTAGACATCTCTGAGCACCACATAAGTGAGGTTAGGACAGAATTTTGAACTATTTCGTCACCTACGGAATGTAAAGAAAGCATTCGATGCAAAAATTTTGAAATTTATTTTTTTTGGTGTGCACACGTTTTGCCCCATAAGTCATTTAAAAATAAGAGATATCGCAAATCTAAGACTGGTCCTGGAGTCTACTCTCATTCAACTACCACTTGACCTGCCTAACTCAATTTTTTTTTCGGCACCCCCAAAAAATGGCAATTTTCGACCCCTTGTCCAAACTTTAAACGTGAGTCAAGTCTGAACGGCTAAAGCCAGAATCTCCGGCAAAGTGGTCAAAGAAGGGTAATTTTTTGGTGAATTTTTCGGCACTTCGTAAGCTCGAAAATATGGAATAGAACCAGAGATATTTACAGTTTTAGTTTTCAGAAAAGTGCCAAAACAGGCCTTCAGCCGGGCAAGTCCACAAATGGCCGTCACCGATTTCCATGACATTTGGCATACTTATAGATTCGAACCCCAGGATCACGAATCCGGTCTCCGTTTCTCGAAATTCCTATTTGTTTTGTGTTTTATGGCGTGTCAAAGTCTACGACGGAAAACTTTAGACATCTCTGAGCACCACATAAGTGAGGTTAGGACAGAATTTTGAACTATTTCGTCACCTACGGAATGTAAAGAAAGCATTCGATGCAAAAATTTTGAAATTTATTTTTTTTGGTGTGCACACGTTTTGCCCCATAAGTCATTTAAAAATAAGAGATATCGCAAATCTAAGACTGGTCCTGGAGTCTACTCTCATTCAACTACCACTTGACCTGCCTAACTCAATTTTTTTTTCGGCACCCCCAAAAAATGGCAAGGTGCGCCCCTTCAATTTTCGACCCCTTGTCCAAACTTTAAACGTGAGTCAAGTCTGAACGGCTAAAGCCAGAATCTCCGGCAAAGTGGTCAAAGAAGGGTAATTTTTTGGTGAATTTTTCGGCACTTCGTAAGCTCGAAAATATGGAATAGAACCAGAGATATTTACAGTTTTAGTTTTCAGAAAAGTGCCAAAACAGGCCTTCAGCCGGGCAAGTCCACAAATGACCGTCACCGATTTCCATGACATTTGGCATACTTATAGATTCGAACCCCAGGATCACGAATCCGGTCTCCGTTTCTCGAAATTCCTATTTGTTTTTTGTTTTATGGCGTGTCAAAGTCTACGACGGAAAACTTTAGACATCTCTGAGCACCACATAAGTGAGGTTAGGACAGAATTTTGAACTATTTCGTCACCTACGGAATGTAAAGAAAGCATTCGATGCAAAAATTTTGAAATTTATTTTTTTTGGTGTGCACACGTTTTGCCCCATAAGTCATTTAAAAATAAGAGATATCGCAAATCTAAGACTGGTCCTGGAGTCTACTCTCATTCAACTACCACTTGACCTGCCTAACTCAATTTTTTTTTCGGCACCCCCAAAAAATGGCAAGGTGCGCCCCTTCAATTTTCGACCCCTTGTCCAAACTTTAAACGTGAGTCAAGTCTGAACGGCTAAAGCCAGAATCTCCGGCAAAGTGGTCAAAGAAGGGTAATTTTTTGGTGAATTTTTCGGCACTTCGTAAGCTCGAAAATATGGAATAGAACCAGAGATATTTACAGTTTTAGTTTTCAGAAAAGTGCCAAAACAGGCCTTCAGCCGGGCAAGTCCACAAATGACCGTCACCGATTTCCATGACATTTGGCATACTTATAGATTCGAACCCCAGGATCACGAATCCGGTCTCCGTTTCTCGAAATTCCTATTTGTTTTGTGTTTTATGGCGTGTCAAAGTCTACGACGGAAATCTTTAGACATCTCTGAGCACCACATAAGTGAGGTTAGGACAGAATTTTGAACTATTTCGTCACCTACGGAATGTAAAGAAAGCATTCGATGCAAAAATTTTGAAATTTATTTTTTTTGGTGTGCACACGTTTTGCCCCATAAGTCATTTAAAAATAAGAGATATCGCAAATCTAAGACTGGTCCTGGAGTCTACTCTCATTCAACTACCACTTGACCTGCGTAACTCAATTTTTTTTTCGGCACCCCCAAAAAATGGCAAGGTGCGCCCCTTCAATTTTCGACCCCTTGTCCAAACTTTAAACGTGAGTCAAGTCTGAACGGCTAAAGCTAGAATCTCCGGCAAAGTGGTCAAAGAAGGGTAATTTTTTGGTGAATTTTTCGGCACTTCGTAAGCTCGAAAATATGGAATAGAACCAGAGATATTTACAGTTTTAGTTTTCAGAAAAGTGCCAAAACAGGCCTTCAGCCGGGCAAGTCCACAAATGGCCGTCACCGATTTCCATGACATTTGGCATACTTATAGATTCGAACCCCAGGATCACGAATCCGGTCTCCGTTTCTCGAAATTCCTATTTGTTTTGTGTTTTATGGCGTGTCAAAGTCTACGACGGAAAACTTTAGACATCTCTGAGCACCACATAAGTGAGGTTAGGACAGAATTTTGAACTATTTCGTCACCTACGGAATGTAAAGAAAGCATTCGATGCAAAAATTTTGAAATTTATTTTTTTTGGTGTGCACACGTTTTGCCCCATAAGTCATTTAAAAATAAGAGATATCGCAAATCTAAGACTGGTCCTGGAGTCTACTCTCATTCAACTACCACTTGACCTGCCTAACTCAATTTTTTTTTCGGCACCCCCAAAAAATGGCAAGGTGCGCCCCTTCAATTTTCGACCCCTTGTCCAAACTTTAAACGTGAGTCAAGTCTGAACGGCTAAAGCCAGAATCTCCGGCAAAGTGGTCAAAGAAGGGTAATTTTTTGGTGAATTTTTCGGCACTTCGTAAGCTCGAAAATATGGAATAGAACCAGAGATATTTACAGTTTTAGTTTTCAGAAAAGTGCCAAAACAGGCCTTCAGCCGGGCAAGTCCACAAATGACCGTCACCGATTTCCATGACATTTGGCATACTTATAGATTCGAACCCCAGGATCACGAATCCGGTCTCCGTTTCTCGAAATTCCTATTTGTTTTGTGTTTTATGGCGTGTCAAAGTCTACGACGGAAAACTTTAGACATCTCTGAGCACCACATAAGTGAGGTTAGGACAGAATTTTGAACTATTTCGTCACCTACGGAATGTAAAGAAAGCATTCGATGCAAAAATTTTGAAATTTATTTTTTTTGGTGTGCACACGTTTTGCCCCATAAGTCATTTAAAAATAAGAGATATCGCAAATCTAAGACTGGTCCTGGAGTCTACTCTCATTCAACTACCACTTGACCTGCGTAACTCAATTTTTTTTTCGGCACCCCCAAAAAATGGCAAGGTGCGCCCCTTCAATTTTCGACCCCTTGTCCAAACTTTAAACGTGAGTCAAGTCTGAACGGCTAAAGCTAGAATCTCCGGCAAAGTGGTCAAAGAAGGGTAATTTTTTGGTGAATTTTTCGGCACTTCGTAAGCTCGAAAATATGGAATAGAACCAGAGATATTTACAGTTTTAGTTTTCAGAAAAGTGCCAAAACAGGCCTTCAGCCGGGCAAGTCCACAAATGGCCGTCACCGATTTCCATGACATTTGGCATACTTATAGATTCGAACCCCAGGATCACGAATCCGGTCTCCGTTTCTCGAAATTCCTATTTGTTTTGTGTTTTATGGCGTGTCAAAGTCTACGACGGAAAACTTTAGACATCTCTGAGCACCACATAAGTGAGGTTAGGACAGAATTTTGAACTATTTCGTCACCTACGGAATGTAAAGAAAGCATTCGATGCAAAAATTTTGAAATTTATTTTTTTTGGTGTGCACACGTTTTGCCCCATAAGTCATTTAAAAATAAGAGATATCGCAAATCTAAGACTGGTCCTGGAGTCTACTCTCATTCAACTACCACTTGACCTGCCTAACTCAATTTTTTTTTCGGCACCCCCAAAAAATGGCAAGGTGCGCCCCTTCAATTTTCGACCCCTTGTCCAAACTTTAAACGTGAGTCAAGTCTGAACGGCTAAAGCCAGAATCTCCGGCAAAGTGGTCAAAGAAGGGTAATTTTTTGGTGAATTTTTCGGCACTTCGTAAGCTCGAAAATATGGAATAGAACCAGAGATATTTACAGTTTTAGTTTTCAGAAAAGTGCCAAAACAGGCCTTCAGCCGGGCAAGTCCACAAATGACCGTCACCGATTTCCATGACATTTGGCATACTTATAGATTCGAACCCCAGGATCACGAATCCGGTCTCCGTTTCTCGAAATTCCTATTTGTTTTGTGTTTTATGGCGTGTCAAAGTCTACGACGGAAAACTTTAGACATCTCTGAGCACCACATAAGTGAGGTTAGGACAGAATTTTGAACTATTTCGTCACCTACGGAATGTATAGAAAGCATTCGATGCAAAAATTTTGAAATTTATTTTTTTTGGTGTGCACACGTTTTGCCCCATAAGTCATTTAAAAATAAGAGATATCGCAAATCTAAGACTGGTCCTGGAGTCTACTCTCATTCAACTACCACTTGACCTGCCTAACTCAATTTTTTTTTCGGCACCCCCAAAAAATGGCAAGGTGCGCCCCTTCAATTTTCGACCCCTTGTCCAAACTTTAAACGTGAGTCAAGTCTGAACGGCTAAAGCCAGAATCTCCGGCAAAGTGGTCAAAGAAGGGTAATTTTTTGGTGAATTTTTCGGCACTTCGTAAGCTCGAAAATATGGAATAGAACCAGAGATATTTACAGTTTTAGTTTTCAGAAAAGTGCCAAAACAGGCCTTCAGCCGGGCAAGTCCACAAATGACCGTCACCGATTTCCATGACATTTGGCATACTTATAGATTCGAACCCCAGGATCACGAATCCGGTCTCCGTTTCTCGAAATTCCTATTTGTTTTGTGTTTTATGGCGTGTCAAAGTCTACGACGGAAAACTTTAGACATCTCTGAGCACCACATAAGTGAGGTTAGGACAGAATTTTGAACTATTTCGTCACCTACGGAATGTAAAGAAAGCATTCGATGCAAAAATTTTGAAATTTATTTTTTTTTGGTGTGCACACGTTTTGCCCCATAAGTCATTTAAAAATAAGAGATATCGCAAATCTAAGACTGGTCCTGGAGTCTACTCTCATTCAACTACCACTTGACCTGCCTAACTCAATTTTTTTTTCGGCACCCCCAAAAAATGGCAAGGTGCGCCCCTTCAATTTTCGACCCCTTGTCCAAACTTTAAACGTGAGTCAAGTCTGAACGGCTAAAGCCAGAATCTCCGGCAAAGTGGTCAAAGAAGGGTAATTTTTTGGTGAATTTTTCGGCACTTCGTAAGCTCGAAAACATGGAATAGAACCAGAGATATTTACAGTTTTAGTTTTCAGAAAAGTGCCAAAACAGGCCTTCAGCCGGGCAAGTCCACAAATGACCGTCACCGATTTCCATGACATTTGGCATACTTATAGATTCGGACCCCAGGATCACGAATCCGGTCTCCGTTTCTCGAAATTCCTATTTGTTTTGTGTTTTATGGCGTGTCAAAGT
The DNA here is from genome assembly GCA_030765045.1 of Tenodera sinensis. Taxonomy (NCBI): domain Eukaryota; kingdom Metazoa; phylum Arthropoda; class Insecta; order Mantodea; family Mantidae; genus Tenodera; species Tenodera sinensis. The sequence continues at coordinate 248,153 of JAUKNM010000104.1, forward strand.
CTACGACGGAAAACTTTAGACATCTCTGAGCACCACATAAGTGAGGTTAGGACAGAATTTTGAACTATTTCGTCACCTACGGAATGTAAAGAAAGCATTCGATGCAAAAATTTTGAAATTTATTTTTTTTGGTGTGCACACGTTTTGCCCCATAAGTCATTTAAAAATAAGAGATATCGCAAATCTAAGACTGGTCCTGGAGTCTACTCTCATTCAACTACCACTTGACCTGCCTAACTCAATTTTTTTTTCGGCACCCCCAAAAAATGGCAAGGTGCGCCCCTTCAATTTTCGACCCCTTGTCCAAACTTTAAACGTGAGTCAAGTCTGAACGGCTAAAGCCAGAATCTCCGGCAAAGTGGTCAAAGAAGGGTAATTTTTTGGTGAATTTTTCGGCACTTCGTAAGCTCGAAAATATGGAATAGAACCAGAGATATTTACAGTTTTAGTTTTCAGAAAAGTGCCAAAACAGGCCTTCAGCCGGGCAAGTCCACAAATGACCGTCACCGATTTCCATGACATTTGGCATACTTATAGATTCGAACCCCAGGATCACGAATCCGGTCTCCGTTTCTCGAAATTCCTATTTGTTTTGTGTTTTATGGCGTGTCAAAGTCTACGACGGAAAACTTTAGACATCTCTGAGCACCACATAAGTGAGGTTAGGACAGAATTTTGAACTATTTCGTCACCTACGGAATGTAAAGAAAGCATTCGATGCAAAAATTTTGAAATTTATTTTTTTTGGTGTGCACACGTTTTGCCCCATAAGTCATTTAAAAATAAGAGATATCGCAAATCTAAGACTGGTCCTGGAGTCTACTCTCATTCAACTACCACTTGACCTGCCTAACTCAATTTTTTTTTCGGCACCCCCAAAAAATGGCAAGGTGCGCCCCTTCAATTTTCGACCCCTTGTCCAAACTTTAAACGTGAGTCAAGTCTGAACGGCTAAAGCCAGAATCTCCGGCAAAGTGGTCAAAGAAGGGTAATTTTTTGGTGAATTTTTCGGCACTTCGTAAGCTCGAAAATATGGAATAGAACCAGAGATATTTACAGTTTTAGTTTTCAGAAAAGTGCCAAAACAGGCCTTCAGCCGGGCAAGTCCACAAATGACCGTCACCGATTTCCATGACATTTGGCATACTTATAGATTCGAACCCCAGGATCACGAATCCGGTCTCCGTTTCTCGAAATTCCTATTTGTTTTGTGTTTTATGGCGTGTCAAAGTCTACGACGGAAAACTTTAGACATCTCTGAGCACCACATAAGTGAGGTTAGGACAGAATTTTGAACTATTTCGTCACCTACGGAATGTAAAGAAAGCATTCGATGCAAAAATTTTGAAATTTATTTTTTTTGGTGTGCACACGTTTTGCCCCATAAGTCATTTAAAAATAAGAGATATCGCAAATCTAAGACTGGTCCTGGAGTCTACTCTCATTCAACTACCACTTGACCTGCCTAACTCAATTTTTTTTTCGGCACCCCCAAAAAATGGCAAGGTGCGCCCCTTCAATTTTCGACCCCTTGTCCAAACTTTAAACGTGAGTCAAGTCTGAACGGCTAAAGCCAGAATCTCCGGCAAAGTGGTCAAAGAAGGGTAATTTTTTGGTGAATTTTTCGGCACTTCGTAAGCTCGAAAATATGGAATAGAACCAGAGATATTTACAGTTTTAGTTTTCAGAAAAGTGCCAAAACAGGCCTTCAGCCGGGCAAGTCCACAAATGACCGTCACCGATTTCCATGACATTTGGCATACTTATAGATTCGAACCCCAGGATCACGAATCCGGTCTCCGTTTCTCGAAATTCCTATTTGTTTTGTGTTTTATGGCGTGTCAAAGTCTACGACGGAAAACTTTAGACATCTCTGAGCACCACATAAGTGAGGTTAGGACAGAATTTTGAACTATTTCGTCACCTACGGAATGTAAAGAAAGCATTCGATGCAAAAATTTTGAAATTTATTTTTTTTGGTGTGCACACGTTTTGCCCCATAAGTCATTTAAAAATAAGAGATATCGCAAATCTAAGACTGGTCCTGGAGTCTACTCTCATTCAACTACCACTTGACCTGCCTAACTCAATTTTTTTTTCGGCACCCCCAAAAAATGGCAAGGTGCGCCCCTTCAATTTTCGACCCCTTGTCCAAACTTTAAACGTGAGTCAAGTCTGAACGGCTAAAGCCAGAATCTCCGGCAAAGTGGTCAAAGAAGGGTAATTTTTTGGTGAATTTTTCGGCACTTCGTAAGCTCGAAAATATGGAATAGAACCAGAGATATTTACAGTTTTAGTTTTCAGAAAAGTGCCAAAACAGGCCTTCAGCCGGGCAAGTCCACAAATGACCGTCACCGATTTCCATGACATTTGGCATACTTATAGATTCGAACCCCAGGATCACGAATCCGGTCTCCGTTTCTCGAAATTCCTATTTGTTTTGTGTTTTATGGCGTGTCAAAGTCTACGACGGAAAACTTTAGACATCTCTGAGCACCACATAAGTGAGGTTAGGACAGAATTTTGAACTATTTCGTCACCTAGGGAATGTAAAGAAAGCATTCGATGCAAAAATTTTGAAATTTATTTTTTTTGGTGTGCACACGTTTTGCCCCATGAGTCATTTAAAAATAAGAGATATCGCAAATCTAAGACTGGTCCTGGAGTCTACTCTCATTCAACTACCACTTGACCTGCCTAACTCAATTTTTTTTTCGGCACCCCCAAAAAATGGCAAGGTGCGCCCCTTCAATTTTCGACCCCTTGTCCAAACTTTAAACGTGAGTCAAGTCTGAACGGCTAAAGCCAGAATCTCCGGCAAAGTGGTCAAAGAAGGGTAATTTTTTGGTGAATTTTTCGGCACTTCGTAAGCTCGAAAATATGGAATAGAACCAGAGATATTTACAGTTTTAGTTTTCAGAAAAGTGCCAAAACAGGCCTTCAGCCGGGCAAGTCCACAAATGACCGTCACCGATTTCCATGACATTTGGCATACTTATAGATTCGAACCCCAGGATCACGAATCCGGTCTCCGTTTCTCGAAATTCCTATTTGTTTTGTGTTTTATGGCGTGTCAAAGTCTACGACGGAAAACTTTAGACATCTCTGAGCACCACATAAGTGAGGTTAGGACAGAATTTTGAACTATTTCGTCACCTACGGAATGTAAAGAAAGCATTCGATGCAAAAATTTTGAAATTTATTTTTTTTGGTGTGCACACGTTTTGCCCCATAAGTCATTTAAAAATAAGAGATATCGCAAATCTAAGACTGGTCCTGGAGTCTACTCTCATTCAACTACCACTTGACCTGCCTAACTCAATTTTTTTTCGGCACCCCCAAAAAATGGCAAGGTGCGCCCCTTCAATTTTCGACCCCTTGTCCAAACTTTAAACGTGAGTCAAGTCTGAACGGCTAAAGCCAGAATCTCCGGCAAAGTGGTCAAAGAAGGGTAATTTTTCGTGAATTTTTCGGCACTTCGTAAGCTCGAAAATATGGAATAGAACCAGAGATATTTACAGTTTTAGTTTTCAGAAAAGTGCCAAAACAGGCCTTCAGCCGGGCAAGTCCACAAATGACCGTCACCGATTTCCATGACATTTGGCATACTTATAGATTCGAACCCCAGGATCACGAATCCGGTCTCCGTTTCGCGAAATTCCTATTTGTTTTGTGTTTTATGGCGTGTCAAAGTCTACGACGGAAAACTTTAGACATCTCTGAGCACCACATAAGTGAGGTTAGGACAGAATTTTGAACTATTTCGTCACCTAGGGAATGTAAAGAAAGCATTCGATGCAAAAATTTTGAAATTTATTTTTTTTGGTGTGCACACGTTTTGCCCCATGAGTCATTTAAAAATAAGAGATATCGCAAATCTAAGACTGGTCCTGGAGTCTACTCTCATTCAACTACCACTTGACCTGCCTAACTCAATTTTTTTTCGGCACCCCCAAAAAATGGCAAGGTGCGCCCCTTCAATTTTCGACCCCTTGTCCAAACTTTAAACGTGAGTCAAGTCTGAACGGCTAAATCCAGAATCTCCGGCAAAGTGGTCAAAGAAGGGTAATTTTTTGGTGAATTTTTCGGCACTTCGTAAGCTCGAAAATATGGAATAGAACCAGAGATATTTACAGTTTTAGTTTTCAGAAAAGTGCCAAAACAGGCCTTCAGCCGGGCAAGTCCACAAATGACCGTCACCGATTTCCATGACATTTGGCATACTTATAGATTCGAACCCCAGGATCACGAATCCGGTCTCCGTTTCTCGAAATTCCTATTTGTTTTGTGTTTTATGGCGTGTCAAAGTCTACGACGGAAAACTTTAGACATCTCTGAGCACCACATAAGTGAGGTTAGGACAGAATTTTGAACTATTTCGTCACCTACGGAATGTAAAGAAAGCATTCGATGCAAAAATTTTGAAATTTATTTTTTTTGGTGTGCACACGTTTTGCCCCATAAGTCATTTAAAAATAAGAGATATCGCAAATCTAAGACTGGTCCTGGAGTCTACTCTCATTCAACTACCACTTGACCTGCCTAACTCAATTTTTTTTTCGGCACCCCCAAAAAATGGCAAGGTGCGCCCCTTCAATTTTCGACCCCTTGTCCAAACTTTAAACGTGAGTCAAGTCTGAACGGCTAAAGCCAGAATCTCCGGCAAAGTGGTCAAAGAAGGGTAATTTTTTGGTGAATTTTTCGGCACTTCGTAAGCTCGAAAATATGGAATAGAACCAGAGATATTTACAGTTTTAGTTTTCAGAAAAGTGCCAAAACAGGCCTTCAGCCGGGCAAGTCCACAAATGACCGTCACCGATTTCCATGACATTTGGCATACTTATAGATTCGAACCCCAGGATCACGAATCCGGTCTCCGTTTCTCGAAATTCCTATTTGTTTTGTGTTTTATGGCGTGTCAAAGTCTACGACGGAAAACTTTAGACATCTCTGAGCACCACATAAGTGAGGTTAGGACAGAATTTTGAACTATTTCGTCACCTACGGAATGTAAAGAAAGCATTCGATGCAAAAATTTTGAAATTTATTTTTTTTGGTGTGCACACGTTTTGCCCCATGAGTCATTTAAAAATAAGAGATATCGCAAATCTAAGACTGGTCCTGGAGTCTACTCTCATTCAACTACCACTTGACCTGCCTAACTCAATTTTTTTTTCGGCACCCCCAAAAAATGGCAAGGTGCGCCCCTTCAATTTTCGACCCCTTGTCCAAACTTTAAACGTGAGTCAAGTCTGAACGGCTAAAGCCAGAATCTCCGGCAAAGTGGTCAAAGAAGGGTAATTTTTTGGTGAATTTTTCGGCACTTCGTAAGCTCGAAAATATGGAATAGAACCAGAGATATTTACAGTTTTAGTTTTCAGAAAAGTGCCAAAACAGGCCTTCAGCCGGGCAAGTCCACAAATGACCGTCACCGATTTCCATGACATTTGGCATACTTATAGATTCGAACCCCAGGATCACGAATCCGGTCTCCGTTTCTCGAAATTCCTATTTGTTTTGTGTTTTATGGCGTGTCAAAGTCTACGACGGAAAACTTTAGACATCTCTGAGCACCACATAAGTGAGGTTAGGACAGAATTTTGAACTATTTCGTCACCTACGGAATGTAAAGAAAGCATTCGATGCAAAAATTTTGAAATTTATTTTTTTTGGTGTGCACACGTTTTGCCCCATAAGTCATTTAAAAATAAGAGATATCGCAAATCTAAGACTGGTCCTGGAGTCTACTCTCATTCAACTACCACTTGACCTGCCTAACTCAATTTTTTTTTCGGCACCCCCAAAAAATGGCAAGGTGCGCCCCTTCAATTTTCGACCCCTTGTCCAAACTTTAAACGTGAGTCAAGTCTGAACGGCTAAAGCCAGAATCTCCGGCAAAGTGGTCAAAGAAGGGTAATTTTTTGGTGAATTTTTCGGCACTTCGTAAGCTCGAAAATATGGAATAGAACCAGAGATATTTACAGTTTTAGTTTTCAGAAAAGTGCCAAAACAGGCCTTCAGCCGGGCAAGTCCACAAATGACCGTCACCGATTTCCATGACATTTGGCATACTTATAGATTCGAACCCCAGGATCACGAATCCGGTCTCCGTTTCTCGAAATTCCTATTTGTTTTGTGTTTTATGGCGTGTCAAAGTCTACGACGGAAAACTTTAGACATCTCTGAGCACCACATAAGTGAGGTTAGGACAGAATTTTGAACTATTTCGTCACCTACGGAATGTAAAGAAAGCATTCGATGCAAAAATTTTGAAATTTATTTTTTTTGGTGTGCACACGTTTTGCCCCATAAGTCATTTAAAAATAAGAGATATCGCAAATCTAAGACTGGTCCTGGAGTCTACTCTCATTCAACTACCACTTGACCTGCCTAACTCAATTTTTTTTTCGGCACCCCCAAAAAATGGCAAGGTGCGCCCCTTCAATTTTCGACCCCTTGTCCAAACTTTAAACGTGAGTCAAGTCTGAACGGCTAAAGCCAGAATCTCCGGCAAAGTGGTCAAAGAAGGGTAATTTTTTGGTGAATTTTTCGGCACTTCGTAAGCTCGAAAATATGGAATAGAACCAGAGATATTTACAGTTTTAGTTTTCAGAAAAGTGCCAAAACAGGCCTTCAGCCGGGCAAGTCCACAAATGACCGTCACCGATTTCCATGACATTTGGCATACTTATAGATTCGAACCCCAGGATCACGAATCCGGTCTCCGTTTCTCGAAATTCCTATTTGTTTTGTGTTTTATGGCGTGTCAAAGTCTACGACGGAAAACTTTAGACATCTCTGAGCACCACATAAGTGAGGTTAGGACAGAATTTTGAACTATTTCGTCACCTACGGAATGTAAAGAAAGCATTCGATGCAAAAATTTTGAAATTTATTTTTTTTGGTGTGCACACGTTTTGCCCCATAAGTCATTTAAAAATAAGAGATATCGCAAATCTAAGACTGGTCCTGGAGTCTACTCTCATTCAACTACCACTTGACCTGCCTAACTCAATTTTTTTTTCGGCACCCCCAAAAAATGGCAAGGTGCGCCCCTTCAATTTTCGACCCCTTGTCCAAACTTTAAACGTGAGTCAAGTCTGAACGGCTAAAGCCAGAATCTCCGGCAAAGTGGTCAAAGAAGGGTAATTTTTTGGTGAATTTTTCGGCACTTCGTAAGCTCGAAAATATGGAATAGAACCAGAGATATTTACAGTTTTAGTTTTCAGAAAAGTGCCAAAACAGGCCTTCAGCCGGGCAAGTCCACAAATGACCGTCACCGATTTCCATGACATTTGGCATACTTATAGATTCGAACCCCAGGATCACGAATCCGGTCTCCGTTTCTCGAAATTCCTATTTGTTTTGTGTTTTATGGCGTGTCAAAGTCTACGACGGAAAACTTTAGACATCTCTGAGCACCACATAAGTGAGGTTAGGACAGAATTTTGAACTATTTCGTCACCTACGGAATGTAAAGAAAGCATTCGATGCAAAAATTTTGAAATTTATTTTTTTTGGTGTGCACACGTTTTGCCCCATAAGTCATTTAAAAATAAGAGATATCGCAAATCTAAGACTGGTCCTGGAGTCTACTCTCATTCAACTACCACTTGACCTGCCTAACTCAATTTTTTTTTCGGCACCCCCAAAAAATGGCAAGGTGCGCCCCTTCAATTTTCGACCCCTTGTCCAAACTTTAAACGTGAGTCAAGTCTGAACGGCTAAAGCCAGAATCTCCGGCAAAGTGGTCAAAGAAGGGTAATTTTTTGGTGAATTTTTCGGCACTTCGTAAGCTCGAAAATATGGAATAGAACCAGAGATATTTACAGTTTTAGTTTTCAGAAAAGTGCCAAAACAGGCCTTCAGCCGGGCAAGTCCACAAATGACCGTCACCGATTTCCATGACATTTGGCATACTTATAGATTCGAACCCCAGGATCACGAATCCGGTCTCCGTTTCTCGAAATTCCTATTTGTTTTGTGTTTTATGGCGTGTCAAAGTCTACGACGGAAAACTTTAGACATCTCTGAGCACCACATAAGTGAGGTTAGGACAGAATTTTGAACTATTTCTTCACCTACGGAATGTAAAGAAAGCATTCGATGCAAAAATTTTGAAATTTATTTTTTTTGGTGTGCACACGTTTTGCCCCATAAGTCATTTAAAAATAAGAGATATCGCAAATCTAAGACTGGTCCTGGAGTCTACTCTCATTCAACTACCACTTGACCTGCCTAACTCAATTTTTTTTTCGGCACCCCCAAAAAATGGCAAGGTGCGCCCCTTCAATTTTCGACCCCTTGTCCAAACTTTAAACGTGAGTCAAGTCTGAACGGCTAACGCCAGAATCTCCGGCAAAGTGGTCAAAGAAGGGTAATTTTTTGGTGAATTTTTCGGCACTTCGTAAGCTCGAAAATATGGAATAGAACCAGAGATATTTACAGTTTTAGTTTTCAGAAAAGTGCCAAAACGGGCCTTCAGCCGGGCAAGTCCACAAATGACCGTCACCGATTTCCATGACATTTGGCATACTTATAGATTCGAACCCCAGGATCACGAATCCGGTCTCCGTTTCTCGAAATTCCTATTTGTTTTGTGTTTTATGGCGTGTCAAAGTCTACGACGGAAAACTTTAGACATCTCTGAGCACCACATAAGTGAGGTTAGGACAGAATTTTGAACTATTTCGTCACCTACGGAATGTAAAGAAAGCATTCGATGCAAAAATTTTGAAATTTATTTTTTTTGGTGTGCACACGTTTTGCCCCATAAGTCATTTAAAAATAAGAGATATCGCAAATCTAAGACTGGTCCTGGAGTCTACTCTCATTCAACTACCACTTGACCTGCCTAACTCAATTTTTTTTTCGGCACCCCCAAAAAATGGCAAGGTGCGCCCCTTCAATTTTCGACCCCTTGTCCAAACTTTAAACGTGAGTCAAGTCTGAACGGCTAAAGCCAGAATCTCCGGCAAAGTGGTCAAAGAAGGGTAATTTTTTGGTGAATTTTTCGGCACTTCGTAAGCTCGAAAATATGGAATAGAACCAGAGATATTTACAGTTTTAGTTTTCAGAAAAGTGCCAAAACAGGCCTTCAGCCGGGCAAGTCCACAAATGACCGTCACCGATTTCCATGACATTTGGCATACTTATAGATTCGAACCCCAGGATCACGAATCCGGTCTCCGTTTCTCGAAATTCCTATTTGTTTTGTGTTTTATGGCGTGTCAAAGTCTACGACGGAAAACTTTAGACATCTCTGAGCACCACATAAGTGAGGTTAGGACAGAATTTTGAACTATTTCGTCACCTACGGAATGTAAAGAAAGCATTCGATGCAAAAATTTTGAAATTTATTTTTTTTGGTGTGCACACGTTTTGCCCCATAAGTCATTTAAAAATAAGAGATATCGCAAATCTAAGACTGGTCCTGGAGTCTACTCTCATTCAACTACCACTTGACCTGCCTAACTCAATTTTTTTTTCGGCACCCCCAAAAAATGGCAAGGTGCGCCCCTTCAATTTTCGACCCCTTGTCCAAACTTTAAACGTGAGTCAAGTCTGAACGGCTAAAGCCAGAATCTCCGGCAAAGTGGTCAAAGAAGGGTAATTTTTTGGTGAATTTTTCGGCACTTCGTAAGCTCGAAAATATGGAATAGAACCAGAGATATTTACAGTTTTAGTTTTCAGAAAAGTGCCAAAACAGGCCTTCAGCCGGGCAAGTCCACAAATGACCGTCACCGATTTCCATGACATTTGGCATACTTATAGATTCGAACCCCAGGATCACGAATCCGGTCTCCGTTTCTCGAAATTCCTATTTGTTTTGTGTTTTATGGCGTGTCAAAGTCTACGACGGAAAACTTTAGACATCTCTGAGCACCACATAAGTGAGGTTAGGACAGAATTTTGAACTATTTCTTCACCTACGGAATGTAAAGAAAGCATTCGATGCAAAAATTTTGAAATTTATTTTTTTTGGTGTGCACACGTTTTGCCCCATAAGTCATTTAAAAATAAGAGATATCGCAAATCTAAGACTGGTCCTGGAGTCTACTCTCATTCAACTACCACTTGACCTGCCTAACTCAATTTTTTTTTCGGCACCCCCAAAAAATGGCAAGGTGCGCCCCTTCAATTTTCGACCCCTTGTCCAAACTTTAAACGTGAGTCAAGTCTGAACGGCTAACGCCAGAATCTCCGGCAAAGTGGTCAAAGAAGGGTAATTTTTTGGTGAATTTTTCGGCACTTCGTAAGCTCGAAAATATGGAATAGAACCAGAGATATTTACAGTTTTAGTTTTCAGAAAAGTGCCAAAACGGGCCTTCAGCCGGGCAAGTCCACAAATGACCGTCACCGATTTCCATGACATTTGGCATACTTATAGATTCGAACCCCAGGATCACGAATCCGGTCTCCGTTTCTCGAAATTCCTATTTGTTTTGTGTTTTATGGCGTGTCAAAGTCTACGACGGAAAACTTTAGACATCTCTGAGCACCACATAAGTGAGGTTAGGACAGAATTTTGAACTATTTCGTCACCTACGGAATGTAAAGAAAGCATTCGATGCAAAAATTTTGAAATTTATTTTTTTTGGTGTGCACACGTTTTGCCCCATAAGTCATTTAAAAATAAGAGATATCGCAAATCTAAGACTGGTCCTGGAGTCTACTCTCATTCAACTACCACTTGACCTGCCTAACTCAATTTTTTTTTCGGCACCCCCAAAAAATGGCAAGGTGCGCCCCTTCAATTTTCGACCCCTTGTCCAAACTTTAAACGTGAGTCAAGTCTGAACGGCTAAAGCCAGAATCTCCGGCAAAGTGGTCAAAGAAGGGTAATTTTTTGGTGAATTTTTCGGCACTTCGTAAGCTCGAAAATATGGAATAGAACCAGAGATATTTACAGTTTTAGTTTTCAGAAAAGTGCCAAAACAGGCCTTCAGCCGGGCAAGTCCACAAATGACCGTCACCGATTTCCATGACATTTGGCATACTTATAGATTCGAACCCCAGGATCACGAATCCGGTCTCCGTTTCTCGAAATTCCTATTTGTTTTGTGTTTTATGGCGTGTCAAAGTCTACGACGGAAAACTTTAGACATCTCTGAGCACCACATAAGTGAGGTTAGGACAGAATTTTGAACTATTTCGTCACCTACGGAATGTAAAGAAAGCATTCGATGCAAAAATTTTGAAATTTATTTTTTTTGGTGTGCACACGTTTTGCCCCATAAGTCATTTAAAAATAAGAGATATCGCAAATCTAAGACTGGTCCTGGAGTCTACTCTCATTCAACTACCACTTGACCTGCCTAACTCAATTTTTTTTTCGGCACCCCCAAAAAATGGCAAGGTGCGCCCCTTCAATTTTCGACCCCTTGTCCAAACTTTAAACGTGAGTCAAGTCTGAACGGCTAAAGCCAGAATCTCCGGCAAAGTGGTCAAAGAAGGGTAATTTTTTGGTGAATTTTTCGGCACTTCGTAAGCTCGAAAATATGGAATAGAACCAGAGATATTTACAGTTTTAGTTTTCAGAAAAGTGCCAAAACAGGCCTTCAGCCGGGCAAGTCCACAAATGACCGTCACCGATTTCCATGACATTTGGCATACTTATAGATTCGAACCCCAGGATCACGAATCCGGTCTCCGTTTCTCGAAATTCCTATTTGTTTTGTGTTTTATGGCGTGTCAAAGTCTACGACGGAAAACTTTAGACATCTCTGAGCACCACATAAGTGAGGTTAGGACAGAATTTTGAACTATTTCTTCACCTACGGAATGTAAAGAAAGCATTCGATGCAAAAATTTTGAAATTTATTTTTTTTGGTGTGCACACGTTTTGCCCCATAAGTCATTTAAAAATAAGAGATATCGCAAATCTAAGACTGGTCCTGGAGTCTACTCTCATTCAACTACCACTTGACCTGCCTAACTCAATTTTTTTTTCGGCACCCCCAAAAAATGGCAAGGTGCGCCCCTTCAATTTTCGACCCCTTGTCCAAACTTTAAACGTGAGTCAAGTCTGAACGGCTAACGCCAGAATCTCCGGCAAAGTGGTCAAAGAAGGGTAATTTTTTGGTGAATTTTTCGGCACTTCGTAAGCTCGAAAATATGGAATAGAACCAGAGATATTTACAGTTTTAGTTTTCAGAAAAGTGCCAAAACGGGCCTTCAGCCGGGCAAGTCCACAAATGACCGTCACCGATTTCCATGACATTTGGCATACTTATAGATTCGAACCCCAGGATCACGAATCCGGTCTCCGTTTCTCGAAATTCCTATTTGTTTTGTGTTTTATGGCGTGTCAAAGTCTACGACGGAAAACTTTAGACATCTCTGAGCACCACATAAGTGAGGTTAGGACAGAATTTTGAACTATTTCGTCACCTACGGAATGTAAAGAAAGCATTCGATGCAAAAATTTTGAAATTTATTTTTTTTGGTGTGCACACGTTTTGCCCCATAAGTCATTTAAAAATAAGAGATATCGCAAATCTAAGACTGGTCCTGGAGTCTACTCTCATTCAACTACCACTTGACCTGCCTAACTCAATTTTTTTTTCGGCACCCCCAAAAAATGGCAAGGTGCGCCCCTTCAATTTTCGACCCCTTGTCCAAACTTTAAACGTGAGTCAAGTCTGAACGGCTAAAGCCAGAATCTCCGGCAAAGTGGTCAAAGAAGGGTAATTTTTTGGTGAATTTTTCGGCACTTCGTAAGCTCGAAAATATGGAATAGAACCAGAGATATTTACAGTTTTAGTTTTCAGAAAAGTGCCAAAACAGGCCTTCAGCCGGGCAAGTCCACAAATGACCGTCACCGATTTCCATGACATTTGGCATACTTATAGATTCGAACCCCAGGATCACGAATCCGGTCTCCGTTTCTCGAAATTCCTATTTGTTTTGTGTTTTATGGCGTGTCAAAGTCTACGACGGAAAACTTTAGACATCTCTGAGCACCACATAAGTGAGGTTAGGACAGAATTTTGAACTATTTCGTCACCTACGGAATGTAAAGAAAGCATTCGATGCAAAAATTTTGAAATTTATTTTTTTTGGTGTGCACACGTTTTGCCCCATAAGTCATTTAAAAATAAGAGATATCGCAAATCTAAGACTGGTCCTGGAGTCTACTCTCATTCAACTACCACTTGACCTGCCTAACTCAATTTTTTTTTCGGCACCCCCAAAAAATGGCAAGGTGCGCCCCTTCAATTTTCGACCCCTTGTCCAAACTTTAAACGTGAGTCAAGTCTGAACGGCTAAAGCCAGAATCTCCGGCAAAGTGGTCAAAGAAGGGTAATTTTTTGGTGAATTTTTCGGCACTTCGTAAGCTCGAAAATATGGAATAGAACCAGAGATATTTACAGTTTTAGTTTTCAGAAAAGTGCCAAAACAGGCCTTCAGCCGGGCAAGTCCACAAATGACCGTCACCGATTTCCATGACATTTGGCATACTTATAGATTCGAACCCCAGGATCACGAATCCGGTCTCCGTTTCTCGAAATTCCTATTTGTTTTGTGTTTTATGGCGTGTCAAAGTCTACGACGGAAAACTTTAGACATCTCTGAGCACCACATAAGTGAGGTTAGGACAGAATTTTGAACTATTTCGTCACCTACGGAATGTAAAGAAAGCATTCGATGCAAAAATTTTGAAATTTATTTTTTTTGGTGTGCACACGTTTTGCCCCATAAGTCATTTAAAAATAAGAGATATCGCAAATCTAAGACTGGTCCTGGAGTCTACTCTCATTCAACTACCACTTGACCTGCCTAACTCAATTTTTTTTTCGGCACCCCCAAAAAATGGCAAGGTGCGCCCCTTCAATTTTCGACCCCTTGTCCAAACTTTAAACGTGAGTCAAGTCTGAACGGCTAAAGCCAGAATCTCCGGCAAAGTGGTCAAAGAAGGGTAATTTTTTGGTGAATTTTTCGGCACTTCGTAAGCTCGAAAATATGGAATAGAACCAGAGATATTTACAGTTTTAGTTTTCAGAAAAGTGCCAAAACAGGCCTTCAGCCGGGCAAGTCCACAAATGACCGTCACCGATTTCCATGACATTTGGCATACTTATAGATTCGAACCCCAGGATCACGAATCCGGTCTCCGTTTCTCGAAATTCCTATTTGTTTTGTGTTTTATGGCGTGTCAAAGTCTACGACGGAAAACTTTAGACATCTCTGAGCACCACATAAGTGAGGTTAGGACAGAATTTTGAACTATTTCGTCACCTACGGAATGTAAAGAAAGCATTCGATGCAAAAATTTTGAAATTTATTTTTTTTGGTGTGCACACGTTTTGCCCCATAAGTCATTTAAAAATAAGAGATATCGCAAATCTAAGACTGGTCCTGGAGTCTTCAACTACCACTTGACCTGCCTAACTCAATTTTTTTTTCGGCACCCCCAAAAAATGGCAAGGTGCGCCCCTTCAATTTTCGACCCCTTGTCCAAACTTTAAACGTGAGTCAAGTCTGAACGGCTAAAGCCAGAATCTCCGGCAAAGTGGTCAAAGAAGGGTAATTTTTTGGTGAATTTTTCGGCACTTCGTAAGCTCGAAAATATGGAATAGAACCAGAGATATTTACAGTTTTAGTTTTCAGAAAAGTGCCAAAACAGGCCTTCAGCCGGGCAAGTCCACAAATGACCGTCACCGATTTCCATGACATTTGGCATACTTATAGATTCGAACCCCAGGATCACGAATCCGGTCTCCGTTTCTCGAAATTCCTATTTGTTTTGTGTTTTATGGCGTGTCAAAGTCTACGACGGAAAACTTTAGACATCTCTGAGCACCACATAAGTGAGGTTAGGACAGAATTTTGAACTATTTCGTCACCTACGGAATGGAAAGAAAGCATTCGATGCAAAAATTTTGAAATTTACTTTTTTTGGTGTGCACACGTTTTGCCCCATAAGTCATTTAAAAATAAGAGATATCGCAAATCTAAAACTGGTCCTGGAGTCTACTCTCATTCAACTACCACTTGACCTGCCTAACTCAATTTTTTTTTCGGCACCCCCAAAAAATGGCAAGGTGCGCCCCTTCAATTTTCGACCCCTTGTCCAAACTTTAAACGTGAGTCAAGTCTGAACGGCTAAAGCCAGAATCTCCGGCAAAGTGGTCAAAGAAGGGTAATTTTTTGGTGAATTTTTCGGCACTTCGTAAGCTCGAAAATATGGAATAGAACCAGAGATATTTACAGTTTTAGTTTTCAGAAAAGTGCCAAAACAGGCCTTCAGCCGGGCAAGTCCACAAATGACCGTCACCGATTTCCATGACATTTGGCATACTTATAGATTCGAACCCCAGGATCACGAATCCGGTCTCCGTTTCTCGAAATTCCTATTTGTTTTGTGTTTTATGGCGTGTCAAAGTCTACGACGGAAAACTTTAGACATCTCTGAGCACCACATAAGTGAGGTTAGGACAGAATTTTGAACTATTTCGTCACCTACGGAATGTAAAGAAAGCATTCGATGCAAAAATTTTGAAATTTATTTTTTTTGGTGTGCACACGTTTTGCCCCATAAGTCATTTAAAAATAAGAGATATCGCAAATCTAAGACTGGTCCTGGAGTCTACTCTCATTCAACTACCACTTGACCTGCCTAACTCAATTTTTTTTTCGGCACCCCCAAAAAATGGCAAGGTGCGCCCCTTCAATTTTCGACCCCTTGTCCAAACTTTAAACGTGAGTCAAGTCTGAACGGCTAAAGCCAGAATCTCCGGCAAAGTGGTCAAAGAAGGGTAATTTTTTGGTGAATTTTTCGGCACTTCGTAAGCTCGAAAATATGGAATAGAACCAGAGATATTTACAGTTTTAGTTTTCAGAAAAGTGCCAAAACAGGCCTTCAGCCGGGCAAGTCCACAAATGACCGTCACCGATTTCCATGACATTTGGCATACTTATAGATTCGAACCCCAGGATCACGAATCCGGTCTCCGTTTCTCGAAATTCCTATTTGTTTTGTGTTTTATGGCGTGTCAAAGTCTACGACGGAAAACTTTAGACATCTCTGAGCACCACATAAGTGAGGTTAGGACAGAATTTTGAACTATTTCGTCACCTACGGAATGTAAAGAAAGCATTCGATGCAAAAATTTTGAAATTTATTTTTTTTGGTGTGCACACGTTTTGCCCCATAAGTCATTTAAAAATAAGAGATATCGCAAATCTAAGACTGGTCCTGGAGTCTACTCTCATTCAACTACCACTTGACCTGCCTAACTCAATTTTTTTTTCGGCACCCCCAAAAAATGGCAAGGTGCGCCCCTTCAATTTTCGACCCCTTGTCCAAACTTTAAACGTGAGTCAAGTCTGAACGGCTAAAGCCAGAATCTCCGGCAAAGTGGTCAAAGAAGGGTAATTTTTTGGTGAATTTTTCGGCACTTCGTAAGCTCGAAAATATGGAATAGAACCAGAGATATTTACAGTTTTAGTTTTCAGAAAAGTGCCAAAACAGGCCTTCAGCCGGGCAAGTCCACAAATGACCGTCACCGATTTCCATGACATTTGGCATACTTATAGATTCGAACCCCAGGATCACGAATCCGGTCTCCGTTTCTCGAAATTCCTATTTGTTTTGTGTTTTATGGCGTGTCAAAGTCTACGACGGAAAACTTTAGACATCTCTGAGCACCACATAAGTGAGGTTAGGACAGAATTTTGAACTATTTCGTCACCTACGGAATGTAAAGAAAGCATTCGATGCAAAAATTTTGAAATTTATTTTTTTTGGTGTGCACACGTTTTGCCCCATAAGTCATTTAAAAATAAGAGATATCGCAAATCTAAGACTGGTCCTGGAGTCTACTCTCATTCAACTACCACTTGACCTGCCTAACTCAATTTTTTTTTCGGCACCCCCAAAAAATGGCAAGGTGCGCCCCTTCAATTTTCGACCCCTTGTCCAAACTTTAAACGTGAGTCAAGTCTGAACGGCTAAAGCCAGAATCTCCGGCAAAGTGGTCAAAGAAGGGTAATTTTTTGGTGAATTTTTCGGCACTTCGTAAGCTCGAAAATATGGAATAGAACCAGAGATATTTACAGTTTTAGTTTTCAGAAAAGTGCCAAAACAGGCCTTCAGCCGGGCAAGTCCACAAATGACCGTCACCGATTTCCATGACATTTGGCATACTTATAGATTCGAACCCCAGGATCACGAATCCGGTCTCCGTTTCTCGAAATTCCTATTTGTTTTGTGTTTTATGGCGTGTCAAAGTCTACGACGGAAAACTTTAGACATCTCTGAGCACCACATAAGTGAGGTTAGGACAGAATTTTGAACTATTTCGTCACCTACGGAATGTAAAGAAAGCATTCGATGCAAAAATTTTGAAATTTATTTTTTTTGGTGTGCACACGTTTTGCCCCATAAGTCATTTAAAAATAAGAGATATCGCAAATCTAAGACTGGTCCTGGAGTCTTCAACTACCACTTGACCTGCCTAACTCAATTTTTTTTTCGGCACCCCCAAAAAATGGCAAGGTGCGCCCCTTCAATTTTCGACCCCTTGTCCAAACTTTAAACGTGAGTCAAGTCTGAACGGCTAAAGCCAGAATCTCCGGCAAAGTGGTCAAAGAAGGGTAATTTTTTGGTGAATTTTTCGGCACTTCGTAAGCTCGAAAATATGGAATAGAACCAGAGATATTTACAGTTTTAGTTTTCAGAAAAGTGCCAAAACAGGCCTTCAGCCGGGCAAGTCCACAAATGACCGTCACCGATTTCCATGACATTTGGCATACTTATAGATTCGAACCCCAGGATCACGAATCCGGTCTCCGTTTCTCGAAATTCCTATTTGTTTTGTGTTTTATGGCGTGTCAAAGTCTACGACGGAAAACTTTAGACATCTCTGAGCACCACATAAGTGAGGTTAGGACAGAATTTTGAACTATTTCGTCACCTACGGAATGTAAAGAAAGCATTCGATGCAAAAATTTTGAAATTTATTTTTTTTGGTGTGCACACGTTTTGCCCCATAAGTCATTTAAAAATAAGAGATATCGCAAATCTAAGACTGGTCCTGGAGTCTTCAACTACCACTTGACCTGCCTAACTCAATTTTTTTTTCGGCACCCCCAAAAAATGGCAAGGTGCGCCCCTTCAATTTTCGACCCCTTGTCCAAACTTTAAACGTGAGTCAAGTCTGAACGGCTAAAGCCAGAATCTCCGGCAAAGTGGTCAAAGAAGGGTAATTTTTTGGTGAATTTTTCGGCACTTCGTAAGCTCGAAAATATGGAATAGAACCAGAGATATTTACAGTTTTAGTTTTCAGAAAAGTGCCAAAACAGGCCTTCAGCCGGGCAAGTCCACAAATGACCGTCACCGATTTCCATGACATTTGGCATACTTATAGATTCGAACCCCAGGATCACGAATCCGGTCTCCGTTTCTCGAAATTCCTATTTGTTTTGTGTTTTATGGCGTGTCAAAGTCTACGACGGAAAACTTTAGACATCTCTGAGCACCACATAAGTGAGGTTAGGACAGAATTTTGAACTATTTCGTCACCTACGGAATGTAAAGAAAGCATTCGATGCAAAAATTTTGAAATTTATTTTTTTTGGTGTGCACACGTTTTGCCCCATAAGTCATTTAAAAATAAGAGATATCGCAAATCTAAGACTGGTCCTGGAGTCTTCAACTACCACTTGACCTGCCTAACTCAATTTTTTTTTCGGCACCCCCAAAAAATGGCAAGGTGCGCCCCTTCAATTTTCGACCCCTTGTCCAAACTTTAAACGTGAGTCAAGTCTGAACGGCTAAAGCCAGAATCTCCGGCAAAGTGGTCAAAGAAGGGTAATTTTTTGGTGAATTTTTCGGCACTTCGTAAGCTCGAAAATATGGAATAGAACCAGAGATATTTACAGTTTTAGTTTTCAGAAAAGTGCCAAAACAGGCCTTCAGCCGGGCAAGTCCACAAATGACCGTCACCGATTTCCATGACATTTGGCATACTTATAGATTCGAACCCCAGGATCACGAATCCGGTCTCCGTTTCTCGAAATTCCTATTTGTTTTGTGTTTTATGGCGTGTCAAAGTCTACGACGGAAAACTTTAGACATCTCTGAGCACCACATAAGTGAGGTTAGGACAGAATTTTGAACTATTTCGTCACCTACGGAATGTAAAGAAAGCATTCGATGCAAAAATTTTGAAATTTATTTTTTTTGGTGTGCACACGTTTTGCCCCATAAGTCATTTAAAAATAAGAGATATCGCAAATCTAAGACTGGTCCTGGAGTCTTCAACTACCACTTGACCTGCCTAACTCAATTTTTTTTTCGGCACCCCCAAAAAATGGCAAGGTGCGCCCCTTCAATTTTCGACCCCTTGTCCAAACTTTAAACGTGAGTCAAGTCTGAACGGCTAAAGCCAGAATCTCCGGCAAAGTGGTCAAAGAAGGGTAATTTTTTGGTGAATTTTTCGGCACTTCGTAAGCTCGAAAATATGGAATAGAACCAGAGATATTTACAGTTTTAGTTTTCAGAAAAGTGCCAAAACAGGCCTTCAGCCGGGCAAGTCCACAAATGACCGTCACCGATTTCCATGACATTTGGCATACTTATAGATTCGAACCCCGGGATCACGAATCCGGTCTCCGTTTCTCGAAATTCCTATTTGTTTTGTGTTTTATGGCGTGTCAAAGTCTACGACGGAAAACTTTAGACATCTCTGAGCACCACATAAGTGAGGTTAGGACAGAATTTTGAACTATTTCGTCACCTGCGGAATGTAAAGAAAGCATTCGATGCAAAAATTTTGAAATTTATTTTTTTTGGTGTGCACACGTTTTGCCCCATAAGTCATTTAAAAATAAGAGATATCGCAAATCTAAGACTGGTCCTGGAGTCTTCAACTACAACTTGACCTGCCTAACTCAATTTTTTTTTCGGCACCCCCAAAAAATGGCAAGGTGCGCCCCTTCAATTTTCGACCCCTTGTCCAAACTTTAAACGTGAGTCAAGTCTGAACGGCTAAAGCCAGAATCTCCGGCAAAGTGGTCAAAGAAGGGTAATTTTTTGGTGAATTTTTCGGCACTTCGTAAGCTCGAAAATATGGAATAGAACCAGAGATATTTACAGTTTTAGTTTTCAGAAAAGTGCCAAAACAGGCCTTCAGCCGGGCAAGTCCACAAATGACCGTCACCGATTTCCATGACATTTGGCATACTTATAGATTCGAACCCCAGGATCACGAATCCGGTCTCCGTTTCTCGAAATTCCTATTTGTTTTGTGTTTTATGGCGTGTCAAAGTCTACGACGGAAAACTTTAGACATCTCTGAGCACCACATAAGTGAGGTTAGGACAGAATTTTGAACTATTTCGTCACCTACGGAATGTAAAGAAAGCATTCGATGCAAAAATTTTGAAATTTATTTTTTTTGGTGTGCACACGTTTTGCCCCATAAGTCATTTAAAAATAAGAGATATCGCAAATCTAAGACTGGTCCTGGAGTCTACTCTCATTCAACTACCACTTGACCTGCCTAACTCAATTTTTTTTTCGGCACCCCCAAAAAATGGCAAGGTGCGCCCCTTCAATTTTCGACCCCTTGTCCAAACTTTAAACGTGAGTCAAGTCTGAACGGCTAAAGCCAGAATCTCCGGCAAAGTGGTCAAAGAAGGGTAATTTTTTGGTGAATTTTTCGGCACTTCGTAAGCTCGAAAATATGGAATAGAACCAGAGATATTTACAGTTTTAGTTTTCAGAAAAGTGCCAAAACAGGCCTTCAGCCGGGCAAGTCCACAAATGACCGTCACCGATTTCCATGACATTTGGCATACTTATAGATTCGAACCCCAGGATCACGAATCCGGTCTCCGTTTCTCGAAATTCCTATTTGTTTTGTGTTTTATGGCGTGTCAAAGTCTACGACGGAAAACTTTAGACATCTCTGAGCACCACATAAGTGAGGTTAGGACAGAATTTTGAACTATTTCGTCACCTACGGAATGTAAAGAAAGCATTCGATGCAAAAATTTTGAAATTTATTTTTTTTGGTGTGCACACGTTTTGCCCCATAAGTCATTTAAAAATAAGAGATATCGCAAATCTAAGACTGGTCCTGGAGTCTACTCTCATTCAACTACCACTTGACCTGCCTAACTCAATTTTTTTTTCGGCACCCCCAAAAAATGGCAAGGTGCGCCCTTCAATTTTCGACCCCTTGTCCAAACTTTAAACGTGAGTCAAGTCTGAACGGCTAAAGCCAGAATCTCCGGCAAAGTGGTCAAAGAAGGGTAATTTTTTGGTGAATTTTTCGGCACTTCGTAAGCTCGAAAATATGGAATAGAACCAGAGATATTTACAGTTTTAGTTTTCAGAAAAGTGCCAAAACAGGCCTTCAGCCGGGCAAGTCCACAAATGACCGTCACCGATTTCCATGACATTTGGCATACTTATAGATTCGAACCCCAGGATCACGAATCCGGTCTCCGTTTCTCGAAATTCCTATTTGTTTTGTGTTTTATGGCGTGTCAAAGTCTACGACGGAAAACTTTAGACATCTCTGAGCACCACATAAGTGAGGTTAGGACAGAATTTTGAACTATTTCGTCACCTACGGAATGTAAAGAAAGCATTCGATGCAAAAATTTTGAAATTTATTTTTTTTGGTGTGCACACGTTTTGCCCCATAAGTCATTTAAAAATAAGAGATATCGCAAATCTAAGACTGGTCCTGGAGTCTACTCTCATTCAACTACCACTTGACCTGCCTAACTCAATTTTTTTTTCGGCACCCCCAAAAAATGGCAAGGTGCGCGCCCCTTCAATTTTCGACCCCTTGTCCAAACTTTAAACGTGAGTCAAGTCTGAACGGCTAAAGCCAGAATCTCCGGCAAAGTGGTCAAAGAAGGGTAATTTTTTGGTGAATTTTTCGGCACTTCGTAAGCTCGAAAATATGGAATAGAACCAGAGATATTTACAGTTTTAGTTTTCAGAAAAGTGCCAAAACAGGCCTTCAGCCGGGCAAGTCCACAAATGACCGTCACCGATTTCCATGACATTTGGCATACTTATAGATTCGAACCCCAGGATCACGAATCCGGTCTCCGTTTCTCGAAATTCCTATTTGTTTTGTGTTTTATGGCGTGTCAAAGTCTACGACGGAAAACTTTAGACATCTCTGAGCACCACATAAGTGAGGTTAGGACAGAATTTTGAACTATTTCGTCACCTACGGAATGTAAAGAAAGCATTCGATGCAAAAATTTTGAAATTTATTTTTTTTGGTGTGCACACGTTTTGCCCCATAAGTCATTTAAAAATAAGAGATATCGCAAATCTAAGACTGGTCCTGGAGTCTACTCTCATTCAACTACCACTTGACCTGCCTAACTCAATTTTTTTTTCGGCACCCCCAAAAAATGGCAAGGTGCGCCCCTTCAATTTTCGACCCCTTGTCCAAACTTTAAACGTGAGTCAAGTCTGAACGGCTAAAGCCAGAATCTCCGGCAAAGTGGTCAAAGAAGGGTAATTTTTTGGTGAATTTTTCGGCACTTCGTAAGCTCGAAAATATGGAATAGAACCAGAGATATTTACAGTTTTAGTTTTCAGAAAAGTGCCAAAACAGGCCTTCAGCCGGGCAAGTCCACAAATGACCGTCACCGATTTCCATGACATTTGGCATACTTATAGATTCGAACCCCAGGATCACGAATCCGGTCTCCGTTTCTCGAAATTCCTATTTGTTTTGTGTTTTATGGCGTGTCAAAGTCTACGACGGAAAACTTTAGACATCTCTGAGCACCACATAAGTGAGGTTAGGACAGAATTTTGAACTATTTCGTCACCTACGGAATGTAAAGAAAGCATTCGATGCAAAAATTTTGAAATTTATTTTTTTTGGTGTGCACACGTTTTGCCCCATAAGTCATTTAAAAAAAAGAGATATCGCAAATCTAAGACTGGTCCTGGAGTCTACTCTCATTCAACTACCACTTGACCTGCCTAACTCAATTTTTTTTTCGGCACCCCCAAAAAATGGCGAGGTGCGCCCCTTCAATTTTCGACCCCTTGTCCAAACTTTAAACGTGAGTCAAGTCTGAACGGCTAAAGCCAGAATCTCCGGCAAAGTGGTCAAAGAAGGGTAATTTTTTGGTGAATTTTTCGGCACTTCGTAAGCTCGAAAATATGGAATAGAACCAGAGATATTTACAGTTTTAGTTTTCAGAAAAGTGCCAAAACAGGCCTTCAGCCGGGCAAGTCCACAAATGACCGTCACCGATTTCCATGACATTTGGCATACTTATAGATTCGAACCCCAGGATCACGAATCCGGTCTCCGTTTCTCGAAATTCCTATTTGTTTTGTGTTTTATGGCGTGTCAAAGTCTACGACGGAAAACTTTAGACATCTCTGAGCACCACATAAGTGAGGTTAGGACAGAATTTTGAACTATTTCGTCACCTACGGAATGTAAAGAAAGCATTCGATGCAAAAATTTTGAAATTTATTTTTTTTGGTGTGCACACGTTTTGCCCCATAAGTCATTTAAAAATAAGAGATATCGCAAATCTAAGACTGGTCCTGGAGTCTACTCTCATTCAACTACCACTTGACCTGCCTAACTCAATTTTTTTTTCGGCACCCCCAAAAAATGGCAAGGTGCGCCCCTTCAATTTTCGACCCCTTGTCCAAACTTTAAACGTGAGTCAAGTCTGAACGGCTAAAGCCAGAATCTCCGGCAAAGTGGTCAAAGAAGGGTAATTTTTTGGTGAATTTTTCGGCACTTCGTAAGCTAGAAAATATGGAATAGAACCAGAGATATTTACAGTTTTAGTTTTCAGAAAAGTGCCAAAACAGGCCTTCAGCCGGGCAAGTCCACAAATGACCGTCACCGATTTCCATGACATTTGGCATACTTATAGATTCGAACCCCAGGATCACGAATCCGGTCTCCGTTTCTCGAAATTCCTATTTGTTTTGTGTTTTATGGCGTGTCAAAGTCTACGACGGAAAACTTTAGACATCTCTGAGCACCACATAAGTGAGGTTAGGACAGAATTTTGAACTATTTCGTCACCTACGGAATGTAAAGAAAGCATTCGATGCAAAAACTTTGAAATTTATTTTTTTTGGTGTGCACACGTTTTGCCCCATAAGTCATTTAAAAATAAGAGATATCGCAAATCTAAGACTGGTCCTGGAGTCTACTCTCATTCAACTACCACTTGACCTGCCTAACTCAATTTTTTTTCGGCACCCCCAAAAAATGGCAAGGTGCGCCCCTTCAATTTTCGACCCCTTGTCCAAACTTTAAACGTGAGTCAAGTCTGAACGGCTAAAGCCAGAATCTCCGGCAAAGTGGTCAAAGAAGGGTAATTTTTTGGTGAATTTTTCGGCACTTCGTAAGCTCGAAAATATGGAATAGAACCAGAGATATTTACAGTTTTAGTTTTCAGAAAAGTGCCAAAACAGGCCTTCAGCCGGGCAAGTCCACAAATGACCGTCACCGATTTCCATGACATTTGGCATACTTATAGATTCGAACCCCAGGATCACGAATCCGGTCTCCGTTTCTCGAAATTCCTATTTGTTTTGTGTTTTATGGCGTGTCAAAGTCTACGACGGAAAACTTTAGACATCTCTGAGCACCACATAAGTGAGGTTAGGACAGAATTTTGAACTATTTCGTCACCTACGGAATGTAAAGAAAGCATTCGATGCAAAAATTTTGAAATTTATTTTTTTTGGTGTGCACACGTTTTGCCCCATAAGTCATTTAAAAATAAGAGATATCGCAAATCTAAGACTGGTCCTGGAGTCTACTCTCATTCAACTACCACTTGACCTGCCTAACTCAATTTTTTTTTCGGCACCCCCAAAAACTGGCGAGGTGCGCCCCTTCAATTTTCGACCCCTTGTCCAAACTTTAAACGTGAGTCAAGTCTGAACGGCTAAAGCCAGAATCTCCGGCAAAGTGGTCAAAGAAGGGTAATTTTTTGGTGAATTTTTCGGCACTTCGTAAGCTCGAAAATATGGAATAGAACCAGAGATATTTACAGTTTTAGTTTTCAGAAAAGTGCCAAAACAGGCCTTCAGCCGGGCAAGTCCACAAATGACCGTCACCGATTTCCATGACATTTGGCATACTTATAGATTCGAACCCCAGGATCACGAATCCGGTCTCCGTTTCTCGAAATTCCTATTTGTTTTGTGTTTTATGGCGTGTCAAAGTCTACGACGGAAAACTTTAGACATCTCTGAGCACCACATAAGTGAGGTTAGGACAGAATTTTGAACTATTTCGTCACCTACGGAATGTAAAGAAAGCATTCGATGCAAAAATTTTGAAATTTATTTTTTTTGGTGTGCACACGTTTTGCCCCATAAGTCATTTAAAAATAAGAGATATCGCAAATCTAAGACTGGTCCTGGAGTCTACTCTCATTCAACTACCACTTGACCTGCCTAACTCAATTTTTTTTTCGGCACCCCCAAAAAATGGCAAGGTGCGCCCCTTCAATTTTCGACCCCTTGTCCAAACTTTAAACGTGGGTCAAGTCTGAACGGCTAAAGCCAGAATCTCCGGCAAAGTGGTCAAAGAAGGGTAATTTTTTTGGTGAATTTTTCGGCACTTCGTAAGCTCGAAAATATGGAATAGAACCAGAGATATTTACAGTTTTAGTTTTCAGAAAAGTGCCAAAACAGGCCTTCAGCTGGGCAAGTCCACAAATGACCGTCACCGATTTCCATGACATTTGGCATACTTATAGATTCGAACCCCAGGATCACGAATCCGGTCTCCGTTTCTCGAAATTCCTATTTGTTTTGTGTTTTATGGCGTGTCAAAGTCTACGACGGAAAACTTTAGACATCTCTGAGCACCACATAAGTGAGGTTAGGACAGAATTTTGAACTATTTCGTCACCTACGGAATGTAAAGAAAGCATTCGATGCAAAAATTTTGAAATTTATTTTTTTTGGTGTGCACACGTTTTGCCCCATAAGTCATTTAAAAATAAGAGATATCGCAAATCTAAGACTGGTCCTGGAGTCTACTCTCATTCAACTACCACTTGACCTGCCTAACTCAATTTTTTTTTCGGCACCCCCAAAAAATGGCAAGGTGCGCCCCTTCAATTTTCGACCCCTTGTCCAAACTTTAAACGTGAGTCAAGTCTGAACGGCTAAAGCCAGAATCTCCGGCAAAGTGGTCAAAGAAGGGTAATTTTTTGGTGAATTTTTCGGCACTTCGTAAGCTCGAAAATATGGAATAGAACCAGAGATATTTACAGTTTTAGTTTTCAGAAAAGTGCCAAAACAGGCCTTCAGCCGGGCAAGTCCACAAATGACCGTCACCGATTTCCATGACATTTGGCATACTTATAGATTCGAACCCCAGGATCACGAATCCGGTCTCCGTTTCTCGAAATTCCTATTTGTTTTGTGTTTTATGGCGTGTCAAAGTCTACGACGGAAAACTTTAGACATCTCTGAGCACCACATAAGTGAGGTTATGACAGAATTTTGAACTATTTCGTCACCTACGGAATGTAAAGAAAGCATTCGATGCAAAAATTTTGAAATTTATTTTTTTTGGTGTGCACACGTTTTGCCCCATAAGTCATTTAAAAATAAGAGATATCGCAAATCTAAGACTGGTCCTGGAGTCTACTCTCATTCAACTACCACTTGACCTGCCTAACTCAATTTTTTTTTCGGCACCCCCAAAAAATGGCAAGGTGCGCCCCTTCAATTTTCGACCCCTTGTCCAAACTTTAAACGTGAGTCAAGTCTGAACGGCTAAAGCCAGAATCTCCGGCAAAGTGGTCAAAGAAGGGTAATTTTTTTGGTGAATTTTTCGGCACTTCGTAAGCTCGAAAATATGGAATAGAACCAGAGATATTTACAGTTTTAGTTTTCAGAAAAGTGCCAAAACAGGCCTTCAGCTGGGCAAGTCCACAAATGACCGTCACCGATTTCCATGACATTTGGCATACTTATAGATTCGAACCCCAGGATCACGAATCCGGTCTCCGTTTCTCGAAATTCCTATTTGTTTTGTGTTTTATGGCGTGTCAAAGTCTACGACGGAAAACTTTAGACATCTCTGAGCACCACATAAGTGAGGTTAGGACAGAATTTTGAACTATTTCGTCACCTACGGAATGTAAAGAAAGCATTCGATGCAAAAATTTTGAAATTTATTTTTTTTGGTGTGCACACGTTTTGCCCCATAAGTCATTTAAAAATAAGAGATATCGCAAATCTAAGACTGGTCCTGGAGTCTACTCTCATTCAACTACCACTTGACCATCCTAACTCAATTTTTTTTTCGGCACCCCCAAAAAATGGCAAGGTGCGCCCCTTCAATTTTCGACCCCTTGTCCAAACTTTAAACGTGAGTCAAGTCTGAACGGCTAAAGCCAGAATCTCCGGCAAAGTGGTCAAAGAAGGGTAATTTTTTGGTGAATTTTTCGGCACTTCGTAAGCTCGAAAATATGGAATAGAACCAGAGATATTTACAGTTTTAGTTTTCAGAAAAGTGCCAAAACAGGCCTTCAGCCGGGCAAGTCCACAAATGACCGTCACCGATTTCCATGACATTTGGCATACTTATAGATTCGAACCCCAGGATCACGAATCCGGTCTCCGTTTCTCGAAATTCCTATTTGTTTTGTGTTTTATGGCGTGTCAAAGTCTACGACGGAAAACTTTAGACATCTCTGAGCACCACATAAGTGAGGTTAGGACAGAATTTTGAACTATTTCGTCACCTACGGAATGTAAAGAAAGCATTCGATGCAAAAATTTTGAAATTTATTTTTTTTGGTGTGCACACGTTTTGCCCCATAAGTCATTTAAAAATAAGAGATATCGCAAATCTAAGACTGGTCCTGGAGTCTACTCTCATTCAAATACCACTTGACCTGTCTAACTCAATTTTTTTTTCGGCACCCCCAAAAAATGGCAAGGTGCGCCCCTTCAATTTTCGACCCCTTGTCCAAACTTTAAACGTGAGTCAAGTCTGAACGGCTAAAGCCAGAATCTCCGGCAAAGTGGTCAAAGAAGGGTAATTTTTTGGTGAATTTTTCGGCACTTCGTAAGCTCGAAAATATGGAATAGAACCAGAGATATTTACAGTTTTAGTTTTCAGAAAAGTGCCAAAACAGGCCTTCAGCCGGGCAAGTCCACAAATGACCGTCACCGATTTCCATGACATTTGGCATACTTATAGATTCGAACCCCAGGATCACGAATCCGGTCTCCGTTTCTCGAAATTCCTATTTGTTTTGTGTTTTATGGCGTGTCAAAGTCTACGACGGAAAACTTTAGACATCTCTGAGCACCACATAAGTGAGGTTAGGACAGAATTTTGAACTATTTCGTCACCTACGGAATGTAAAGAAAGCATTCGATGCAAAAATTTTGAAATTTATTTTTTTTGGTGTGCACACGTTTTGCCCCATAAGTCATTTAAAAATAAGAGATATCGCAAATCTAAGACTGGTCCTGGAGTCTACTCTCATTCAACTACCACTTGACCTGCCTAACTCAATTTTTTTTTCGGCACCCCCAAAAAATGGCAAGGTGCGCCCCTTCAATTTTCGACCCCTTGTCCAAACTTTAAACGTGAGTCAAGTCTGAACGGCTAAAGCCAGAATCTCCGGCAAAGTGGTCAAAGAAGGGTAATTTTTTGGTGAATTTTTCGGCACTTCGTAAGCTCGAAAATATGGAATAGAACCAGAGATATTTACAGTTTTAGTTTTCAGAAAAGTGCCAAAACAGGCCTTCAGCCGGGCAAGTCCACAAATGACCGTCACCGATTTCCATGACATTTGGCATACTTATAGATTCGAACCCCAGGATCACGAATCCGGTCTCCGTTTCTCGAAATTCCTATTTGTTTTGTGTTTTATGGCGTGTCAAAGTCTACGACGGAAAACTTTAGACATCTCTGAGCACCACATAAGTGAGGTTAGGACAGAATTTTGAACTATTTCGTCACCTACGGAATGTAAAGACAGCATTCGATGCAAAAATTTTGAAATTTATTTTTTTTGGTGTGCACACGTTTTGCCCCATAAGTCATTTAAAAATAAGAGATATCGCAAATCTAAGACTGGTCCTGGAGTCTACTCTCATTCAACTACCACTTGACCTGCCTAACTCAATTTTTTTTTCGGCACCCCCAAAAAATGGCAAGGTGCGCCCCTTCAATTTTCGACCCCTTGTCCAAACTTTAAACGTGAGTCAAGTCTGAACGGCTAAAGCCAGAATCTCCGGCAAAGTGGTCAAAGAAGGGTAATTTTTTGGTGAATTTTTCGGCACTTCGTAAGCTCGAAAATATGGAATAGAACCAGAGATATTTACAGTTTTAGTTTTCAGAAAAGTGCCAAAACAGGCCTTCAGCCGGGCAAGTCCACAAATGACCGTCACCGATTTCCATGACATTTGGCATACTTATAGATTCGAACCCCAGGATCACGAATCCGGTCTCCGTTTCTCGAAATTCCTATTTGTTTTGTGTTTTATGGCGTGTCAAAGTCTACGACGGAAAACTTTAGACATCTCTGAGCACCACATAAGTGAGGTTAGGACAGAATTTTGAACTATTTCGTCACCTACGGAATGTAAAGAAAGCATTCGATGCAAAAATTTTGAAATTTATTTTTTTTGGTGTGCACACGTTTTGCCCCATAAGTCATTTAAAAATAAGAGATATCGCAAATCTAAGACTGGTCCTGGAGTCTACTCTCATTCAACTACCACTTGACCTGCCTAACTCAATTTTTTTTTCGGCACCCCCAAAAAATGGCAAGGTGCGCCCCTTCAATTTTCGACCCCTTGTCCAAACTTTAAACGTGAGTCAAGTCTGAACGGCTAAAGCCAGAATCTCCGGCAAAGTGGTCAAAGAAGGGTAATTTTTTGGTGAATTTTTCGGCACTTCGTAAGCTCGAAAATATGGAATAGAACCAGAGATATTTACAGTTTTAGTTTTCAGAAAAGTGCCAAAACAGGCCTTCAGCCGGGCAAGTCCACAAATGACCGTCACCGATTTCCATGACATTTGGCATACTTATAGATTCGAACCCCAGGATCACGAATCCGGTCTCCGTTTCTCGAAATTCCTATTTGTTTTGTGTTTTATGGCGTGTCAAAGTCTACGACGGAAAACTTTAGACATCTCTGAGCACCACATAAGTGAGGTTAGGACAGAATTTTGAACTATTTCGTCACCTACGGAATGTAAAGAAAGCATTCGATGCAAAAATTTTGAAATTTATTTTTTTTGGTGTGCACACGTTTTGCCCCATAAGTCATTTAAAAATAAGAGATATCGCAAATCTAAGACTGGTCCTGGAGTCTACTCTCATTCAACTACCACTTGACCTGCCTAACTCAATTTTTTTTTCGGCACCCCCAAAAAATGGCAAGGTGCGCCCCTTCAATTTTCGACCCCTTGTCCAAACTTTAAACGTGAGTCAAGTCTGAACGGCTAAAGCCAGAATCTCCGGCAAAGTGGTCAAAGAAGGGTAATTTTTTGGTGAATTTTTCGGCACTTCGTAAGCTCGAAAATATGGAATAGAACCAGAGATATTTACAGTTTTAGTTTTCAGAAAAGTGCCAAAACAGGCCTTCAGCCGGGCAAGTCCACAAATGACCGTCACCGATTTCCATGACATTTGGCATACTTATAGATTCGAACCCCAGGATCACGAATCCGGTCTCCGTTTCTCGAAATTCCTATTTGTTTTGTGTTTTATGGCGTGTCAAAGTCTACGACGGAAAACTTTAGACATCTCTGAGCACCACATAAGTGAGGTTAGGACAGAATTTTGAACTATTTCGTCACCTACGGAATGTAAAGAAAGCATTCGATGCAAAAATTTTGAAATTTATTTTTTTTGGTGTGCACACGTTTTGCCCCATAAGTCATTTAAAAATAAGAGATATCGCAAATCTAAGACTGGTCCTGGAGTCTACTCTCATTCAACTACCACTTGACCTGCCTAACTCAATTTTTTTTTCGGCACCCCCAAAAAATGGCAAGGTGCGCCCCTTCAATTTTCGACCCCTTGTCCAAACTTTAAACGTGAGTCAAGTCTGAACGGCTAAAGCCAGAATCTCCGGCAAAGTGGTCAAAGAAGGGTAATTTTTTGGTGAATTTTTCGGCACTTCGTAAGCTCGAAAATATGGAATAGAACCAGAGATATTTACAGTTTTAGTTTTCAGACAAGTGCCAAAACAGGCCTTCAGCCGGGCAAGTCCACAAATGACCGTCACCGATTTCCATGACATTTGGCATACTTATAGATTCGAACCCCAGGATCACGAATCCGGTCTCCGTTTCTCGAAATTCCTATTTGTTTTGTGTTTTATGGCGTGTCAAAGTCTACGACGGAAAACTTTAGACATCTCTGAGCACCACATAAGTGAGGTTAGGACAGAATTTTGAACTATTTCGTCACCTACGGAATGTAAAGAAAGCATTCGATGCAAAAATTTTGAAATTTATTTTTTTTGGTGTGCACACGTTTTGCCCCATAAGTCATTTAAAAATAAGAGATATCGCAAATCTAAGACTGGTCCTGGAGTCTACTCTCATTCAACTACCACTTGACCTGCCTAACTCAATTTTTTTTTCGGCACCCCCAAAAAATGGCAAGGTGCGCCCCTTCAATTTTCGACCCCTTGTCCAAACTTTAAACGTGAGTGAAGTCTGAACGGCTAAAGCCAGAATCTCCGGCAAAGTGGTCAAAGAAGGGTAATTTTTTGGTGAATTTTTCGGCACTTCGTAAGCTCGAAAATATGGAATAGAACCAGAGATATTTACAGTTTTAGTTTTCAGAAAAGTGCCAAAACAGGCCTTCAGCCGGGCAAGTCCACAAATGACCGTCACCGATTTCCATGACATTTGGCATACTTATAGATTCGAACCCCAGGATCACGAATCCGGTCTCCGTTTCTCGAAATTCCTATTTGTTTTGTGTTTTATGGCGTGTCAAAGTCTACGACGGAAAACTTTAGACATCTCTGAGCACCACATAAGTGAGGTTAGGACAGAATTTTGAACTATTTCGTCACCTACGGAATGTAAAGAAAGCATTCGATGCAAAAATTTTGAAATTTATTTTTTTTGGTGTGCACACGTTTTGCCCCATAAGTCATTTAAAAATAAGAGATATCGCAAATCTAAGACTGGTCCTGGAGTCTACTCTCATTCAACTACCACTTGACCTGCCTAACTCAATTTTTTTTTCGGCACCCCCAAAAAATGGCAAGGTGCGCCCCTTCAATTTTCGACCCCTTGTCCAAACTTTAAACGTGAGTCAAGTCTGAACGGCTAAAGCCAGAATCTCCGGCAAAGTGGTCAAAGAAGGGTAATTTTTTGGTGAATTTTTCGGCACTTCGTAAGCTCGAAAATATGGAATAGAACCAGAGATATTTACAGTTTTAGTTTTCAGAAAAGTGCTAAAACAGGCCTTCAGCCGGGCAAGTCCACAAATGACCGTCACCGATTTCCATGACATTTGGCATACTTATAGATTCGAACCCCAGGATCACGAATCCGGTCTCCGTTTCTCGAAATTCCTATTTGTTTTGTGTTTTATGGCGTGTCAAAGTCTACGACGGAAAACTTTAGACATCTCTGAGCACCACATAAGTGAGGTTAGGACAGAATTTTGAACTATTTCGTCACCTACGGAATGTAAAGAAAGCATTCGATGCAAAAATTTTGAAATTTATTTTTTTTGGTGTGCACACGTTTTGCCCCATAAGTCATTTAAAAATAAGAGATATCGCAAATCTAAGACTGGTCCTGGAGTCTACTCTCATTCAACTACCACTTGACCTGCCTAACTCAATTTTTTTTTCGGCACCCCCAAAAAATGGCAAGGTGCGCCCCTTCAATTTTCGACCCCTTGTCCAAACTTTAAACGTGAGTCAAGTCTGAACGGCTAAAGCCAGAATCTCCGGCAAAGTGGTCAAAGAAGGGTAATTTTTTGGTGAATTTTTCGGCACTTCGTAAGCTCGAAAATATGGAATAGAACCAGAGATATTTACAGTTTTAGTTTTCAGAAAAGTGCCAAAACAGGCCTTCAGCCGGGCAAGTCCACAAATGACCGTCACCGATTTCCATGACATTTGGCATACTTATAGATTCGAACCCCAGGATCACGAATCCGGTCTCCGTTTCTCGAAATTCCTATTTGTTTTGTGTTTTATGGCGTGTCAAAGTCTACGACGGAAAACTTTAGACATCTCTGAGCACCACATAAGTGAGGTTAGGACAGAATTTTGAACTATTTCGTCACCTACGGAATGTAAAGAAAGCATTCGATGCAAAAATTTTGAAATTTATTTTTTTTGGTGTGCACACGTTTTGCCCCATAAGTCATTTAAAAATAAGAGATATCGCAAATCTAAGACTGGTCCTGGAGTCTACTCTCATTCAACTACCACTTGACCTGCCTAACTCAATTTTTTTTTCGGCACCCCCAAAAAATGGCAAGGTGCGCCCCTTCAATTTTCGACCCCTTGTCCAAACTTTAAACGTGAGTCAAGTCTGAACGGCTAAAGCCAGAATCTCCGGCAAAGTGGTCAAAGAAGGGTAATTTTTTGGTGAATTTTTCGGCACTTCATAAGCTCGAAAATATGGAATAGAACCAGAGATATTTACAGTTTTAGTTTTCAGAAAAGTGCCAAAACAGGCCTTCAGCCGGGCAAGTCCACAAATGACCGTCACCGATTTCCATGACATTTGGCATACTTATAGATTCGAACCCCAGGATCACGAATCCGGTCTCCGTTTCTCGAAATTCCTATTTGTTTTGTGTTTTATGGCGTGTCAAAGTCTACGACGGAAAACTTTAGACATCTCTGAGCACCACATAAGTGAGGTTAGGACAGAATTTTGAACTATTTCGTCACCTACGGAATGTAAAGAAAGCATTCGATGCAAAAATTTTGAAATTTATTTTTTTTGGTGTGCACACGTTTTGCCCCATAAGTCATTTAAAAATAAGAGATATCGCAAATCTAAGACTGGTCCTGGAGTCTACTCTCATTCAACTACCACTTGACCTGCCTAACTCAATTTTTTTTCGGCACCCCCAAAAAATGGCAAGGTGCGCCCCTTCAATTTTCGACCCCTTGTCCAAACTTTAAACGTGAGTCAAGTCTGAACGGCTAAAGCCAGAATCTCCGGCAAAGTGGTCAAAGAAGGGTAATTTTTTGGTGAATTTTTCGGCACTTCGTAAGCTCGAAAATATGGAATAGAACCAGAGATATTTACAGTTTTAGTTTTCAGAAAAGTGCCAAAACAGGCCTTCAGCCGGGCAAGTCCACAAATGACCGTCACCGATTTCCATGACATTTGGCATACTTATAGATTCGAACCCCAGGATCACGAATCCGGTCTCCGTTTCTCGAAATTCCTATTTGTTTTGTGTTTTATGGCGTGTCAAAGTCTACGACGGAAAACTTTAGACATCTCTGAGCACCACATAAGTGAGGTTAGGACAGAATTTTGAACTATTTCGTCACCTACGGAATGTAAAGAAAGCATTCGATGCAAAAATTTTGAAATTTATTTTTTTTGGTGTGCACACGTTTTGCCCCATAAGTCATTTAAAAATAAGAGATATCGCAAATCTAAGACTGGTCCTGGAGTCTACTCTCATTCAACTACCACTTGACCTGCCTAACTCAATTTTTTTTTCGGCACCCCCAAAAAGTGGCAAGGTGCGCCCCTTCAATTTTCGACCCCTTGTCCAAACTTTAAACGTGAGTCAAGTCTGAACGGCTAAAGCCAGAATCTCCGGCAAAGTGGTCAAAGAAGGGTAATTTTTTGGTGAATTTTTCGGCACTTCGTAAGCTCGAAAATATGGAATAGAACCAGAGATATTTACAGTTTTAGTTTTCAGAAAAGTGCCAAAACAGGCCTTCAGCCGGGCAAGTCCACAAATGACCGTCACCGATTTCCATGACATTTGGCATACTTATAGATTCGAACCCCAGGATCACGAATCCGGTCTCCGTTTCTCGAAATTCCTATTTGTTTTGTGTTTTATGGCGTGTCAAAGTCTACGACGGAAAACTTTAGACATCTCTGAGCACCACATAAGTGAGGTTAGGACAGAATTTTGAACTATTTCGTCACCTACGGAATGTAAAGAAAGCATTCGATGCAAAAATTTTGAAATTTATTTTTTTTGGTGTGCACACGTTTTGCCCCATAAGTCATTTAAAAATAAGAGATATCGCAAATCTAAGACTGGTCCTGGAGTCTACTCTCATTCAACTACCACTTGACCTGCCTAACTCAATTTTTTTTTCGGCACCCCCAAAAAATGGCACCCCCTTCAATTTTCGACCCCTTGTCCAAACTTTAAACGTGAGTCAAGTCTGAACGGCTAAAGCCAGAATCTCCGGCAAAGTGGTCAAAGAAGGGTAATTTTTTGGTGAATTTTTCGGCACTTCGTAAGCTCGAAAATATGGAATAGAACCAGAGATATTTACAGTTTTAGTTTTCAGAAAAGTGCCAAAACAGGCCTTCAGCCGGGCAAGTCCACAAATGACCGTCACCGATTTCCATGACATTTGGCATACTTATAGATTCGAACCCCAGGATCACGAATCCGGTCTCCGTTTCTCGAAATTCCTATTTGTTTTGTGTTTTATGGCGTGTCAAAGTCTACGACGGAAAACTTTAGACATCTCTGAGCACCACATAAGTGAGGTTAGGACAGAATTTTGAACTATTTCGTCACCTACGGAATGTAAAGAAAGCATTCGATGCAAAAATTTTGAAATTTATTTTTTTTGGTGTGCACACGTTTTGCCCCATAAGTCATTTAAAAATAAGAGATATCGCAAATCTAAGACTGGTCCTGGAGTCTACTCTCATTCAACTACCACTTGACCTGCCTAACTCAATTTTTTTTTCGGCACCCCCAAAAAATGGCAAGGTGCGCCCCTTCAATTTTCGACCCCTTGTCCAAACTTTAAACGTGAGTCAAGTCTGAACGGCTAAAGCCAGAATCTCCGGCAAAGTGGTCAAAGAAGGGTAATTTTTTGGTGAATTTTTCGGCACTTCGTAAGCTCGAAAATATGGAATAGAACCAGAGATATTTACAGTTTTAGTTTTCAGAAAAGTGCCAAAACAGGCCTTCAGCCGGGCAAGTCCACAAATGACCGTCACCGATTTCCATGACATTTGGCATACTTATAGATTCGAACCCCAGGATCACGAATCCGGTCTCCGTTTCTCGAAATTCCTATTTGTTTTGTGTTTTATGGCGTGTCAAAGTCTACGACGGAAAACTTTAGACATCTCTGAGCACCACATAAGTGAGGTTAGGACAGAATTTTGAACTATTTCGTCACCTACGGAATGTAAAGAAAGCATTCGATGCAAAAATTTTGAAATTTATTTTTTTTGGTGTGCACACGTTTTGCCCCATAAGTCATTTAAAAATAAGAGATATCGCAAATCTAAGACTGGTCCTGGAGTCTACTCTCATTCAACTACCACTTGACCTGCCTAACTCAATTTTTTTTTCGGCACCCCCAAAAAATGGCAAGGTGCGCCCCTTCAATTTTCGACCCCTTGTCCAAACTTTAAACGTGAGTCAAGTCTGAACGGCTAAAGCCAGAATCTCCGGCAAAGTGGTCAAAGAAGGGTAATTTTTTGGTGAATTTTTCGGCAGTTCGTAAGCTCGAAAATATGGAATAGAACCAGAGATATTTACAGTTTTAGTTTTCAGAAAAGTGCCAAAACAGGCCTTCAGCCGGGCAAGTCCACAAATGACCGTCACCGATTTCCATGACATTTGGCATACTTATAGATTCGAACCCCAGGATCACGAATCCGGTCTCCGTTTCTCGAAATTCCTATTTGTTTTGTGTTTTATGGCGTGTCAAAGTCTACGACGGAAAACTTTAGACATCTCTGAGCACCACATAAGTGAGGTTAGGACAGAATTTTGAACTATTTCGTCACCTACGGAATGTAAAGAAAGCATTCGATGCAAAAATTTTGAAATTTATTTTTTTTGGTGTGCACACGTTTTGCCCCATAAGTCATTTAAAAATAAGAGATATCGCAAATCTAAGACTGGTCCTGGAGTCTACTCTCATTCAACTACCACTTGACCTGCCTAACTCAATTTTTTTTTCGGCACCCCCAAAAAATGGCACCCCCTTCAATTTTCGACCCCTTGTCCAAACTTTAAACGTGAGTCAAGTCTGAACGGCTAAAGCCAGAATCTCCGGCAAAGTGGTCAAAGAAGGGTAATTTTTTGGTGAATTTTTCGGCACTTCGTAAGCTCGAAAATATGGAATAGAACCAGAGATATTTACAGTTTTAGTTTTCAGAAAAGTGCCAAAACAGGCCTTCAGCCGGGCAAGTCCACAAATGACCGTCACCGATTTCCATGACATTTGGCATACTTATAGATTCGAACCCCAGGATCACGAATCCGGTCTCCGTTTCTCGAAATTCCTATTTGTTTTGTGTTTTATGGCGTGTCAAAGTCTACGACGGAAAACTTTAGACATCTCTGAGCACCACATAAGTGAGGTTAGGACAGAATTTTGAACTATTTCGTCACCTACGGAATGTAAAGAAAGCATTCGATGCAAAAATTTTGAAATTTATTTTTTTTGGTGTGCACACGTTTTGCCCCATAAGTCATTTAAAAATAAGAGATATCGCAAATCTAAGACTGGTCCTGGAGTCTACTCTCATTCAACTACCACTTGACCTGCCTAACTCAATTTTTTTTTCGGCACCCCCAAAAAATGGCAAGGTGCGCCCCTTCAATTTTCGACCCCTTGTCCAAACTTTAAACGTGAGTCAAGTCTGAACGGCTAAAGCCAGAATCTCCGGCAAAGTGGTCAAAGAAGGGTAATTTTTTGGTGAATTTTTCGGCACTTCGTAAGCTCGAAAATATGGAATAGAACCAGAGATATTTACAGTTTTAGTTTTCAGAAAAGTGCCAAAACAGGCCTTCAGCCGGGCAAGTCCACAAATGACCGTCACCGATTTCCATGACATTTGGCATACTTATAGATTCGAACCCCAGGATCACGAATCCGGTCTCCGTTTCTCGAAATTCCTATTTGTTTTGTGTTTTATGGCGTGTCAAAGTCTACGACGGAAAACTTTAGACATCTCTGAGCACCACATAAGTGAGGTTAGGACAGAATTTTGAACTATTTCGTCACCTACGGAATGTAAAGAAAGCATTCGATGCAAAAATTTTGAAATTTATTTTTTTTGGTGTGCACACGTTTTGCCCCATAAGTCATTTAAAAATAAGAGATATCGCAAATCTAAGACTGGTCCTGGAGTCTACTCTCATTCAACTACCACTTGACCTGCCTAACTCAATTTTTTTTTCGGCACCCCCAAAAAATGGCAAGGTGCGCCCCTTCAATTTTCGACCCCTTGTCCAAACTTTAAACGTGAGTCAAGTCTGAACGGCTAAAGCCAGAATCTCCGGCAAAGTGGTCAAAGAAGGGTAATTTTTTGGTGAATTTTTCGGCACTTCGTAAGCTCGAAAATATGGAATAGAACCAGAGATATTTACAGTTTTAGTTTTCAGAAAAGTGCCAAAACAGGCCTTCAGCCGGGCAAGTCCACAAATGACCGTCACCGATTTCCATGACATTTGGCATACTTATAGATTCGAACCCCAGGATCACGAATCCGGTCTCCGTTTCTCGAAATTCCTATTTGTTTTGTGTTTTATGGCGTGTCAAAGTCTACGACGGAAAACTTTAGACATCTCTGAGCACCACATAAGTGAGGTTAGGACAGAATTTTGAACTATTTCGTCACCTACGGAATGTAAAGAAAGCATTCGATGCAAAAATTTTGAAATTTATTTTTTTTGGTGTGCACACGTTTTGCCCCATAAGTCATTTAAAAATAAGAGATATCGCAAATCTAAGACTGGTCCTGGAGTCTACTCTCATTCAACTACCACTTGACCTGCCTAACTCAATTTTTTTTTCGGCACCCCCAAAAAATGGCAAGGTGCGCCCCTTCAATTTTCGACCCCTTGTCCAAACTTTAAACGTGAGTCAAGTCTGAACGGCTAAAGCCAGAATCTCCGGCAAAGTGGTCAAAGAAGGGTAATTTTTTGGTGAATTTTTCGGCACTTCGTAAGCTCGAAAATATGGAATAGAACCAGAGATATTTACAGTTTTAGTTTTCAGAAAAGTGCCAAAACAGGCCTTCAGCCGGGCAAGTCCACAAATGACCGTCACCGATTTCCATGACATTTGGCATACTTATAGATTCGAACCCCAGGATCACGAATCCGGTCTCCGTTTCTCGAAATTCCTATTTGTTTTGTGTTTTATGGCGTGTCAAAGTCTACGACGGAAAACTTTAGACATCTCTGAGCACCACATAAGTGAGGTTAGGACAGAATTTTGAACTATTTCGTCACCTACGGAATGTAAAGAAAGCATTCGATGCAAAAATTTTGAAATTTATTTTTTTTGGTGTGCACACGTTTTGCCCCATAAGTCATTTAAAAATAAGAGATATCGCAAATCTAAGACTGGTCCTGGAGTCTACTCTCATTCAACTACCACTTGACCTGCCTAACTCAATTTTTTTTTCGGCACCCCCAAAAAATGGCAAGGTGCGCCCCTTCAATTTTCGACCCCTTGTCCAAACTTTAAACGTGAGTCAAGTCTGAACGGCTAAAGCCAGAATCTCCGGCAAAGTGGTCAAAGAAGGGTAATTTTTTGGTGAATTTTTCGGCACTTCGTAAGCTCGAAAATATGGAATAGAACCAGAGATATTTACAGTTTTAGTTTTCAGAAAAGTGCCAAAACAGGCCTTCAGCCGGGCAAGTCCACAAATGACCGTCACCGATTTCCATGACATTTGGCATACTTATAGATTCGAACCCCAGGATCACGAATCCGGTCTCCGTTTCTCGAAATTCCTATTTGTTTTGTGTTTTATGGCGTGTCAAAGTCTACGACGGAAAACTTTAGACATCTCTGAGCACCACATAAGTGAGGTTAGGACAGAATTTTGAACTATTTCGTCACCTACGGAATGTAAAGAAAGCATTCGATGCAAAAATTTTGAAATTTATTTTTTTTGGTGTGCACACGTTTTGCCCCATAAGTCATTTAAAAATAAGAGATATCGCAAATCTAAGACTGGTCCTGGAGTCTACTCTCATTCAACTACCACTTGACCTGCCTAACTCAATTTTTTTTTCGGCACCCCCAAAAAATGGCAAGGTGCGCCCCTTCAATTTTCGACCCCTTGTCCAAACTTTAAACGTGAGTCAAGTCTGAACGGCTAAAGCCAGAATCTCCGGCAAAGTGGTCAAAGAAGGGTAATTTTTTGGTGAATTTTTCGGCACTTCGTAAGCTCGAAAATATGGAATAGAACCAGAGATATTTACAGTTTTAGTTTTCAGAAAAGTGCCAAAACAGGCCTTCAGCCGGGCAAGTCCACAAATGACCGTCACCGATTTCCATGACATTTGGCATACTTATAGATTCGAACCCCAGGATCACGAATCCGGTCTCTGTTTCTCGAAATTCCTATTTGTTTTGTGTTTTATGGCGTGTCAAAGTCTACGACGGAAAACTTTAGACAAATCTCTGAGCACCATATAAGTGAGGTTAGGACAGAATTTTGAACTATTTCGTCACCTACGGAATGTAAAGAAAGCATTCGATGCAAAAATTTTGAAATTTATTTTTTTTGGTGTGCACACGTTTTGCCCCATAAGTCATTTAAAAATAAGAGATATCGCAAATCTAAGACTGGTCCTGGAGTCTACTCTCATTCAACTACCACTTGACCTGCCTAACTCAATTTTTTTTTCGGCACCCCCAAAAAATGGCAAGGTGCGCCCCTTCAATTTTCGACCCCTTGTCCAAACTTTAAACGTGAGTCAAGTCTGAACGGCTAAAGCCAGAATCTCCGGCAAAGTGGTCAAAGAAGGGTAATTTTTTGGTGAATTTTTCGGCACTTCGTAAGCTCGAAAATATGGAATAGAACCAGAGATATTTACAGTTTTAGTTTTCAGAAAAGTGCCAAAACAGGCCTTCAGCCGGGCAAGTCCACAAATGACCGTCACCGATTTCCATGACATTTGGCATACTTATAGATTCGAACCCCAGGATCACGAATCCGGTCTCCGTTTCTCGAAATTCCTATTTGTTTTGTGTTTTATGGCGTGTCAAAGTCTACGACGGAAAACTTTAGACATCTCTGAGCACCACATAAGTGAGGTTAGGACAGAATTTTGAACTATTTCGTCACCTACGGAATGTAAAGAAAGCATTCGATGCAAAAATTTTGAAATTTATTTTTTTTGGTGTGCACACGTTTTGCCCCATAAGTCATTTAAAAATAAGAGATATCGCAAATCTAAGACTGGTCCTGGAGTCTACTCTCATTCAACTACCACTTGACCTGCCTAACTCAATTTTTTTTTCGGCACCCCCAAAAATGGCAAGGTGCGCCCCTTCAATTTTCGACCCCTTGTCCAAACTTTAAACGTGAGTCAAGTCTGAACGGCTAAAGCCAGAATCTCCGGCAAAGTGGTCAAAGAGGGGTAATTTTTTGGTGAATTTTTCGGCACTTCGTAAGCTCGAAAATATGGAATAGAACCAGAGATATTTACAGTTTTAGTTTTCAGAAAAGTGCCAAAACAGGCCTTCAGCCGGGCAAGTCCACAAATGACCGTCACCGATTTCCATGACATTTGGCATACTTATAGATTCGAACCCCAGGATCACGAATCCGGTCTCCGTTTCTCGAAATTCCTATTTGTTTTGTGTTTTATGGCGTGTCAAAGTCTACGACGGAAAACTTTAGACATCTCTGAGCACCACATAAGTGAGGTTAGGACAGAATTTTGAACTATTTCGTCACCTACGGAATGTAAAGAAAGCATTCGATGCAAAAATTTTGAAATTTATTTTTTTTGGTGTGCACACGTTTTGCCCCATAAGTCATTTAAAAATAAGAGATATCGCAAATCTAAGACTGGTCCTGGAGTCTACTCTCATTCAACTACCACTTGACCTGCCTAACTCAATTTTTTTTTCGGCACCCCCAAAAAATGGCAAGGTGCGCCCCTTCAATTTTCGACCCCTTGTCCAAACTTTAAACGTGAGTCAAGTCTGAACGGCTAAAGCCAGAATCTCCGGCAAAGTGGTCAAAGAAGGGTAATTTTTTGGTGAATTTTTCGGCACTTCGTAAGCTCGAAAATATGGAATAGAACCAGAGATATTTACAGTTTTAGTTTTCAGAAAAGTGCCAAAACAGGCCTTCAGCCGGGCAAGTCCACAAATGACCGTCACCGATTTCCATGACATTTGGCATACTTATAGATTCGAACCCCAGGATCACGAATCCGGTCTCCGTTTCTCGAAATTCCTATTTGTTTTGTGTTTTATGGCGTGTCAAAGTCTACGACGGAAAACTTTAGACATCTCTGAGCACCACATAAGTGAGGTTAGGACAGAATTTTGAACTATTTCGTCACCTACGGAATGTAAAGAAAGCATTCGATGCAAAAATTTTGAAATTTATTTTTTTTGGTGTGCACACGTTTTGCCCCATAAGTCATTTAAAAATAAGAGATATCGCAAATCTAAGACTGGTCCTGGAGTCTACTCTCATTCAACTACCACTTGACCTGCCTAACTCAATTTTTTTTTCGGCACCCCCAAAAAATGGCGAGGTGCGCCCCTTCAATTTTCGACCCCTTGTCCAAACTTTAAACGTGAGTCAAGTCTGAACGGCTAAAGCCAGAATCTCCGGCAAAGTGGTCAAAGAAGGGTAATTTTTTGGTGAATTTTTCGGCACTTCGTAAGCTCGAAAATATGGAATAGAACCAGAGATATTTACAGTTTTAGTTTTCAGAAAAGTGCCAAAACAGGCCTTCAGCCGGGCAAGTCCACAAATGACCGTCACCGATTTCCATGACATTTGGCATACTTATAGATTCGAACCCCAGGATCACGAATCCGGTCTCCGTTTCTCGAAATTCCTATTTGTTTTGTGTTTTATGGCGTGTCAAAGTCTACGACGGAAAACTTTAGACATCTCTGAGCACCACATAAGTGAGGTTAGGACAGAATTTTGAACTATTTCGTCACCTACGGAATGTAAAGAAAGCATTCGATGCAAAAATTTTGAAATTTATTTTTTTTGGTGTGCACACGTTTTGCCCCATAAGTCATTTAAAAATAAGAGATATCGCAAATCTAAGACTGGTCCTGGAGTCTACTCTCATTCAACTACCACTTGACCTGCCTAA
Organism: Tenodera sinensis; assembly: GCA_030765045.1. Classification (NCBI taxonomy): domain Eukaryota; kingdom Metazoa; phylum Arthropoda; class Insecta; order Mantodea; family Mantidae; genus Tenodera; species Tenodera sinensis. The sequence continues at coordinate 291,449 of JAUKNM010000104.1, forward strand.
CTCAATTTTTTTTTCGGCACCCCCAAAAAATGGCAAGGTGCGCGCCCCTTCAATTTTCGACCCCTTGTCCAAACTTTAAACGTGAGTCAAGTCTGAACGGCTAAAGCCAGAATCTCCGGCAAAGTGGTCAAAGAAGGGTAATTTTTTGGTGAATTTTTCGGCACTTCGTAAGCTCGAAAATATGGAATAGAACCAGAGATATTTACAGTTTTAGTTTTCAGAAAAGTGCCAAAACAGGCCTTCAGCCGGGCAAGTCCACAAATGACCGTCACCGATTTCCATGACATTTGGCATACTTATAGATTCGAACCCCAGGATCACGAATCCGGTCTCCGTTTCTCGAAATTCCTATTTGTTTTGTGTTTTATGGCGTGTCAAAGTCTACGACGGAAAACTTTAGACATCTCTGAGCACCATATAAGTGAGGTTAGGACAGAATTTTGAACTATTTCGTCACCTACGGAATGTAAAGAAAGCATTCGATGCAAAAATTTTGAAATTTATTTTTTTTGGTGTGCACACGTTTTGCCCCATAAGTCATTTAAAAATAAGAGATATCGCAAATCTAAGACTGGTCCTGGAGTCTACTCTCATTCAACTACCACTTGACCTGCCTAACTCAATTTTTTTTTCGGCACCCCCAAAAAATGGCAAGGTGCGCCCCTTCAATTTTCGACCCCTTGTCCAAACTTTAAACGTGAGTCAAGTCTGAACGGCTAAAGCCAGAATCTCCGGCAAAGTGGTCAAAGAAGGGTAATTTTTTGGTGAATTTTTCGGCACTTCGTAAGCTCGAAAATATGGAATAGAACCAGAGATATTTACAGTTTTAGTTTTCAGAAAAGTGCCAAAACAGGCCTTCAGCCGGGCAAGTCCACAAATGACCGTCACCGATTTCCATGACATTTGGCATACTTATAGATTCGAACCCCAGGATCACGAATCCGGTCTCCGTTTCTCGAAATTCCTATTTGTTTTGTGTTTTATGGCGTGTCAAAGTCTACGACGGAAAACTTTAGACATCTCTGAGCACCACATAAGTGAGGTTAGGACAGAATTTTGAACTATTTCGTCACCTACGGAATGTAAAGAAAGCATTCGATGCAAAAATTTTGAAATTTATTTTTTTTGGTGTGCACACGTTTTGCCCCATAAGTCATTTAAAAATAAGAGATATCGCAAATCTAAGACTGGTCCTGGAGTCTACTCTCATTCAACTACCACTTGACCTGCCTAACTCAATTTTTTTTTCGGCACCCCCAAAAAATGGCAAGGTGCGCCCCTTCAATTTTCGACCCCTTGTCCAAACTTTAAACGTGAGTCAAGTCTGAACGGCTAAAGCCAGAATCTCCGGCAAAGTGGTCAAAGAAGGGTAATTTTTTGGTGAATTTTTCGGCACTTCGTAAGCTCGAAAATATGGAATAGAACCAGAGATATTTACAGTTTTAGTTTTCAGAAAAGTGCCAAAACAGGCCTTCAGCCGGGCAAGTCCACAAATGACCGTCACCGATTTCCATGACATTTGGCATACTTATAGATTCGAACCCCAGGATCACGAATCCGGTCTCCGTTTCTCGAAATTCCTATTTGTTTTGTGTTTTATGGCGTGTCAAAGTCTACGACGGAAAACTTTAGACATCTCTGAGCACCACATAAGTGAGGTTAGGACAGAATTTTGAACTATTTCGTCACCTACGGAATGTAAAGAAAGCATTCGATGCAAAAATTTTGAAATTTATTTTTTTTGGTGTGCACACGTTTTGCCCCATAAGTCATTTAAAAATAAGAGATATCGCAAATCTAAGACTGGTCCTGGAGTCTACTCTCATTCAACTACCACTTGACCTGCCTAACTCAATTTTTTTTTCGGCACCCCCAAAAAATGGCAAGGTGCGCGCCCCTTCAATTTTCGACCCCTTGTCCAAACTTTAAACGTGAGTCAAGTCTGAACGGCTAAAGCCAGAATCTCCGGCAAAGTGGTCAAAGAAGGGTAATTTTTTGGTGAATTTTTCGGCACTTCGTAAGCTCGAAAATATGGAATAGAACCAGAGATATTTACAGTTTTAGTTTTCAGAAAAGTGCCAAAACAGGCCTTCAGCCGGGCAAGTCCACAAATGACCGTCACCGATTTCCATGACATTTGGCATACTTATAGATTCGAACCCCAGGATCACGAATCCGGTCTCCGTTTCTCGAAATTCCTATTTGTTTTGTGTTTTATGGCGTGTCAAAGTCTACGACGGAAAACTTTAGACATCTCTGAGCACCATATAAGTGAGGTTAGGACAGAATTTTGAACTAGTTCGTCACCTACGGAATGTAAAGAAAGCATTCGATGCAAAAATTTTGAAATTTATTTTTTTTGGTGTGCACACGTTTTGCCCCATAAGTCATTTAAAAATAAGAGATATCGCAAATCTAAGACTGGTCCTGGAGTCTACTCTCATTCAACTACCACTTGACCTGCCTAACTCAATTTTTTTTTCGGCACCCCCAAAAAATGGCAAGGTGCGCCCCTTCAATTTTCGACCCCTTGTCCAAACTTTAAACGTGAGTCAAGTCTGAACGGCTAAAGCCAGAATCTCCGGCAAAGTGGTCAAAGAAGGGTAATTTTTTGGTGAATTTTTCGGCACTTCGTAAGCTCGAAAATATGGAATAGAACCAGAGATATTTACAGTTTTAGTTTTCAGAAAAGTGCCAAAACAGGCCTTCAGCCGGGCAAGTCCACAAATGACCGTCACCGATTTCCATGACATTTGGCATACTTATAGATTCGAACCCCAGGATCACGAATCCGGTCTCCGTTTCTCGAAATTCCTATTTGTTTTGTGTTTTATGGCGTGTCAAAGTCTACGACGGAAAACTTTAGACATCTCTGAGCACCACATAAGTGAGGTTAGGACAGAATTTTGAACTATTTCGTCACCTACGGAATGTAAAGAAAGCATTCGATGCAAAAATTTTGAAATTTATTTTTTTTGGTGTGCACACGTTTTGCCCCATAAGTCATTTAAAAATAAGAGATATCGCAAATCTAAGACTGGTCCTGGAGTCTACTCTCATTCAACTACCACTTGACCTGCCTAACTCAATTTTTTTTTCGGCACCCCCAAAAAATGGCAAGGTGCGCCCCTTCAATTTTCGACCCCTTGTCCAAACTTTAAACGTGAGTCAAGTCTGAACGGCTAAAGCCAGAATCTCCGGCAAAGTGGTCAAAGAAGGGTAATTTTTTGGTGAATTTTTCGGCACTTCGTAAGCTCGAAAATATGGAATAGAACCAGAGATATTTACAGTTTTAGTTTTCAGAAAAGTGCCAAAACAGGCCTTCAGCCGGGCAAGTCCACAAATGACCGTCACCGATTTCCATGACATTTGGCATACTTATAGATTCGAACCCCAGGATCACGAATCCGGTCTCCGTTTCTCGAAATTCCTATTTGTTTTGTGTTTTATGGCGTGTCAAAGTCTACGACGGAAAACTTTAGACATCTCTGAGCACCACATAAGTGAGGTTAGGACAGAATTTTGAACTATTTCGTCACCTACGGAATGTAAAGAAAGCATTCGATGCAAAAATTTTGAAATTTATTTTTTTTGGTGTGCACACGTTTTGCCCCATAAGTCATTTAAAAATAAGAGATATCGCAAATCTAAGACTGGTCCTGGAGTCTACTCTCATTCAACTACCACTTGACCTGCCTAACTCAATTTTTTTTTCGGCACCCCCAAAAAATGGCAAGGTGCGCCCCTTCAATTTTCGACCCCTTGTCCAAACTTTAAACGTGAGTCAAGTCTGAACGGCTAAAGCCAGAATCTCCGGCAAAGTGGTCAAAGAAGGGTAATTTTTTGGTGAATTTTTCGGCACTTCGCAAGCTCGAAAATATGGAATAGAACCAGAGATATTTACAGTTTTAGTTTTCAGAAAAGTGCCAAAACAGGCCTTCAGCCGGGCAAGTCCACAAATGACCGTCACCGATTTCCATGACATTTGGCATACTTATAGATTCGAACCCCAGGATCACGAATCCGGTCTCCGTTTCTCGAAATTCCTATTTGTTTTGTGTTTTATGGCGTGTCAAAGTCTACGACGGAAAACTTTAGACATCTCTGAGCACCACATAAGTGAGGTTAGGACAGAATTTTGAACTATTTCGTCACCTACGGAATGTAAAGAAAGCATTCGATGCAAAAATTTTGAAATTTATTTTTTTTGGTGTGCACACGTTTTGCCCCATAAGTCATTTAAAAATAAGAGATATCGCAAATCTAAGACTGGTCCTGGAGTCTACTCTCATTCAACTACCACTTGACCTGCCTAACTCAATTTTTTTTTCGGCACCCCCAAAAAATGGCAAGGTGCGCCCCTTCAATTTTCGACCCCTTGTCCAAACTTTAAACGTGAGTCAAGTCTGAACGGCTAAAGCCAGAATCTCCGGCAAAGTGGTCAAAGAAGGGTAATTTTTTGGTGAATTTTTCGGCACTTCGTAAGCTCGAAAATATGGAATAGAACCAGAGATATTTACAGTTTTAGTTTTCAGAAAAGTGCCAAAACAGGCCTTCAGCCGGGCAAGTCCACAAATGACCGTCACCGATTTCCATGACATTTGGCATACTTATAGATTCGAACCCCAGGATCACGAATCCGGTCTCCGTTTCTCGAAATTCCTATTTGTTTTGTGTTTTATGGCGTGTCAAAGTCTACGACGGAAAACTTTAGACATCTCTGAGCACCACATAAGTGAGGTTAGGACAGAATTTTGAACTATTTCGTCACCTACGGAATGTAAAGAAAGCATTCGATGCAAAAATTTTGAAATTTATTTTTTTTGGTGTGCACACGTTTTGCCCCATAAGTCATTTAAAAATAAGAGATATCGCAAATCTAAGACTGGTCCTGGAGTCTACTCTCATTCAACTACCACTTGACCTGCCTAACTCAATTTTTTTTTCGGCACCCCCAAAAAATGGCAAGGTGCGCCCCTTCAATTTTCGACCCCTTGTCCAAACTTTAAACGTGAGTCAAGTCTGAACGGCTAAAGCCAGAATCTCCGGCAAAGTGGTCAAAGAAGGGTAATTTTTTGGTGAATTTTTCGGCACTTCGTAAGCTCGAAAATATGGAATAGAACCAGAGATATTTACAGTTTTAGTTTTCAGAAAAGTGCCAAAACAGGCCTTCAGCCGGGCAAGTCCACAAATGACCGTCACCGATTTCCATGACATTTGGCATACTTATAGATTCGAACCCCAGGATCACGAATCCGGTCTCCGTTTCTCGAAATTCCTATTTGTTTTGTGTTTTATGGCGTGTCAAAGTCTACGACGGAAAACTTTAGACATCTCTGAGCACCACATAAGTGAGGTTAGGACAGAATTTTGAACTATTTCGTCACCTACGGAATGTAAAGAAAGCATTCGATGCAAAAATTTTGAAATTTATTTTTTTTGGTGTGCACACGTTTTGCCCCATAAGTCATTTAAAAATAAGAGATATCGCAAATCTAAGACTGGTCCTGGAGTCTACTCTCATTCAACTACCACTTGACCTGCCTAACTCAATTTTTTTTTCGGCACCCCCAAAAAATGGCAAGGTGCGCCCCTTCAATTTTCGACCCCTTGTCCAAACTTTAAACGTGAGTCAAGTCTGAACGGCTAAAGCCAGAATCTCCGGCAAAGTGGTCAAAGAAGGGTAATTTTTTGGTGAATTTTTCGGCACTTCGTAAGCTCGAAAATATGGAATAGAACCAGAGATATTTACAGTTTTAGTTTTCAGAAAAGTGCCAAAACAGGCCTTCAGCCGGGCAAGTCCACAAATGACCGTCACCGATTTCCATGACATTTGGCATACTTATAGATTCGAACCCCAGGATCACGAATCCGGTCTCCGTTTCTCGAAATTCCTATTTGTTTTGTGTTTTATGGCGTGTCAAAGTCTACGACGGAAAACTTTAGACATCTCTGAGCACCACATAAGTGAGGTTAGGACAGAATTTTGAACTATTTCGTCACCTACGGAATGTAAAGAAAGCATTCGATGCAAAAATTTTGAAATTTATTTTTTTTGGTGTGCACACGTTTTGCCCCATAAGTCATTTAAAAATAAGAGATATCGCAAATCTAAGACTGGTCCTGGAGTCTACTCTCATTCAACTACCACTTGACCTGCCTAACTCAATTTTTTTTTCGGCACCCCCAAAAAATGGCAAGGTGCGCCCCTTCAATTTTCGACCCCTTGTCCAAACTTTAAACGTGAGTCAAGTCTGAACGGCTAAAGCCAGAATCTCCGGCAAAGTGGTCAAAGAAGGGTAATTTTTTGGTGAATTTTTCGGCACTTCGTAAGCTCGAAAATATGGAATAGAACCAGAGATATTTACAGTTTTAGTTTTCAGAAAAGTGCCAAAACAGGCCTTCAGCCGGGCAAGTCCACAAATGACCGTCACCGATTTCCATGACATTTGGCATACTTATAGATTCGAACCCCAGGATCACGAATCCGGTCTCCGTTTCTCGAAATTCCTATTTGTTTTGTGTTTTATGGCGTGTCAAAGTCTACGACGGAAAACTTTAGACATCTCTGAGCACCACATAAGTGAGGTTAGGACAGAATTTTGAACTATTTCGTCACCTACGGAATGTAAAGAAAGCATTCGATGCAAAAATTTTGAAATTTATTTTTTTTGGTGTGCACACGTTTTGCCCCATAAGTCATTTAAAAATAAGAGATATCGCAAATCTAAGACTGGTCCTGGAGTCTACTCTCATTCAACTACCACTTGACCTGCCTAACTCAATTTTTTTTTCGGCACCCCCAAAAAATGGCAAGGTGCGCCCCTTCAATTTTCGACCCCTTGTCCAAACTTTAAACGTGAGTCAAGTCTGAACGGCTAAAGCCAGAATCTCCGGCAAAGTGGTCAAAGAAGGGTAATTTTTTGGTGAATTTTTCGGCACTTCGTAAGCTCGAAAATATGGAATAGAACCAGAGATATTTACAGTTTTAGTTTTCAGAAAAGTGCCAAAACAGGCCTTCAGCCGGGCAAGTCCACAAATGACCGTCACCGATTTCCATGACATTTGGCATACTTATAGATTCGAACCCCAGGATCACGAATCCGGTCTCCGTTTCTCGAAATTCCTATTTGTTTTGTGTTTTATGGCGTGTCAAAGTCTACGACGGAAAACTTCAGACATCTCTGAGCACCACATAAGTGAGGTTAGGACAGAATTTTGAACTATTTCGTCACCTACGGAATGTAAAGAAAGCATTCGATGCAAAAATTTTGAAATTTATTTTTTTTGGTGTGCACACGTTTTGCCCCATAAGTCATTTAAAAATAAGAGATATCGCAAATCTAAGACTGGTCCTGGAGTCTACTCTCATTCAACTACCACTTGACCTGCCTAACTCAATTTTTTTTTCGGCACCCCCAAAAAATGGCAAGGTGCGCCCCTTCAATTTTCGACCCCTTGTCCAAACTTTAAACGTGAGTCAAGTCTGAACGGCTAAAGCCAGAATCTCCGGCAAAGTGGTCAAAGAAGGGTAATTTTTTGGTGAATTTTTCGGCACTTCGTAAGCTCGAAAATATGGAATAGAACCAGAGATATTTACAGTTTTAGTTTTCAGAAAAGTGCCAAAACAGGCCTTCAGCCGGGCAAGTCCACAAATGACCGTCACCGATTTCCATGACATTTGGCATACTTATAGATTCGAACCCCAGGATCACGAATCCGGTCTCCGTTTCTCGAAATTCCTATTTGTTTTGTGTTTTATGGCGTGTCAAAGTCTACGACGGAAAACTTTAGACATCTCTGAGCACCACATAAGTGAGGTTAGGACAGAATTTTGAACTATTTCGTCACCTACGGAATGTAAAGAAAGCATTCGAAGCAAAAATTTTGAAATTTATTTTTTTTGGTGTGCACACGTTTTGCCCCATAAGTCATTTAAAAATAAGAGATATCGCAAATCTAAGACTGGTCCTGGAGTCTACTCTCATTCAACTACCACTTGACCTGCCTAACTCAATTTTTTTTTCGGCACCCCCAAAAAATGGCAAGGTGCGCCCCTTCAATTTTCGACCCCTTGTCCAAACTTTAAACGTGAGTCAAGTCTGAACGGCTAAAGCCAGAATCTCCGGCAAAGTGGTCAAAGAAGGGTAATTTTTTGGTGAATTTTTCGGCACTTCGTAAGCTCGAAAATATGGAATAGAACCAGAGATATTTACAGTTTTAGTTTTCAGAAAAGTGCCAAAACAGGCCTTCAGCCGGGCAAGTCCACAAATGACCGTCACCGATTTCCATGACATTTGGCATACTTATAGATTCGAACCCCAGGATCACGAATCCGGTCTCCGTTTCTCGAAATTCCTATTTGTTTTGTGTTTTATGGCATGTCAAAGTCTACGACGGAAAACTTTAGACATCTCTGAGCACCACATAAGTGAGGTTAGGACAGAATTTTGAACTATTTCGTCACCTACGGAATGTAAAGAAAGCATTCGATGCAAAAATTTTGAAATTTATTTTTTTTGGTGTGCACACGTTTTGCCCCATAAGTCATTTAAAAATAAGAGATATCGCAAATCTAAGACTGGTCCTGGAGTCTACTCTCATTCAACTACCACTTGACCTGCCTAACTCAATTTTTTTTTCGGCACCCCCAAAAAATGGCGAGGTGCGCCCCTTCAATTTTCGACCCCTTGTCCAAACTTTAAACGTGAGTCAAGTCTGAACGGCTAAAGCCAGAATCTCCGGCAAAGTGGTCAAAGAAGGGTAATTTTTTGGTGAATTTTTCGGCACTTCGTAAGCTCGAAAATATGGAATAGAACCAGAGATATTTACAGTTTTAGTTTTCAGAAAAGTGCCAAAACAGGCCTTCAGCCGGGCAAGTCCACAAATGACCGTCACCGATTTCCATGACATTTGGCATACTTATAGATTCGAACCCCAGGATCACGAATCCGGTCTCCGTTTCTCGAAATTCCTATTTGTTTTGTGTTTTATGGCGTGTCAAAGTCTACGACGGAAAACTTTAGACATCTCTGAGCACCACATAAGTGAGGTTAGGACAGAATTTTGAACTATTTCGTCACCTACGGAATGTAAAGAAAGCATTCGATGCAAAAATTTTGAAATTTATTTTTTTTGGTGTGCACACGTTTTGCCCCATAAGTCATTTAAAAATAAGAGATATCGCAAATCTAAGACTGGTCCTGGAGTCTACTCTCATTCAACTACCACTTGACCTGCCTAACTCAATTTTTTTTTCGGCACCCCCAAAAAATGGCAATTTTCGACCCCTTGTCCAAACTTTAAACGTGAGTCAAGTCTGAACGGCTAAAGCCAGAATCTCCGGCAAAGTGGTCAAAGAAGGGTAATTTTTTGGTGAATTTTTCGGCACTTCGTAAGCTCGAAAATATGGAATAGAACCAGAGATATTTACAGTTTTAGTTTTCAGAAAAGTGCCAAAACAGGCCTTCAGCCGGGCAAGTCCACAAATGACCGTCACCGATTTCCATGACATTTGGCATACTTATAGATTCGAACCCCAGGATCACGAATCCGGTCTCCGTTTCTCGAAATTCCTATTTGTTTTGTGTTTTATGGCGTGTCAAAGTCTACGACGGAAAACTTTAGACATCTCTGAGCACCACATAAGTGAGGTTAGGACAGAATTTTGAACTATTTCGTCACCTACGGAATGTAAAGAAAGCATTCGATGCAAAAATTTTGAAATTTATTTTTTTTGGTGTGCACACGTTTTGCCCCATAAGTCATTTAAAAATAAGAGATATCGCAAATCTAAGACTGGTCCTGGAGTCTACTCTCATTCAACTACCACTTGACCTGCCTAACTCAATTTTTTTTTCGGCACCCCCAAAAAATGGCAAGGTGCGCCCCTTCAATTTTCGACCCCTTGTCCAAACTTTAAACGTGAGTCAAGTCTGAACGGCTAAAGCCAGAATCTCCGGCAAAGTGGTCAAAGAAGGGTAATTTTTTGGTGAATTTTTCGGCACTTCGTAAGCTCGAAAATATGGAATAGAACCAGAGATATTTACAGTTTTAGTTTTCAGAAAAGTGCCAAAACAGGCCTTCAGCCGGGCAAGTCCACAAATGACCGTCACCGATTTCCATGACATTTGGCATACTTATAGATTCGAACCCCAGGATCACGAATCCGGTCTCCGTTTCTCGAAATTCCTATTTGTTTTGTGTTTTATGGCGTGTCAAAGTCTACGACGGAAAACTTTAGACATCTCTGAGCACCACATAAGTGAGGTTAGGACAGAATTTTGAACTATTTCGTCACCTACGGAATGTAAAGAAAGCATTCGATGCAAAAATTTTGAAATTTATTTTTTTTGGTGTGCACACGTTTTGCCCCATAAGTCATTTAAAAATAAGAGATATCGCAAATCTAAGACTGGTCCTGGAGTCTACTCTCATTCAACTACCACTTGACCTGCCTAACTCAATTTTTTTTCGGCACCCCCAAAAAATGGCGAGGTGCGCCCCTTCAATTTTCGACCCCTTGTCCAAACTTTAAACGTGAGTCAAGTCTGAACGGCTAAAGCCAGAATCTCCGGCAAAGTGGTCAAAGAAGGGTAATTTTTTGGTGAATTTTTCGGCACTTCGTAAGCTCGAAAATATGGAATAGAACCAGAGATATTTACAGTTTTAGTTTTCAGAAAAGTGCCAAAACAGGCCTTCAGCCGGGCAAGTCCACAAATGACCGTCACCGATTTCCATGACATTTGGCATACTTATAGATTCGAACCCCAGGATCACGAATCCGGTCTCCGTTTCTCGAAATTCCTATTTGTTTTGTGTTTTATGGCGTGTCAAAGTCTACGACGGAAAACTTTAGACATCTCTGAGCACCACATAAGTGAGGTTAGGACAGAATTTTGAACTATTTCGTCACCTACGGAATGTAAAGAAAGCATTCGATGCAAAAATTTTGAAATTTATTTTTTTTGGTGTGCACACGTTTTGCCCCATAAGTCATTTAAAAATAAGAGATATCGCAAATCTAAGACTGGTCCTGGAGTCTACTCTCATTCAACTACCACTTGACCTGCCTAACTCAATTTTTTTTTCGGCACCCCCAAAAAATGGCAAGGTGCGCCCCTTCAATTTTCGACCCCTTGTCCAAACTTTAAACGTGAGTCAAGTCTGAACGGCTAAAGCCAGAATCTCCGGCAAAGTGGTCAAAGAAGGGTAATTTTTTGGTGAATTTTTCGGCCTTTCGTAAGCTCGAAAATATGGAATAGAACCAGAGATATTTACAGTTTTAGTTTTCAGAAAAGTGCCAAAACAGGCCTTCAGCCGGGCAAGTCCACAAATGACCGTCACCGATTTCCATGACATTTGGCATACTTATAGATTCGAACCCCAGGATCACGAATCCGGTCTCCGTTTCTCGAAATTCCTATTTGTTTTGTGTTTTATGGCGTGTCAAAGTCTACGACGGAAAACTTTAGACATCTCTGAGCACCACATAAGTGAGGTTAGGACAGAATTTTGAACTATTTCGTCACCTAGGGAATGTAAAGAAAGCATTCGATGCAAAAATTTTGAAATTTATTTTTTTTGGTGTGCACACGTTTTGCCCCATAAGTCATTTAAAAATAAGAGATATCGCAAATCTAAGACTGGTCCTGGAGTCTACTCTCATTCAACTACCACTTGACCTGCCTAACTCAATTTTTTTTCGGCACCCCCAAAAAATGGCGAGGTGCGCCCCTACAATTTTCGACCCCTTGTCCAAACTTTAAACGTGAGTCAAGTCTGAACGGCTAAAGCCAGAATCTCCGGCAAAGTGGTCAAAGAAGGGTAATTTTTTGGTGAATTTTTCGGCACTTCGTAAGCTCGAAAATATGGAATAGAACCAGAGATATTTACAGTTTTAGTTTTCAGAAAAGTGCCAAAACAGGCCTTCAGCCGGGCAAGTCCACAAATGACCGTCACCGATTTCCATGACATTTGGCATACTTATAGATTCGAACCCCAGGATCACGAATCCGGTCTCCGTTTCTCGAAATTCCTATTTGTTTTGTGTTTTATGGCGTGTCAAAGTCTACGACGGAAAACTTTAGACATCTCTGAGCACCACATAAGTGAGGTTAGGACAGAATTTTGAACTATTTCGTCACCTACGGAATGTAAAGAAAGCATTCGATGCAAAAATTTTGAAATTTATTTTTTTTGGTGTGCACACGTTTTGCCCCATAAGTCATTTAAAAATAAGAGATATCGCAAATCTAAGACTGGTCCTGGAGTCTACTCTCATTCAACTACCACTTGACCTGCCTAACTCAATTTTTTTTTCGGCACCCCCAAAAAATGGCAAGGTGCGCCCCTTCAATTTTCGACCCCTTGTCCAAACTTTAAACGTGAGTCAAGTCTGAACGGCTAAAGCCAGAATCTCCGGCAAAGTGGTCAAAGAAGGGTAATTTTTTGGTGAATTTTTCGGCACTTCGTAAGCTCGAAAATATGGAATAGAACCAGAGATATTTACAGTTTTAGTTTTCAGAAAAGTGCCAAAACAGGCCTTCAGCCGGGCAAGTCCACAAATGACCGTCACCGATTTCCATGACATTTGGCATACTTATAGATTCGAACCCCAGGATCACGAATCCGGTCTCCGTTTCTCGAAATTCCTATTTGTTTTGTGTTTTATGGCGTGTCAAAGTCTACGACGGAAAACTTTAGACATCTCTGAGCACCACATAAGTGAGGTTAGGACAGAATTTTGAACTATTTCGTCACCTACGGAATGTAAAGAAAGCATTCGATGCAAAAATTTTGAAATTTATTTTTTTGGTGTGCACACGTTTTGCCCCATAAGTCATTTAAAAATAAGAGATATCGCAAATCTAAGACTGGTCCTGGAGTCTACTCTCATTCAACTACCACTTGACCTGCCTAACTCAATTTTTTTTCGGCACCCCCAAAAAATGGCAAGGTGCGCCCCTTCAATTTTCGACCCCTTCTCCAAACTTTAAACGTGAGTCAAGTCTGAACGGCTAAAGCCAGAATCTCCGGCAAAGTGGTCAAAGAAGGGTAATTTTTTGGTGAATTTTTCGGCACTTCGTAAGCTCGAAAATATGGAATAGAACCAGAGATATTTACAGTTTTAGTTTTCAGAAAAGTGCCAAAACAGGCCTTCAGCCGGGCAAGTCCACAAATGACCGTCACCGATTTCCATGACATTTGGCATACTTATAGATTCGAACCCCAGGATCACGAATCCGGTCTCCGTTTCTCGAAATTCCTATTTGTTTTGTGTTTTATGGCGTGTCAAAGTCTACGACGGAAAACTTTAGACATCTCTGAGCACCACATAAGTGAGGTTAGGACAGAATTTTGAACTATTTCGTCACCTACGGAATGTAAAGAAAGCATTCGATGCAAAAATTTTGAAATTTATTTTTTTTGGTGTGCACACGTTTTGCCCCATAAGTCATTTAAAAATAAGAGATATCGCAAATCTAAGACTGGTCCTGGAGTCTACTCTCATTCAACTACCACTTGACCTGCCTAACTCAATTTTTTTTTCGGCACCCCCAAAAAATGGCAAGGTGCGCCCCTTCAATTTTCGACCCCTTGTCCAAACTTTAAACGTGAGTCAAGTCTGAACGGCTAAAGCCAGAATCTCCGGCAAAGTGGTCAAAGAAGGGTAATTTTTTGGTGAATTTTTCGGCAGTTCGTAAGCTCGAAAATATGGAATAGAACCAGAGATATTTACAGTTTTAGTTTTCAGAAAAGTGCCAAAACAGGCCTTCAGCCGGGCAAGTCCACAAATGACCGTCACCGATTTCCATGACATTTGGCATACTTATAGATTCGAACCCCAGGATCACGAATCCGGTCTCCGTTTCTCGAAATTCCTATTTGTTTTGTGTTTTATGGCGTGTCAAAGTCTACGACGGAAAACTTTAGACATCTCTGAGCACCACATAAGTGAGGTTAGGACAGAATTTTGAACTATTTCGTCACCTACGGAATGTAAAGAAAGCATTCGATGCAAAAATTTTGAAATTTATTTTTTTGGTGTGCACACGTTTTGCCCCATAAGTCATTTAAAAATAAGAGATATCGCAAATCTAAGACTGGTCCTGGAGTCTACTCTCATTCAACTACCACTTGACCTGCCTAACTCAATTTTTTTTTCGGCACCCCCAAAAAATGGCAAGGTGCGCCCCTTCAATTTTCGACCCCTTGTCCAAACTTTAAACGTGAGTCAAGTCTGAACGGCTAAAGCCAGAATCTCCGGCAAAGTGGTCAAAGAAGGGTAATTTTTTGGTGAATTTTTCGGCACTTCGTAAGCTCGAAAATATGGAATAGAACCAGAGATATTTACAGTTTTAGTTTTCAGAAAAGTGCCAAAACAGGCCTTCAGCCGGGCAAGTCCACAAATGACCGTCACCGATTTCCATGACATTTGGCATACTTATAGATTCGAACCCCAGGATCACGAATCCGGTCTCCGTTTCTCGAAATTCCTATTTGTTTTGTGTTTTATGGCGTGTCAAAGTCTACGACGGAAAACTTTAGACATCTCTGAGCACCACATAAGTGAGGTTAGGACAGAATTTTGAACTATTTCGTCACCTACGGAATGTAAAGAAAGCATTCGATGCAAAAATTTTGAAATTTATTTTTTTTGGTGTGCACACGTTTTGCCCCATAAGTCATTTAAAAATAAGAGATATCGCAAATCTAAGACTGGTCCTGGAGTCTACTCTCATTCAACTACCACTTGACCTGCCTAACTCAATTTTTTTTTCGGCACCCCCAAAAAATGGCAAGGTGCGCCCCTTCAATTTTCGACCCCTTGTCCAAACTTTAAACGTGAGTCAAGTCTGAACGGCTAAAGCCAGAATCTCCGGCAAAGTGGTCAAAGAAGGGTAATTTTTTGGTGAATTTTTCGGCACTTCGTAAGCTCGAAAATATGGAATAGAACCAGAGATATTTACAGTTTTAGTTTTCAGAAAAGTGCCAAAACAGGCCTTCAGCCGGGCAAGTCCACAAATGACCGTCACCGATTTCCATGACATTTGGCATACTTATAGATTCGAACCCCAGGATCACGAATCCGGTCTCCGTTTCTCGAAATTCCTATTTGTTTTGTGTTTTATGGCGTGTCAAAGTCTACGACGGAAAACTTTAGACATCTCTGAGCACCACATAAGTGAGGTTAGGACAGAATTTTGAACTATTTCGTCACCTACGGAATGTAAAGAAAGCATTCGATGCAAAAATTTTGAAATTTATTTTTTTTGGTGTGCACACGTTTTGCCCCATAAGTCATTTAAAAATAAGAGATATCGCAAATCTAAGACTGGTCCTGGAGTCTACTCTCATTCAACTACCACTTGACCTGCCTAACTCAATTTTTTTTTCGGCACCCCCAAAAAATGGCAAGGTGCGCCCCTTCAATTTTCGACCCCTTGTCCAAACTTTAAACGTGAGTCAAGTCTGAACGGCTAAAGCCAGAATCTCCGGCAAAGTGGTCAAAGAAGGGTAATTTTTTGGTGAATTTTTCGGCACTTCGTAAGCTCGAAAATATGGAATAGAACCAGAGATATTTACAGTTTTAGTTTTCAGAAAAGTGCCAAAACAGGCCTTCAGCCGGGCAAGTCCACAGTCACCGATTTCCATGACATTTGGCATACTTATAGATTCGAACCCCAGGATCACGAATCCGGTCTCCGTTTCTCGAAATTCCTATTTGTTTTGTGTTTTATGGCGTGTCAAAGTCTACGACGGAAAACTTTAGACATCTCTGAGCACCACATAAGTGAGGTTAGGACAGAATTTTGAACTATTTCGTCACCTACGGAATGTAAAGAAAGCATTCGATGCAAAAATTTTGAAATTTATTTTTTTGGTGTGCACACGTTTTGCCCCATAAGTCATTTAAAAATAAGAGATATCGCAAATCTAAGACTGGTCCTGGAGTCTACTCTCATTCAACTACCACTTGACCTGCCTAACTCAATTTTTTTTTCGGCACCCCCAAAAAATGGCAAGGTGCGCCCCTTCAATTTTCGACCCCTTGTCCAAACTTTAAACGTGAGTCAAGTCTGAACGGCTAAAGCCAGAATCTCCGGCAAAGTGGTCAAAGAAGGGTAATTTTTTGGTGAATTTTTCGGCACTTCGTAAGCTCGAAAATATGGAATAGAACCAGAGATATTTACAGTTTTAGTTTTCAGAAAAGTGCCAAAACAGGCCTTCAGCCGGGCAAGTCCACAAATGACCGTCACCGATTTCCATGACATTTGGCATACTTATAGATTCGAACCCCAGGATCACGAATCCGGTCTCCGTTTCTCGAAATTCCTATTTGTTTTGTGTTTTATGGCGTGTCAAAGTCTACGACGGAAAACTTTAGACATCTCTGAGCACCACATAAGTGAGGTTAGGACAGAATTTTGAACTATTTCGTCACCTACGGAATGTAAAGAAAGCATTCGATGCAAAAATTTTGAAATTTATTTTTTTTGGTGTGCACACGTTTTGCCCCATAAGTCATTTAAAAATAAGAGATATCGCAAATCTAAGACTGGTCCTGGAGTCTACTCTCATTCAACTACCACTTGACCTGCCTAACTCAATTTTTTTTTCGGCACCCCCAAAAAATGGCAAGGTGCGCCCCTTCAATTTTCGACCCCTTGTCCAAACTTTAAACGTGAGTCAAGTCTGAACGGCTAAAGCCAGAATCTCCGGCAAAGTGGTCAAAGAAGGGTAATTTTTTGGTGAATTTTTCGGCACTTCGTAAGCTCGAAAATATGGAATAGAACCAGAGATATTTACAGTTTTAGTTTTCAGAAAAGTGCCAAAACAGGCCTTCAGCCGGGCAAGTCCACAAATGACCGTCACCGATTTCCATGACATTTGGCATACTTATAGATTCGAACCCCAGGATCACGAATCCGGTCTCCGTTTCTCGAAATTCCTATTTGTTTTGTGTTTTATGGCGTGTCAAAGTCTACGACGGAAAACTTTAGACATCTCTGAGCACCACATAAGTGAGGTTAGGACAGAATTTTGAACTATTTCGTCACCTACGGAATGTAAAGAAAGCATTCGATGCAAAAATTTTGAAATTTATTTTTTTTGGTGTGCACACGTTTTGCCCCATAAGTCATTTAAAAATAAGAGATATCGCAAATCTAAGACTGGTCCTGGAGTCTACTCTCATTCAACTACCACTTGACCTGCCTAACTCAATTTTTTTTTCGGCACCCCCAAAAAATGGCAAGGTGCGCCCCTTCAATTTTCGACCCCTTGTCCAAACTTTAAACGTGAGTCAAGTCTGAACGGCTAAAGCCAGAATCTCCGGCAAAGTGGTCAAAGAAGGGTAATTTTTTGGTGAATTTTTCGGCACTTCGTAAGCTCGAAAATATGGAATAGAACCAGAGATATTTACAGTTTTAGTTTTCAGAAAAGTGCCAAAACAGGCCTTCAGCCGGGCAAGTCCACAAATGACCGTCACCGATTTCCATGACATTTGGCATACTTATAGATTCGAACCCCAGGATCACGAATCCGGTCTCCGTTTCTCGAAATTCCTATTTGTTTTGTGTTTTATGGCGTGTCAAAGTCTACGACGGAAAACTTTAGACATCTCTGAGCACCACATAAGTGAGGTTAGGACAGAATTTTGAACTATTTCGTCACCTACGGAATGTAAAGAAAGCATTCGATGCAAAAATTTTGAAATTTATTTTTTTTGGTGTGCACACGTTTTGCCCCATAAGTCATTTAAAAATAAGAGATATCGCAAATCTAAGACTGGTCCTGGAGTCTACTCTCATTCAACTACCACTTGACCTGCCTAACTCAATTTTTTTTTCGGCACCCCCAAAAAATGGCAAGGTGCGCCCCTTCAATTTTCGACCCCTTGTCCAAACTTTAAACGTGAGTCAAGTCTGAACGGCTAAAGCCAGAATCTCCGGCAAAGTGGTCAAAGAAGGGTAATTTTTTGGTGAATTTTTCGGCACTTCGTAAGCTCGAAAATATGGAATAGAACCAGAGATATTTACAGTTTTAGTTTTCAGAAAAGTGCCAAAACAGGCCTTCAGCCGGGCAAGTCCACAAATGACCGTCACCGATTTCCATGACATTTGGCATACTTATAGATTCGAACCCCAGGTTCACGAATCCGGTCTCCGTTTCTCGAAATTCCTATTTGTTTTGTGTTTTATGGCGTGTCAAAGTCTACGACGGAAAACTTTAGACATCTCTGAGCACCACATAAGTGAGGTTAGGACAGAATTTTGAACTATTTCGTCACCTACGGAATGTAAAGAAAGCATTCGATGCAAAAATTTTGAAATTTATTTTTTTTGGTGTGCACACGTTTTGCCCCATAAGTCATTTAAAAATAAGAGATATCGCAAATCTAAGACTGGTCCTGGAGTCTACTCTCATTCAACTACCACTTGACCTGCCTAACTCAATTTTTTTTTCGGCACCCCCAAAAAATGGCAAGGTGCGCCCCTTCAATTTTCGACCCCTTGTCCAAACTTTAAACGTGAGTCAAGTCTGAACGGCTAAAGCCAGAATCTCCGGCAAAGTGGTCAAAGAAGGGTAATTTTTTGGTGAATTTTTCGGCACTTCGTAAGCTCGAAAATATGGAATAGAACCAGAGATATTTACAGTTTTAGTTTTCAGAAAAGTGCCAAAACAGGCCTTCAGCCGGGCAAGTCCACAAATGACCGTCACCGATTTCCATGACATTTGGCATACTTATAGATTCGAACCCCAGGATCACGAATCCGGTCTCCGTTTCTCGAAATTCCTATTTGTTTTGTGTTTTATGGCGTGTCAAAGTCTACGACGGAAAACTTTAGACATCTCTGAGCACCACATAAGTGAGGTTAGGACAGAATTTTGAACTATTTCGTCACCTACGGAATGTAAAGAAAGCATTCGATGCAAAAATTTTGAAATTTATTTTTTTTGGTGTGCACACGTTTTGCCCCATAAGTCATTTAAAAATAAGAGATATCGCAAATCTAAGACTGGTCCTGGAGTCTACTCTCATTCAACTACCACTTGACCTGCCTAACTCAATTTTTTTTTCGGCACCCCCAAAAAATGGCAAGGTGCGCCCCTTCAATTTTCGACCCCTTGTCCAAACTTTAAACGTGAGTCAAGTCTGAACGGCTAAAGCCAGAATCTCCGGCAAAGTGGTCAAAGAAGGGTAATTTTTTGGTGAATTTTTCGGCACTTCGTAAGCTCGAAAATATGGAATAGAACCAGAGATATTTACAGTTTTAGTTTTCAGAAAAGTGCCAAAACAGGCCTTCAGCCGGGCAAGTCCACAAATGACCGTCACCGATTTCCATGACATTTGGCATACTTATAGATTCGAACCCCAGGATCACGAATCCGGTCTCCGTTTCTCGAAATTCCTATTTGTTTTGTGTTTTATGGCGTGTCAAAGTCTACGACGGAAAACTTTAGACATCTCTGAGCACCACATAAGTGAGGTTAGGACAGAATTTTGAACTATTTCGTCACCTACGGAATGTAAAGAAAGCATTCGATGCAAAAATTTTGAAATTTATTTTTTTTGGTGTGCACACGTTTTGCCCCATAAGTCATTTAAAAATAAGAGATATCGCAAATCTAAGACTGGTCCTGGAGTCTACTCTCATTCAACTACCACTTGACCTGCCTAACTCAATTTTTTTTTCGGCACCCCCAAAAAATGGCAAGGTGCGCCCCTTCAATTTTCGACCCCTTGTCCAAACTTTAAACGTGAGTCAAGTCTGAACGGCTAAAGCCAGAATCTCCGGCAAAGTGGTCAAAGAAGGGTAATTTTTTGGTGAATTTTTCGGCACTTCGTAAGCTCGAAAATATGGAATAGAACCAGAGATATTTACAGTTTTAGTTTTCAGAAAAGTGCCAAAACAGGCCTTCAGCCGGGCAAGTCCACAAATGACCGTCACCGATTTCCATGACATTTGGCATACTTATAGATTCGAACCCCAGGATCACGAATCCGGTCTCCGTTTCTCGAAATTCCTATTTGTTTTGTGTTTTATGGCGTGTCAAAGTCTACGACGGAAAACTTTAGACATCTCTGAGCACCACATAAGTGAGGTTAGGACAGAATTTTGAACTATTTCGTCACCTACGGAATGTAAAGAAAGCATTCGATGCAAAAATTTTGAAATTTATTTTTTTTGGTGTGCACACGTTTTGCCCCATAAGTCATTTAAAAATAAGAGATATCGCAAATCTAAGACTGGTCCTGGAGTCTACTCTCATTCAACTACCACTTGACCTGCCTAACTCAATTTTTTTTTCGGCACCCCCAAAAAATGGCAAGGTGCGCCCCTTCAATTTTCGACCCCTTGTCCAAACTTTAAACGTGAGTCAAGTCTGAACGGCTAAAGCCAGAATCTCCGGCAAAGTGGTCAAAGAAGGGTAATTTTTTGGTGAATTTTTCGGCACTTCGTAAGCTCGAAAATATGGAATAGAACCAGAGATATTTACAGTTTTAGTTTTCAGAAAAGTGCCAAAACAGGCCTTCAGCCGGGCAAGTCCACAAATGACCGTCACCGATTTCCATGACATTTGGCATACTTATAGATTCGAACCCCAGGATCACGAATCCGGTCTCCGTTTCTCGAAATTCCTATTTGTTTTGTGTTTTATGGCGTGTCAAAGTCTACGACGGAAAACTTTAGACATCTCTGAGCACCACATAAGTGAGGTTAGGACAGAATTTTGAACTATTTCGTCACCTACGGAATGTAAAGAAAGCATTCGATGCAAAAATTTTGAAATTTATTTTTTTTGGTGTGCACACGTTTTGCCCCATAAGTCATTTAAAAATAAGAGATATCGCAAATCTAAGACTGGTCCTGGAGTCTACTCTCATTCAACTACCACTTGACCTGCCTAACTCAATTTTTTTTTCGGCACCCCCAAAAAATGGCAAGGTGCGCCCCTTCAATTTTCGACCCCTTGTCCAAACTTTAAACGTGAGTCAAGTCTGAACGGCTAAAGCCAGAATCTCCGGCAAAGTGGTCAAAGAAGGGTAATTTTTTGGTGAATTTTTCGGCACTTCGTAAGCTCGAAAATATGGAATAGAACCAGAGATATTTACAGTTTTAGTTTTCAGAAAAGTGCCAAAACAGGCCTTCAGCCGGGCAAGTCCACAAATGACCGTCACCGATTTCCATGACATTTGGCATACTTATAGATTCGAACCCCAGGATCACGAATCCGGTCTCCGTTTCTCGAAATTCCTATTTGTTTTGTGTTTTATGGCGTGTCAAAGTCTACGACGGAAAACTTTAGACATCTCTGAGCACCACATAAGTGAGGTTAGGACAGAATTTTGAACTATTTCGTCACCTACGGAATGTAAAGAAAGCATTCGATGCAAAAATTTTGAAATTTATTTTTTTTGGTGTGCACACGTTTTGCCCCATAAGTCATTTAAAAATAAGAGATATCGCAAATCTAAGACTGGTCCTGGAGTCTACTCTCATTCAACTACCACTTGACCTGCCTAACTCAATTTTTTTTTCGGCACCCCCAAAAAATGGCAAGGTGCGCCCCTTCAATTTTCGACCCCTTGTCCAAACTTTAAACGTGAGTCAAGTCTGAACGGCTAAAGCCAGAATCTCCGGCAAAGTGGTCAAAGAAGGGTAATTTTTTGGTGAATTTTTCGGCACTTCGTAAGCTCGAAAATATGGAATAGAACCAGAGATATTTACAGTTTTAGTTTTCAGAAAAGTGCCAAAACAGGCCTTCAGCCGGGCAAGTCCACAAATGACCGTCACCGATTTCCATGACATTTGGCATACTTATAGATTCGAACCCCAGGATCACGAATCCGGTCTCCGTTTCTCGAAATTCCTATTTGTTTTGTGTTTTATGGCGTGTCAAAGTCTACGACGGAAAACTTTAGACATCTCTGAGCACCACATAAGTGAGGTTAGGACAGAATTTTGAACTATTTCGTCACCTACGGAATGTAAAGAAAGCATTCGATGCAAAAATTTTGAAATTTATTTTTTTTGGTGTGCACACGTTTTGCCCCATAAGTCATTTAAAAATAAGAGATATCGCAAATCTAAGACTGGTCCTGGAGTCTACTCTCATTCAACTACCACTTGACCTGCCTAACTCAATTTTTTTTTCGGCACCCCCAAAAAATGGCAAGGTGCGCCCCTTCAATTTTCGACCCCTTGTCCAAACTTTAAACGTGAGTCAAGTCTGAACGGCTAAAGCCAGAATCTCCGGCAAAGTGGTCAAAGAAGGGTAATTTTTTGGTGAATTTTTCGGCACTTCGTAAGCTCGAAAATATGGAATAGAACCAGAGATATTTACAGTTTTAGTTTTCAGAAAAGTGCCAAAACAGGCCTTCAGCCGGGCAAGTCCACAAATGACCGTCACCGATTTCCATGACATTTGGCATACTTATAGATTCGAACCCCAGGATCACGAATCCGGTCTCCGTTTCTCGAAATTCCTATTTGTTTTGTGTTTTATGGCGTGTCAAAGTCTACGACGGAAAACTTTAGACATCTCTGAGCACCACATAAGTGAGGTTAGGACAGAATTTTGAACTATTTCGTCACCTACGGAATGTAAAGAAAGCATTCGATGCAAAAATTTTGAAATTTATTTTTTTTGGTGTGCACACGTTTTGCCCCATAAGTCATTTAAAAATAAGAGATATCGCAAATCTAAGACTGGTCCTGGAGTCTACTCTCATTCAACTACCACTTGACCTGCCTAACTCAATTTTTTTTCGGCACCCCCAAAAAATGGCAAGGTGCGCCCCTTCAATTTTCGACCCCTTGTCCAAACTTTAAACGTGAGTCAAGTCTGAACGGCTAAAGCCAGAATCTCCGGCAAAGTGGTCAAAGAAGGGTAATTTTTTGGTGAATTTTTCGGCACTTCGTAAGCTCGAAAATATGGAATAGAACCAGAGATATTTACAGTTTTAGTTTTCAGAAAAGTGCCAAAACAGGCCTTCAGCCGGGCAAGTCCACAAATGACCGTCACCGATTTCCATGACATTTGGCATACTTATAGATTCGAACCCCAGGATCACGAATCCGGTCTCCGTTTCTCGAAATTCCTATTTGTTTTGTGTTTTATGGCGTGTCAAAGTCTACGACGGAAAACTTTAGACATCTCTGAGCACCACATAAGTGAGGTTAGGACAGAATTTTGAACTATTTCGTCACCTACGGAATGTAAAGAAAGCATTCGATGCAAAAATTTTGAAATTTATTTTTTTTGGTGTGCACACGTTTTGCCCCATAAGTCATTTAAAAATAAGAGATATCGCAAATCTAAGACTGGTCCTGGAGTCTACTCTCATTCAACTACCACTTGACCTGCCTAACTCAATTTTTTTTCGGCACCCCCAAAAAATGGCAAGGTGCGCCCCTTCAATTTTCGACCCCTTGTCCAAACTTTAAACGTGAGTCAAGTCTGAACGGCTAAAGCCAGAATCTCCGGCAAAGTGGTCAAAGAAGGGTAATTTTTTGGTGAATTTTTCGGCACTTCGTAAGCTCGAAAATATGGAATAGAACCAGAGATATTTACAGTTTTAGTTTTCAGAAAAGTGCCAAAACAGGCCTTCAGCCGGGCAAGTCCACAAATGACCGTCACCGATTTCCATGACATTTGGCATACTTATAGATTCGAACCCCAGGATCACGAATCCGGTCTCCGTTTCTCGAAATTCCTATTTGTTTTGTGTTTTATGGCGTGTCAAAGTCTACGACGGAAAACTTTAGACATCTCTGAGCACCACATAAGTGAGGTTAGGACAGAATTTTGAACTATTTCGTCACCTACGGAATGTAAAGAAAGCATTCGATGCAAAAATTTTGAAATTTATTTTTTTTGGTGTGCACACGTTTTGCCCCATAAGTCATTTAAAAATAAGAGATATCGCAAATCTAAGACTGGTCCTGGAGTCTACTCTCATTCAACTACCACTTGACCTGCCTAACTCAATTTTTTTTCGGCACCCCCAAAAAATGGCAAGGTGCGCCCCTTCAATTTTCGACCCCTTGTCCAAACTTTAAACGTGAGTCAAGTCTGAACGGCTAAAGCCAGAATCTCCGGCAAAGTGGTCAAAGAAGGGTAATTTTTTGGTGAATTTTTCGGCACTTCGTAAGCTCGAAAATATGGAATAGAACCAGAGATATTTACAGTTTTAGTTTTCAGAAAAGTGCCAAAACAGGCCTTCAGCCGGGCAAGTCCACAAATGACCGTCACCGATTTCCATGACATTTGGCATACTTATAGATTCGAACCCCAGGATCACGAATCCGGTCTCCGTTTCTCGAAATTCCTATTTGTTTTGTGTTTTATGGCGTGTCAAAGTCTACGACGGAAAACTTTAGACATCTCTGAGCACCACATAAGTGAGGTTAGGACAGAATTTTGAACTATTTCGTCACCTACGGAATGTAAAGAAAGCATTCGATGCAAAAATTTTGAAATTTATTTTTTTTGGTGTGCACACGTTTTGCCCCATAAGTCATTTAAAAATAAGAGATATCGCAAATCTAAGACTGGTCCTGGAGTCTACTCTCATTCAACTACCACTTGACCTGCCTAACTCAATTTTTTTTTCGGCACCCCCAAAAAATGGCAAGGTGCGCCCCTTCAATTTTCGACCCCTTGTCCAAACTTTAAACGTGAGTCAAGTCTGAACGGCTAAAGCCAGAATCTCCGGCAAAGTGGTCAAAGAAGGGTAATTTTTTGGTGAATTTTTCGGCACTTCGTAAGCTCGAAAATATGGAATAGAACCAGAGATATTTACAGTTTTAGTTTTCAGAAAAGTGCCAAAACAGGCCTTCAGCCGGGCAAGTCCACAAATGACCGTCACCGATTTCCATGACATTTGGCATACTTATAGATTCGAACCCCAGGATCACGAATCCGGTCTCCGTTTCTCGAAATTCCTATTTGTTTTGTGTTTTATGGCGTGTCAAAGTCTACGACGGAAAACTTTAGACATCTCTGAGCACCACATAAGTGAGGTTAGGACAGAATTTTGAACTATTTCGTCACCTACGGAATGTAAAGAAAGCATTCGATGCAAAAATTTTGAAATTTATTTTTTTTGGTGTGCACACGTTTTGCCCCATAAGTCATTTAAAAATAAGAGATATCGCAAATCTAAGACTGGTCCTGGAGTCTACTCTCATTCAACTACCACTTGACCTGCCTAACTCAATTTTTTTTCGGCACCCCCAAAAAATGGCAAGGTGCGCCCCTTCAATTTTCGACCCCTTGTCCAAACTTTAAACGTGAGTCAAGTCTGAACGGCTAAAGCCAGAATCTCCGGCAAAGTGGTCAAAGAAGGGTAATTTTTTGGTGAATTTTTCGGCACTTCGTAAGCTCGAAAATATGGAATAGAACCAGAGATATTTACAGTTTTAGTTTTCAGAAAAGTGCCAAAACAGGCCTTCAGCCGGGCAAGTCCACAAATGACCGTCACCGATTTCCATGACATTTGGCATACTTATAGATTCGAACCCCAGGATCACGAATCCGGTCTCCGTTTCTCGAAATTCCTATTTGTTTTGTGTTTTATGGCGTGTCAAAGTCTACGACGGAAAACTTTAGACATCTCTGAGCACCACATAAGTGAGGTTAGGACAGAATTTTGAACTATTTCGTCACCTACGGAATGTAAAGAAAGCATTCGATGCAAAAATTTTGAAATTTATTTTTTTTTGGTGTGCACACGTTTTGCCCCATAAGTCATTTAAAAATAAGAGATATCGCAAATCTAAGACTGGTCCTGGAGTCTACTCTCATTCAACTACCACTTGACCTGCCTAACTCAATTTTTTTTTCGGCACCCCCAAAAAATGGCAAGGTGCGCCCCTTCAATTTTCGACCCCTTGTCCAAACTTTAAACGTGAGTCAAGTCTGAACGGCTAAAGCCAGAATCTCCGGCAAAGTGGTCAAAGAAGGGTAATTTTTTGGTGAATTTTTCGGCACTTCGTAAGCTCGAAAATATGGAATAGAACCAGAGATATTTACAGTTTTAGTTTTCAGAAAAGTGCCAAAACAGGCCTTCAGCCGGGCAAGTCCACAAATGACCGTCACCGATTTCCATGACATTTGGCATACTTATAGATTCGAACCCCAGGATCACGAATCCGGTCTCCGTTTCTCGAAATTCCTATTTGTTTTGTGTTTTATGGCGTGTCAAAGTCTACGACGGATAACTTTAGACATCTCTGAGCACCACATAAGTGAGGTTAGGACAGAATTTTGAACTATTTCGTCACCTACGGAATGTAAAGAAAGCATTCGATGCAAAAATTTTGAAATTTATTTTTTTTGGTGTGCACACGTTTTGCCCCATAAGTCATTTAAAAATAAGAGATATCGCAAATCTAAGACTGGTCCTGGAGTCTACTCTCATTCAACTACCACTTGACCTGCCTAACTCAATTTTTTTTCGGCACCCCCAAAAAATGGCAAGGTGCGCCCCTTCAATTTTCGACCCCTTGTCCAAACTTTAAACGTGAGTCAAGTCTGAACGGCTAAAGCCAGAATCTCCGGCAAAGTGGTCAAAGAAGGGTAATTTTTTGGTGAATTTTTCGGCACTTCGTAAGCTCGAAAATATGGAATAGAACCAGAGATATTTACAGTTTTAGTTTTCAGAAAAGTGCCAAAACAGGCCTTCAGCCGGGCAAGTCCACAAATGACCGTCACCGATTTCCATGACATTTGGCATACTTATAGATTCGAACCCCAGGATCACGAATCCGGTCTCCGTTTCTCGAAATTCCTATTTGTTTTGTGTTTTATGGCGTGTCAAAGATTACGACGGAAAACTTTAGACATCTCTGAGCACCACATAAGTGAGGTTAGGACAGAATTTTGAACTATTTCGTCACCTACGGAATGTAAAGAAAGCATTCGATGCAAAAATTTTGAAATTTATTTTTTTTGGTGTGCACACGTTTTGCCCCATAAGTCATTTAAAAATAAGAGATATCGCAAACCTAAGACTGGTCCTGGAGTCTACTCTCATTCAACTACCACTTGACCTGCCTAACTCAATTTTTTTTTCGGCACCCCCAAAAAATGGCAAGTAGCGCCCCTTCAATTTTCGACCCCTTGTCCAAACTTTAAACGTGAGTCAAGTCTGAACGGCTAAAGCCAGAATCTCCGGCAAAGTGGTCAAAGAAGGGTAATTTTTTGGTGAATTTTTCGGCACTTCGTAAGCTCGAAAATATGGAATAGAACCAGAGATATTTACAGTTTTAGTTTTCAGAAAAGTGCCAAAACAGTCCTTCAGCCGGGCAAGTCCACAAAAGACCGTCACCGATTTCCATGACATTTGGCATACTTATAGATTCGAACCCCAGGATCACGAATCCGGTCTCCGTTTCTCGAAATTCCTATTTGTTTTGTGTTTTATGGCGTGTCAAAGTCTACGACGGAAAACTTTAGACATCTCTGAGCACCACATAAGTGAGGTTAGGACAGAATTTTGAACTATTTCGTCACCTAGGGAATGTAAAGAAAGCATTCGATGCAAAAATTTTGAAATTTATTTTTTTTGGTGTGCACACGTTTTGCCCCATAAGTCATTTAAAAATAAGAGATATCGCAAATCTAAGACTGGTCCTGGAGTCTACTCTCATTCAACTACCACTTGACCTGCCTAACTCAATTTTTTTTCGGCACCCCCAAAAAATGGCGAGGTGCGCCCCTTCAATTTTCGACCCCTTGTCCAAACTTTAAACGTGAGTCAAGTCTGAACGGCTAAAGCCAGAATCTCCGGCAAAGTGGTCAAAGAAGGGTAATTTTTTGGTGAATTTTTCGGCACTTCGTAAGCTCGAAAATATGGAATAGAACCAGAGATATTTACAGTTTTAGTTTTCAGAAAAGTGCCAAAACAGGCCTTCAGCCGGGCAAGTCCACAAATGACCGTCACCGATTTCCATGACATTTGGCATACTTATAGATTCGAACCCCAGGATCACGAATCCGGTCTCCGTTTCTCGAAATTCCTATTTGTTTTGTGTTTTATGGCGTGTCAAAGTCTACGACGGAAAACTTTAGACATCTCTGAGCACCACATAAGTGAGGTTAGGACAGAATTTTGAACTATTTCGTCACCTACGGAATGTAAAGAAAGCATTCGATGCAAAAATTTTGAAATTTATTTTTTTTGGTGTGCACACGTTTTGCCCCATAAGTCATTTAAAAATAAGAGATATCGCAAATCTAAGACTGGTCCTGGAGTCTACTCTCATTCAACTACCACTTGACCTGCCTAACTCAATTTTTTTTTCGGCACCCCCAAAAAATGGCAAGGTGCGCCCCTTCAATTTTCGACCCCTTGTCCAAACTTTAAACGTGAGTCAAGTCTGAACGGCTAAAGCCAGAATCTCCGGCAAAGTGGTCAAAGAAGGGTAATTTTTTGGTGAATTTTTCGGCACTTCGTAAGCTCGAAAATATGGAATAGAACCAGAGATATTTACAGTTTTAGTTTTCAGAAAAGTGCCAAAACAGGCCTTCAGCCGGGCAAGTCCACAAATGACCGTCACCGATTTCCATGACATTTGGCATACTTATAGATTCGAACCCCAGGATCACGAATCCGGTCTCCGTTTCTCGAAATTCCTATTTGTTTTGTGTTTTATGGCGTGTCAAAGTCTACGACGGAAAACTTTAGACATCTCTGAGCACCACATAAGTGAGGTTAGGACAGAATTTTGAACTATTTCGTCACCTACGGAATGTAAAGAAAGCATTCGATGCAAAAATTTTGAAATTTATTTTTTTTGGCGTGCACACGTTTTGCCCCATAAGTCATTTAAAAATAAGAGATATCGCAAATCTAAGACTGGTCCTGGAGTCTACTCTCATTCAACTACCACTTGACCTGCCTAACTCAATTTTTTTTTCGGCACCCCCAAAAAATGGCAAGGTGCGCCCCTTCAATTTTCGACCCCTTGTCCAAACTTTAAACGTGAGTCAAGTCTGAACGGCTAAAGCCAGAATCTCCGGCAAAGTGGTCAAAGAAGGGTAATTTTTTGGTGAATTTTTCGGCACTTCGTAAGCTCGAAAATATGGAATAGAACCAGAGATATTTACAGTTTTAGTTTTCAGAAAAGTGCCAAAACAGGCCTTCAGCCGGGCAAGTCCACAAATGACCGTCACCGATTTCCATGACATTTGGCATACTTATAGATTCGAACCCCAGGATCACGAATCCGGTCTCCGTTTCTCGAAATTCCTATTTGTTTTGTGTTTTATGGCGTGTCAAAGTCTACGACGGAAAACTTTAGACATCTCTGAGCACCACATAAGTGAGGTTAGGACAGAATTTTGAACTATTTTGTCACCTACGGAATGTAAAGAAAGCATTCGATGCAAAAATTTTGAAATTTATTTTTTTTGGTGTGCACACGTTTTGCCCCATAAGTCATTTAAAAATAAGAGATATCGCAAATCTAAGACTGGTCCTGGAGTCTACTCTCATTCAACTACCACTTGACCTGCCTAACTCAATTTTTTTTTCGGCACCCCCAAAAAATGGCAAGGTGCGCCCCTTCAATTTTCGACCCCTTGTCCAAACTTTAAACGTGAGTCAAGTCTGAACGGCTAAAGCCAGAATCTCCGGCAAAGCGGTCAAAGAAGGGTAATTTTTTGGTGAACTTTTCGGCACTTCGTAAGCTCGAAAATATGGAATAGAACCAGAGATATTTACAGTTTTAGTTTTCAGAAAAGTGCCAAAACAGGCCTTCAGCCGGGCAAGTCCACAAATGACCGTCACCGATTTCCATGACATTTGGCATACTTATAGATTCGAACCCCAGGATCACGAATCCGGTCTCCGTTTCTCGAAATTCCTATTTGTTTTGTGTTTTATGGCGTGTCAAAGTCTACGACGGAAAACTTTAGACATCTCTGAGCACCACATAAGTGAGGTTAGGACAGAATTTTGAACTATTTCGTCACCTACGGAATGTAAAGAAAGCATTCGATGCAAAAATTTTGAAATTTATTTTTTTTGGTGTGCACACGTTTTGCCCCATAAGTCATTTAAAAATAAGAGATATCGCAAATCTAAGACTGGTCCTGGAGTCTACTCTCATTCAACTACCACTTGACCTGCCTAACTCAATTTTTTTTTCGGCACCCCCAAAAAATGGCAAGGTGCGCCCCTTCAATTTTCGACCCCTTGTCCAAACTTTAAACGTGAGTCAAGTCTGAACGGCTAAAGCCAGAATCTCCGGCAAAGTGGTCAAAGAAGGGTAATTTTTTGGTGAATTTTTCGGCACTTCGTAAGCTCGAAAATATGGAATAGAACCAGAGATATTTACAGTTTTAGTTTTCAGAAAAGTGCCAAAACAGGCCTTCAGCCGGGCAAGTCCACAAATGACCGTCACCGATTTCCATGACATTTGGCATACTTATAGATTCGAACCCCAGGATCACGAATCCGGTCTCCGTTTCTCGAAATTCCTATTTGTTTTGTGTTTTATGGCGTGTCAAAGTCTACGACGGAAAACTTTAGACATCTCTGAGCACCACATAAGTGAGGTTAGGACAGAATTTTGAACTATTTCGTCACCTACGGAATGTAAAGAAAGCATTCGATGCAAAAATTTTGAAATTTATTTTTTTTGGTGTGCACACGTTTTGCCCCATAAGTCATTTAAAAATAAGAGATATCGCAAATCTAAGACTGGTCCTGGAGTCTACTCTCATTCAACTACCACTTGACCTGCCTAACTCAATTTTTTTTTCGGCACCCCCAAAAAATGGCAAGGTGCGCCCCTTCAATTTTCGACCCCTTGTCCAAACTTTAAACGTGAGTCAAGTCTGAACGGCTAAAGCCAGAATCTCCGGCAAAGCGGTCAAAGAAGGGTAATTTTTTGGTGAACTTTTCGGCACTTCGTAAGCTCGAAAATATGGAATAGAACCAGAGATATTTACAGTTTTAGTTTTCAGAAAAGTGCCAAAACAGGCCTTCAGCCGGGCAAGTCCACAAATGACCGTCACCGATTTCCATGACATTTGGCATACTTATAGATTCGAACCCCAGGATCACGAATCCGGTCTCCGTTTCTCGAAATTCCTATTTGTTTTGTGTTTTATGGCGTGTCAAAGTCTACGACGGAAAACTTTAGACATCTCTGAGCACCACATAAGTGAGGTTAGGACAGAATTTTGAACTATTTCGTCACCTACGGAATGTAAAGAAAGCATTCGATGCAAAAATTTTGAAATTTATTTTTTTTGGTGTGCACACGTTTTGCCCCATAAGTCATTTAAAAATAAGAGATATCGCAAATCTAAGACTGGTCCTGGAGTCTACTCTCATTCAACTACCACTTGACCTGCCTAACTCAATTTTTTTTTCGGCACCCCCAAAAAATGGCAAGGTGCGCCCCTTCAATTTTCGACCCCTTGTCCAAACTTTAAACGTGAGTCAAGTCTGAACGGCTAAAGCCAGAATCTCCGGCAAAGTGGTCAAAGAAGGGTAATTTTTTGGTGAATTTTTCGGCACTTCGTAAGCTCGAAAATATGGAATAGAACCAGAGATATTTACAGTTTTAGTTTTCAGAAAAGTGCCAAAACAGGCCTTCAGCCGGGCAAGTCCACAAATGACCGTCACCGATTTCCATGACATTTGGCATACTTATAGATTCGAACCCCAGGATCACGAATCCGGTCTCCGTTTCTCGAAATTCCTATTTGTTTTGTGTTTTATGGCGTGTCAAAGTCTACGACGGAAAACTTTAGACATCTCTGAGCACCACATAAGTGAGGTTAGGACAGAATTTTGAACTATTTCGTCACCTACGGAATGTAAAGAAAGCATTCGATGCAAAAATTTTGAAATTTATTTTTTTTGGTGTGCACACGTTTTGCCCCATAAGTCATTTAAAAATAAGAGATATCGCAAATCTAAGACTGGTCCTGGAGTCTACTCTCATTCAACTACCACTTGACCTGCCTAACTCAATTTTTTTTTCGGCACCCCCAAAAAATGGCAAGGTGCGCCCCTTCAATTTTCGACCCCTTGTCCAAACTTTAAACGTGAGTCAAGTCTGAACGGCTAAAGCCAGAATCTCCGGCAAAGTGGTCAAAGAAGGGTAATTTTTTGGTGAATTTTTCGGCACTTCGTAAGCTCGAAAATATGGAATAGAACCAGAGATATTTACAGTTTTAGTTTTCAGAAAAGTGCCAAAACAGGCCTTCAGCCGGGCAAGTCCACAAATGACCGTCACCGATTTCCATGACATTTGGCATACTTATAGATTCGAACCCCAGGATCACGAATCCGGTCTCCGTTTCTCGAAATTCCTATTTGTTTTGTGTTTTATGGCGTGTCAAAGATTACGACGGAAAACTTTAGACATCTCTGAGCACCACATAAGTGAGGTTAGGACAGAATTTTGAACTATTTCGTCACCTACGGAATGTAAAGAAAGCATTCGATGCAAAAATTTTGAAATTTATTTTTTTTGGTGTGCACACGTTTTGCCCCATAAGTCATTTAAAAATAAGAGATATCGCAAATCTAAGACTGGTCCTGGAGTCTACTCTCATTCAACTACCACTTGACCTGCCTAACTCAATTTTTTTTTCGGCACCCCCAAAAAATGGCAAGGTGCGCCCCTTCAATTTTCGACCCCTTGTCCAAACTTTAAACGTGAGTCAAGTCTGAACGGCTAAAGCCAGAATCTCCGGCAAAGCGGTCAAAGAAGGGTAATTTTTTGGTGAACTTTTCGGCACTTCGTAAGCTCGAAAATATGGAATAGAACCAGAGATATTTACAGTTTTAGTTTTCAGAAAAGTGCCAAAACAGGCCTTCAGCCGGGCAAGTCCACAAATGACCGTCACCGATTTCCATGACATTTGGCATACTTATAGATTCGAACCCCAGGATCACGAATCCGGTCTCCGTTTCTCGAAATTCCTATTTGTTTTGTGTTTTATGGCGTGTCAAAGTCTACGACGGAAAACTTTAGACATCTCTGAGCACCACATAAGTGAGGTTAGGACAGAATTTTGAACTATTTCGTCACCTACGGAATGTAAAGAAAGCATTCGATGCAAAAATTTTGAAATTTATTTTTTTTGGTGTGCACACGTTTTGCCCCATAAGTCATTTAAAAATAAGAGATATCGCAAATCTAAGACTGGTCCTGGAGTCTACTCTCATTCAACTACCACTTGACCTGCCTAACTCAATTTTTTTTTCGGCACCCCCAAAAAATGGCAAGGTGCGCCCCTTCAATTTTCGACCCCTTGTCCAAACTTTAAACGTGAGTCAAGTCTGAACGGCTAAAGCCAGAATCTCCGGCAAAGTGGTCAAAGAAGGGTAATTTTTTGGTGAATTTTTCGGCACTTCGTAAGCTCGAAAATATGGAATAGAACCAGAGATATTTACAGTTTTAGTTTTCAGAAAAGTGCCAAAACAGGCCTTCAGCCGGGCAAGTCCACAAATGACCGTCACCGATTTCCATGACATTTGGCATACTTATAGATTCGAACCCCAGGATCACGAATCCGGTCTCCGTTTCTCGAAATTCCTATTTGTTTTGTGTTTTATGGCGTGTCAAAGTCTACGACGGAAAACTTTAGACATCTCTGAGCACCACATAAGTGAGGTTAGGACAGAATTTTGAACTATTTCGTCACCTACGGAATGTAAAGAAAGCATTCGATGCAAAAATTTTGAAATTTATTTTTTTTGGTGTGCACACGTTTTGCCCCATAAGTCATTTAAAAATAAGAGATATCGCAAATCTAAGACTGGTCCTGGAGTCTACTCTCATTCAACTACCACTTGACCTGCCTAACTCAATTTTTTTTTCGGCACCCCCAAAAAATGGCAAGGTGCGCCCCTTCAATTTTCGACCCCTTGTCCAAACTTTAAACGTGAGTCAAGTCTGAACGGCTAAAGCCAGAATCTCCGGCAAAGTGGGCAAAGAAGGGTAATTTTTTGGTGAATTTTTCGGCACTTCGTAAGCTCGAAAATATGGAATAGAACCAGAGATATTTACAGTTTTAGTTTTCAGAAAAGTGCCAAAACAGGCCTTCAGCCGGGCAAGTCCACAAATGACCGTCACCGATTTCCATGACATTTGGCATACTTATAGATTCGAACCCCAGGATCACGAATCCGGTCTCCGTTTCTCGAAATTCCTATTTGTTTTGTGTTTTATGGCGTGTCAAAGTCTACGACGGAAAACTTTAGACATCTCTGAGCACCACATAAGTGAGGTTAGGACAGAATTTTGAACTATTTCGTCACCTACGGAATGTAAAGAAAGCATTCGATGCAAAAATTTTGAAATTTATTTTTTTTGGTGTGCACACGTTTTGCCCCATAAGTCATTTAAAAATAAGAGATATCGCAAATCTAAGACTGGTCCTGGAGTCTACTCTCATTCAACTACCACTTGACCTGCCTAACTCAATTTTTTTTTCGGCACCCCCAAAAAATGGCAAGGTGCGCCCCTTCAATTTTCGACCCCTTGTCCAAACTTTAAACGTGAGTCAAGTCTGAACGGCTAAAGCCAGAATCTCCGGCAAAGTGGTCAAAGAAGGGTAATTTTTTGGTGAATTTTTCGGCACTTCGTAAGCTCGAAAATATGGAATAGAACCAGAGATATTTACAGTTTTAGTTTTCAGAAAAGTGCCAAAACAGGCCTTCAGCCGGGCAAGTCCACAAATGACCGTCACCGATTTCCATGACATTTGGCATACTTATAGATTCGAACCCCAGGATCACGAATCCGGTCTCCGTTTCTCGAAATTCCTATTTGTTTTGTGTTTTATGGCGTGTCAAAGTCTACGACGGAAAACTTTAGACATCTCTGAGCACCACATAAGTGAGGTTAGGACAGAATTTTGAACTATTTCGTCACCTACGGAATGTAAAGAAAGCATTCGATGCAAAAATTTTGAAATTTATTTTTTTTGGTGTGCACACGTTTTGCCCCATAAGTCATTTAAAAATAAGAGATATCGCAAATCTAAGACTGGTCCTGGAGTCTACTCTCATTCAACTACCACTTGACCTGCCTAACTCAATTTTTTTTCGGCACCCCCAAAAAATGGCAAGGTGCGCCCCTTCAATTTTCGACCCCTTGTCCATACTTTAAACGTGAGTCAAGTCTGAACGGCTAAAGCCAGAATCTCCGGCAAAGTGGTCAAAGAAGGGTAATTTTTTGGTGAATTTTTCGGCACTTCGTAAGCTCGAAAATATGGAATAGAACCAGAGATATTTACAGTTTTAGTTTTCAGAAAAGTGCCAAAACAGGCCTTCAGCCGGGCAAGTACACAAATGACCGTCACCGATTTCCATGACATTTGGCATACTTATAGATTCGAACCCCAGGATCACGAATCCGGTCTCCGTTTCTCGAAATTCCTATTTGTTTTGTGTTTTATGGCGTGTCAAAGTCTACGACGGAAAACTTTAGACATCTCTGAGCACCACATAAGTGAGGTTAGGACTGAATTTTGAACTATTTCGTCACCTACGGAATGTAAAGAAAGCATTCGATGCAAAAATTTTGAAATTTATTTTTTTTGGTGTGCACACGTTTTGCCCCATAAGTCATTTAAAAATAAGAGATATCGCAAATCTAAGACTGGTCCTGGAGTCTACTCTCATTCAACTACCACTTGACCTGCCTAACTCAATTTTTTTTTCGGCACCCCCAAAAAATGGCAAGGTGCGCCCCTTCAATTTTCGACCCCTTGTCCAAACTTTAAACGTGAGTCAAGTCTGAACGGCTAAAGCCAGAATCTCCGGCAAAGTGGTCAAAGAAGGGTAATTTTTTGGTGAATTTTTCGGCACTTCGTAAGCTCGAAAATATGGAATAGAACCAGAGATATTTACAGTTTTAGTTTTCAGAAAAGTGCCAAAACAGGCCTTCAGCCGGGCAAGTCCACAAATGACCGTCACCGATTTCCATGACATTTGGCATACTTATAGATTCGAACCCCAGGATCACGAATCCGGTCTCCGTTTCTCGAAATTCCTATTTGTTTTGTGTTTTATGGCGTGTCAAAGTCTACGACGGAAAACTTTAGACATCTCTGAGCACCACATAAGTGAGGTTAGGACAGAATTTTGAACTATTTCGTCACCTACGGAATGTAAAGAAAGCATTCGATGCAAAAATTTTGAAATTTATTTTTTTTGGTGTGCACACGTTTTGCCCCATAAGTCATTTAAAAATAAGAGATATCGCAAATCTAAGACTGGTCCTGGAGTCTACTCTCATTCAACTACCACTTGACCTGCCTAACTCAATTTTTTTTTCGGCACCCCCAAAAAATGGCAAGGTGCGCCCCTTCAATTTTCGACCCCTTGTCCAAACTTTAAACGTGAGTCAAGTCTGAACGGCTAAAGCCAGAATCTCCGGCAAAGTGGTCAAAGAAGGGTAATTTTTTGGTGAATTTTTCGGCACTTCGTAAGCTCGAAAATATGGAATAGAACCAGAGATATTTACAGTTTTAGTTTTCAGAAAAGTGCCAAAACAGGCCTTCAGCCGGGCAAGTCCACAAATGACCGTCACCGATTTCCATGACATTTGGCATACTTATAGATTCGAACCCCAGGATCACGAATCCGGTCTCCGTTTCTCGAAATTCCTATTTGTTTTGTGTTTTATGGCGTGTCAAAGTCTACGACGGAAAACTTTAGACATCTCTGAGCACCACATAAGTGAGGTTAGGACAGAATTTTGAACTATTTCGTCACATACGGAATGTAAAGAAAGCATTCGATGCAAAAATTTTGAAATTTATTTTTTTTGGTGTGCACACGTTTTGCCCCATAAGTCATTTAAAAATAAGAGATATCGCAAATCTAAGACTGGTCCTGGAGTCTACTCTCATTCAACTACCACTTGACCTGCCTAACTCAATTTTTTTTCGGCACCCCCAAAAAATGGCAAGGTGCGCCCCTTCAATTTTCGACCCCTTGTCCAAACTTTAAACGTGAGTCAAGTCTGAACGGCTAAAGCCAGAATCTCCGGCAGAGTGGTCAAAGAAGGGTAATTTTTTGGTGAATTTTTCGGCCCTTCGTAAGCTCGAAAATATGGAATAGAACCAGAGATATTTACAGTTTTAGTTTTCAGAAAAGTGCCAAAACAGGCCTTCAGCCGGGCAAGTCCACAAATGACCGTCACCGATTTCCATGACATTTGGCATACTTATAGATTCGAACCCCAGGATCACGAATCCGGTCTCCGTTTCTCGAAATTCCTATTTGTTTTGTGTTTTATGGCGTGTCAAAGTCTACGACGGAAAACTTTAGACATCTCTGAGCACCACATAAGTGAGGTTAGGACAGAATTTTGAACTATTTCGTCACCTACGGAATGTAAAGAAAGCATTCGATGCAAAAATTTTGAAATTTATTTTTTTTTGGTGTGCACACGTTTTGCCCCATAAGTCATTTAAAAATAAGAGATATCGCAAATCTAAGACTGGTCCTGGAGTCTACTCTCATTCAACTACCACTTGACCTGCCTAACTCAATTTTTTTTTCGGCACCCCCAAAAAATGGCAAGGTGCGCCCCTTCAATTTTCGACCCCTTGTCCAAACTTTAAACGTGAGTCAAGTCTGAACGGCTAAAGCCAGAATCTCCGGCAAAGTGGTCAAAGAAGGGTAATTTTTTGGTGAATTTTTCGGCACTTCGTAAGCTCGAAAATATGGAATAGAACCAGAGATATTTACAGTTTTAGTTTTCAGAAAAGTGCCAAAACAGGCCTTCAGCCGGGCAAGTCCACAAATGACCGTCACCGATTTCCATGACATTTGGCATACTTATAGATTCGAACCCCAGGATCACGAATCCGGTCTCCGTTTCTCGAAATTCCTATTTGTTTTGTGTTTTATGGCGTGTCAAAGTCTACGACGGAAAACTTTAGACATCTCTGAGCACCACATAAGTGAGGTTAGGACAGAATTTTGAACTATTTCGTCACCTACGGAATGTAAAGAAAGCATTCGATGCAAAAATTTTGAAATTTATTTTTTTTGGTGTGCACACGTTTTGCCCCATAAGTCATTTAAAAATAAGAGATATCGCAAATCTAAGACTGGTCCTGGAGTCTACTCTCATTCAACTACCACTTGACCTGCCTAACTCAATTTTTTTTTCGGCACCCCCAAAAAATGGCAAGGTGCGCCCCTTCAATTTTCGACCCCTTGTCCAAACTTTAAACGTGAGTCAAGTCTGAACGGCTAAAGCCAGAATCTCCGGCAAAGTGGTCAAAGAAGGGTAATTTTTTGGTGAATTTTTCGGCACTTCGTAAGCTCGAAAATATGGAATAGAACCAGAGATATTTACAGTTTTAGTTTTCAGAAAAGTGCCAAAACAGGCCTTCAGCCGGGCAAGTCCACAAATGACCGTCACCGATTTCCATGACATTTGGCATACTTATAGATTCGAACCCCAGGATCACGAATCCGGTCTCCGTTTCTCGAAATTCCTATTTGTTTTGTGTTTTATGGCGTGTCAAAGTCTACGACGGAAAACTTTAGACATCTCTGAGCACCACATAAGTGAGGTTAGGACAGAATTTTGAACTATTTCGTCACCTACGGAATGTAAAGAAAGCATTCGATGCAAAAATTTTGAAATTTATTTTTTTTGGTGTGCACACGTTTTGCCCCATAAGTCATTTAAAAATAAGAGATATCGCAAATCTAAGACTGGTCCTGGAGTCTACTCTCATTCAACTACCACTTGACCTGCCTAACTCAATTTTTTTTTCGGCACCCCCAAAAAATGGCAAGGTGCGCCCCTTCAATTTTCGACCCTTTGTCCAAACTTTAAACGTGAGTCAAGTCTGAACGGCTAAAGCCAGAATCTCCGGCAAAGTGGTCAAAGAAGGGTAATTTTTTGGTGAATTTTTCGGCACTTCGTAAGCTCGAAAATATGGAATAGAACCAGAGATATTTACAGTTTTAGTTTTCAGAAAAGTGCCAAAACAGGCCTTCAGCCGGGCAAGTCCACAAATGACCGTCACCGATTTCCATGACATTTGGCATACTTATAGATTCGAACCCCAGGATCACGAATCCGGTCTCCGTTTCTCGAAATTCCTATTTGTTTTGTGTTTTATGGCGTGTCAAAGTCTACGACGGAAAACTTTAGACATCTCTGAGCACCACATAAGTGAGGTTAGGACAGAATTTTGAACTATTTCGTCACCTACGGAATGTAAAGAAAGCATTCGATGCAAAAATTTTGAAATTTATTTTTTTTGGTGTGCACACGTTTTGCCCCATAAGTCATTTAAAAATAAGAGATATCGCAAATCTAAGACTGGTCCTGGAGTCTACTCTCATTCAACTACCACTTGACCTGCCTAACTCAATTTTTTTTTCGGCACCCCCAAAAAATGGCAAGGTGCGCCCCTTCAATTTTCGACCCCTTGTCCAAACTTTAAACGTGAGTCAAGTCTGAACGGCTAAAGCCAGAATCTCCGGCAAAGTGGTCAAAGAAGGGTAATTTTTTGGTGAATTTTTCGGCACTTCGTAAGCTCGAAAATATGGAATAGAACCAGAGATATTTACAGTTTTAGTTTTCAGAAAAGTGCCAAAACAGGCCTTCAGCCGGGCAAGTCCACAAATGACCGTCACCGATTTCCATGACATTTGGCATACTTATAGATTCGAACCCCAGGATCACGAATCCGGTCTCCGTTTCTCGAAATTCCTATTTGTTTTGTGTTTTATGGCGTGTCAAAGTCTACGACGGAAAACTTTAGACATCTCTGAGCACCACATAAGTGAGGTTAGGACAGAATTTTGAACTATTTCGTCACCTACGGAATGTAAAGAAAGCATTCGATGCAAAAATTTTGAAATTTATTTTTTTTTGGTGTGCACACGTTTTGCCCCATAAGTCATTTAAAAATAAGAGATATCGCAAATCTAAGACTGGTCCTGGAGTCTACTCTCATTCAACTACCACTTGACCTGCCTAACTCAATTTTTTTTCGGCACCCCCAAAAAATGGCAAGGTGCGCCCCTTCAATTTTCGACCCCTTGTCCAAACTTTAAACGTGAGTCAAGTCTGAACGGCTAAAGCCAGAATCTCCGGCAAAGTGGTCAAAGAAGGGTAATTTTTTGGTGAATTTTTCGGCACTTCGTAAGCTCGAAAATATGGAATAGAACCAGAGATATTTACAGTTTTAGTTTTCAGAAAAGTGCCAAAACAGGCCTTCAGCCGGGCAAGTCCACAAATGACCGTCACCGATTTCCATGACATTTGGCATACTTATAGATTCGAACCCCAGGATCACGAATCCGGTCTCCGTTTCTCGAAATTCCTATTTGTTTTGTGTTTTATGGCGTGTCAAAGTCTACGACGGAAAACTTTAGACATCTCTGAGCACCACATAAGTGAGGTTAGGACAGAATTTTGAACTATTTCGTCACCTACGGAATGTAAAGAAAGCATTCGATGCAAAAATTTTGAAATTTATTTTTTTTGGTGTGCACACGTTTTGCCCCATAAGTCATTTAAAAATAAGAGATATCGCAAATCTAAGACTGGTCCTGGAGTCTACTCTCATTCAACTACCACTTGACCTGCCTAACTCAATTTTTTTTTCGGCACCCCCAAAAAATGGCAAGGTGCGCCCCTTCAATTTTCGACCCCTTGTCCAAACTTTAAACGTGAGTCAAGTCTGAACGGCTAAAGCCAGAATCTCCGGCAAAGTGGTCAAAGAAGGGTAATTTTTTGGTGAATTTTTCGGCACTTCGTAAGCTCGAAAATATGGAATAGAACCAGAGATATTTACAGTTTTAGTTTTCAGAAAAGTGCCAAAACAGGCCTTCAGCCGGGCAAGTCCACAAATGACCGTCACCGATTTCCATGACATTTGGCATACTTATAGATTCGAACCCCAGGATCACGAATCCGGTCTCCGTTTCTCGAAATTCCTATTTGTTTTGTGTTTTATGGCGTGTCAAAGTCTACGACGGAAAACTTTAGACATCTCTGAGCACCACATAAGTGAGGTTAGGACAGAATTTTGAACTATTTCGTCACCTACGGAATGTAAAGAAAGCATTCGATGCAAAAATTTTGAAATTTATTTTTTTTGGTGTGCACACGTTTTGCCCCATAAGTCATTTAAAAATAAGAGATATCGCAAATCTGAGACTGGTCCTGGAGTCTACTCTCATTCAACTACCACTTGACCTGCCTAACTCAATTTTTTTTTCGGCACCCCCAAAAAATGGCAAGGTGCGCCCCTTCAATTTTCGACCCCTTGTCCAAACTTTAAACGTGAAACAAGTCTGAACGGCTAAAGCCAGAATCTCCGGCAAAGTGGTCAAAGAAGGGTAATTTTTTGGTGAATTTTTCGGCACTTCGTAAGCTCGAAAATATGGAATAGAACCAGAGATATTTACAGTTTTAGTTTTCAGAAAAGTGCCAAAACAGGCCTTCAGCCGGGCAAGTCCACAAATGACCGTCACCGATTTCCATGACATTTGGCATACTTATAGATTCGAACCCCAGGATCACGAATCCGGTCTCCGTTTCTCGAAATTCCTATTTGTTTTGTGTTTTATGGCGTGTCAAAGTCTACGACGGAAAACTTTAGACATCTCTGAGCACCACATAAGTGAGGTTAGGACAGAATTTTGAACTATTTCGTCACCTACGGAATGTAAAGAAAGCATTCGATGCAAAAATTTTGAAATTTATTTTTTTTGGTGTGCACACGTTTTGCCCCATAAGTCATTTAAAAATAAGAGATATCGCAAATCTAAGACTGGTCCTGGAGTCTACTCTCATTCAACTACCACTTGACCTGCCTAACTCAATTTTTTTTTCGGCACATCCAAAAAATGGCAAGGTGCGCCCCTTCAATTTTCGACCCCTTGTCCAAACTTTAAACGTGAGTCAAGTCTGAACGGCTAAAGCCAGAATCTCCGGCAAAGTGGTCAAAGAAGGGTAATTTTTTGGTGAATTTTTCGGCACTTCGTAAGCTCGAAAATATGGAATAGAACCAGAGATATTTACAGTTTTAGTTTTCAGAAAAGTGCCAAAACAGGCCTTCAGCCGGGCAAGTCCACAAATGACCGTCACCGATTTCCATGACATTTGGCATACTTATAGATTCGAACCCCAGGATCACGAATCCGGTCTCCGTTTCTCGAAATTCCTATTTGTTTTGTGTTTTATGGCGTGTCAAAGTCTACGACGGAAAACTTTAGACATCTCTGAGCACCACATAAGTGAGGTTAGGACAGAATTTTGAACTATTTCGTCACCTACGGAATGTAAAGAAAGCATTCGATGCAAAAATTTTGAAATTTATTTTTTTTGGTGTGCACACGTTTTGCCCCATAAGTCATTTAAAAATAAGAGATATCGCAAATCTAAGACTGGTCCTGGAGTCTACTCTCATTCAACTACCACTTGACCTGCCTAACTCAATTTTTTTTTCGGCACCCCCAAAAAATGGCAAGGTGCGCCCCTTCAATTTTCGACCCCTTGTCCAAACTTTAAACGTGAGTCAAGTCTGAACGGCTAAAGCCAGAATCTCCGGCAAAGTGGTCAAAGAAGGGTAATTTTTTGGTGAATTTTTCGGCACTTCGTAAGCTCGAAAATATGGAATAGAACCAGAGATATTTACAGTTTTAGTTTTCAGAAAAGTGCCAAAACAGGCCTTCAGCCGGGCAAGTCCACAAATGACCGTCACCGATTTCCATGACATTTGGCATACTTATAGATTCGAACCCCAGGATCACGAATCCGGTCTCCGTTTCTCGAAATTCCTATTTGGTTTGTGTTTTATGGCGTGTCAAAGTCTACGACGGAAAACTTTAGACATCTCTGAGCACCACATAAGTGAGGTTAGGACAGAATTTTGAACTATTTCGTCACCTACGGAATGTAAAGAAAGCATTCGATGCAAAAATTTTGAAATTTATTTTTTTTGGTGTGCACACGTTTTGCCCCATAAGTCATTTAAAAATAAGAGATATCGCAAATCTAAGACTGGTCCTGGAGTCTACTCTCATTCAACTACCACTTGACCTGCCTAACTCAATTTTTTTTTCGGCACCCCCAAAAAATGGCAAGGTGCGCCCCTTCAATTTTCGACCCCTTGTCCAAACTTTAAACGTGAGTCAAGTCTGAACGGCTAAAGCCAGAATCTCCGGCAAAGTGGTCAAAGAAGGGTAATTTTTTGGTGAATTTTTCGGCACTTCGTAAGCTCGAAAATATGGAATAGAACCAGAGATATTTACAGTTTTAGTTTTCAGAAAAGTGCCAAAACAGGCCTTCAGCCGGGCAAGTCCACAAATGACCGTCACCGATTTCCATGACATTTGGCATACTTATAGATTCGAACCCCAGGATCACGAATCCGGTCTCCATTTCTCGAAATTCCTATTTGTTTTGTGTTTTATGGCGTGTCAAAGTCTACGACGGAAAACTTTAGACATCTCTGAGCACCACATAAGTGAGGTTAGGACAGAATTTTGAACTATTTCGTCACCTACGGAATGTAAAGAAAGCATTCGATGCAAAAATTTTGAAATTTATTTTTTTTGGTGTGCACACGTTTTGCCCCATAAGTCATTTAAAAATAAGAGATATCGCAAATCTAAGGCTGGTCCTGGAGTCTACTCTCATTCAACTACCACTTGACCTGCCTAACTCAATTTTTTTTTCGGCACATCCAAAAAATGGCAAGGTGCGCCCCTTCAATTTTCGACCCCTTGTCCAAACTTTAAACGTGAGTCAAGTCTGAACGGCTAAAGCCAGAATCTCCGGCAAAGTGGTCAAAGAAGGGTAATTTTTTGGTGAATTTTTCGGCACTTCGTAAGCTCGAAAATATG
Organism: Tenodera sinensis; assembly: GCA_030765045.1. Classification (NCBI taxonomy): domain Eukaryota; kingdom Metazoa; phylum Arthropoda; class Insecta; order Mantodea; family Mantidae; genus Tenodera; species Tenodera sinensis. The sequence continues at coordinate 335,337 of JAUKNM010000104.1, forward strand.
GAATAGAACCAGAGATATTTACAGTTTTAGTTTTCAGAAAAGTGCCAAAACAGGCCTTCAGCCGGGCAAGTCCACAAATGACCGTCACCGATTTCCATGACATTTGGCATACTTATAGATTCGAACCCCAGGATCACGAATCCGGTCTCCGTTTCTCGAAATTCCTATTTGTTTTGTGTTTTATGGCGTGTCAAAGTCTACGACGGAAAACTTTAGACATCTCTGAGCACCACATAAGTGAGGTTAGGACAGAATTTTGAACTATTTCGTCACCTACGGAATGTAAAGAAAGCATTCGATGCAAAAATTTTGAAATTTATTTTTTTTGGTGTGCACACGTTTTGCCCCATAAGTCATTTAAAAATAAGAGATATCGCAAATCTAAGACTGGTCCTGGAGTCTACTCTCATTCAACTACCACTTGACCTGCCTAACTCAATTTTTTTTTCGGCACCCCCAAAAAATGGCAAGGTGCGCCCCTTCAATTTTCGACCCCTTGTCCAAACTTTAAACGTGAGTCAAGTCTGAACGGCTAAAGCCAGAATCTCCGGCAAAGTGGTCAAAGAAGGGTAATTTTTTGGTGAATTTTTCGGCACTTCGTAAGCTCGAAAATATGGAATAGAACCAGAGATATTTACAGTTTTAGTTTTCAGAAAAGTGCCAAAACAGGCCTTCAGCCGGGCAAGTCCACAAATGACCGTCACCGATTTCCATGACATTTGGCATACTTATAGATTCGAACCCCAGGATCACGAATCCGGTCTCCGTTTCTCGAAATTCCTATTTGTTTTGTGTTTTATGGCGTGTCAAAGTCTACGACGGAAAACTTTAGACATCTCTGAGCACCACATAAGTGAGGTTAGGACAGAATTTTGAACTATTTCGTCACCTACGGAATGTAAAGAAAGCATTCGATGCAAAAATTTTGAAATTTATTTTTTTTTGGTGTGCACACGTTTTGCCCCATAAGTCATTTAAAAATAAGAGATATCGCAAATCTAAGACTGGTCCTGGAGTCTACTCTCATTCAACTACCACTTGACCTGATTAACTCAATTTTTTTTTCGGCACCCCCAAAAAATGGCAAGGTGCGCCCCTTCAATTTTCGACCCCTTGTCCAAACTTTAAACGTGAGTCAAGTCTGAACGGCTAAAGCCAGAATCTCCGGCAAAGTGGTCAAAGAAGGGTAATTTTTTGGTGAATTTTTCGGCACTTCGTAAGCTCGAAAATATGGAATAGAACCAGAGATATTTACAGTTTTAGTTTTCAGAAAAGTGCCAAAACAGGCCTTCAGCCGGGCAAGTCCACAAATGACCGTCACCGATTTCCATGACATTTGGCATACTTATAGATTCGAACCCCAGGATCACGAATCCGGTCTCCGTTTCTCGAAATTCCTGTTTGTTTTGTGTTTTATGGCGTGTCAAAGTCTACGACGGAAAACTTTAGACATCTCTGAGCACCACATAAGTGAGGTTAGGACAGAATTTTGAACTATTTCGTCACCTACGGAATGTAAAGAAAGCATTCGATGCAAAAATTTTGAAATTTATTTTTTTTGGTGTGCACACGTTTTGCCCCATAAGTCATTTAAAAATAAGAGATATCGCAAATCTAAGACTGGTCCTGGAGTCTACTCTCATTCAACTACCACTTGACCTGCCTAACTCAATTTTTTTTCGGCACCCCCAAAAAATGGCAAGGTGCGCCCCTTCAATTTTCGACCCCTTGTCCAAACTTTAAACGTGAGTCAAGTCTGAACGGCTAAAGCCAGAATCTCCGGCAAAGTGGTCAAAGAAGGGTAATTTTTTGGTGAATTTTTCGGCACTTCGTAAGCTCGAAAATATGGAATAGAACCAGAGATATTTACAGTTTTAGTTTTCAGAAAAGTGCCAAAACAGGCCTTCAGCCGGGCAAGTCCACAAATGACCGTCACCGATTTCCATGACATTTGGCATACTTATAGATTCGAACCCCAGGATCACGAATCCGGTCTCCGTTTCTCGAAATTCCTATTTGTTTTGTGTTTTATGGCGTGTCAAAGTCTACGACGGAAAACTTTAGACATCTCTGAGCACCACATAAGTGAGGTTAGGACAGAATTTTGAACTATTTCGTCACCTACGGAATGTAAAGAAAGCATTCGATGCAAAAATTATGAAATTTATTTTTTTTTGGTGTGCACACGTTTTGCCCCATAAGTCATTTAAAAATAAGAGATATCGCAAATCTAAGACTGGTCCTGGAGTCTACTCTCATTCAACTACCACTTGACCTGCCTAACTCAATTTTTTTTTCGGCACCCCCAAAAAATGGCAAGGTGCGCCCCTTCAATTTTCGACCCCTTGTCCAAACTTTAAACGTGAGTCAAGTCTGAACGGCTAAAGCCAGAATCTCCGGCAAAGTGGTCAAAGAAGGGTAATTTTTTGGTGAATTTTTCGGCACTTCGTAAGCTCGAAAATATGGAATAGAACCAGAGATATTTACAGTTTTAGTTTTCAGAAAAGTGCCAAAACAGGCCTTCAGCCGGGCAAGTCCACAAATGACCGTCACCGATTTCCATGACATTTGGCATACTTATAGATTCGAACCCCAGGATCACGAATCCGGTCTCCGTTTCTCGAAATTCCTATTTGTTTTGTGTTTTATGGCGTGTCAAAGTCTACGACGGAAAACTTTAGACATCTCTGAGCACCACATAAGTGAGGTTAGGACAGAATTTTGAACTATTTCGTCACCTACGGAATGTAAAGAAAGCATTCGATGCAAAAATTTTGAAATTTATTTTTTTTGGTGTGCACACGTTTTGCCCCATAAGTCATTTAAAAATAAGAGATATCGCAAATCTAAGACTGGTCCTGGAGTCTACTCTCATTCAACTACCACTTGACCTGCCTAACTCAATTTTTTTTTCGGCACATCCAAAAAATGGCAAGGTGCGCCCCTTCAATTTTCGACCCCTTGTCCAAACTTTAAACGTGAGTCAAGTCTGAACGGCTAAAGCCAGAATCTCCGGCAAAGTGGTCAAAGAAGGGTAATTTTTTGGTGAATTTTTCGGCACTTCGTAAGCTCGAAAATATGGAATAGAACCAGAGATATTTACAGTTTTAGTTTTCAGAAAAGTGCCAAAACAGGCCTTCAGCCGGGCAAGTCCACAAATGACCGTCACCGATTTCCATGACATTTGGCATACTTATAGATTCGAACCCCAGGATCACGAATCCGGTCTCCGTTTCTCGAAATTCCTATTTGTTTTGTGTTTTATGGCGTGTCAAAGTCTACGACGGAAAACTTTAGACATCTCTGAGCACCACATAAGTGAGGTTAGGACAGAATTTTGAACTATTTCGTCACCTACGGAATGTAAAGAAAGCATTCGATGCAAAAATTTTGAAATTTATTTTTTTTGGTGTGCACACGTTTTGCCCCATAAGTCATTTAAAAATAAGAGATATCGCAAATCTAAGACTGGTCCTGGAGTCTACTCTCATTCAACTACCACTTGACCTGCCTAACTCAATTTTTTTTTCGGCACCCCCAAAAAATGGCAAGGTGCGCCCCTTCAATTTTCGACCCCTTGTCCAAACTTTAAACGTGAGTCAAGTCTGAACGGCTAAAGCCAGAATCTCCGGCAAAGTGGTCAAAGAAGGGTAATTTTTTGGTGAATTTTTCGGCACTTCGTAAGCTCGAAAATATGGAATAGAACCAGAGATATTTACAGTTTTAGTTTTCAGAAAAGTGCCAAAACAGGCCTTCAGCCGGGCAAGTCCACAAATGACCGTCACCGATTTCCATGACATTTGGCATACTTATAGATTCGAACCCCAGGATCACGAATCCGGTCTCCGTTTCTCGAAATTCCTATTTGTTTTGTGTTTTATGGCGTGTCAAAGTCTACGACGGAAAACTTTAGACATCTCTGAGCACCACATAAGTGAGGTTAGGACAGAATTTTGAACTATTTCGTCACCTACGGAATGTAAAGAAAGCATTCGATGCAAAAATTTTGAAATTTATTTTTTTTTGGTGTGCACACGTTTTGCCCCATAAGTCATTTAAAAATAAGAGATATCGCAAATCTAAGACTGGTCCTGGAGTCTACTCTCATTCAACTACCACTTGATTTGCCTAACTCAATTTTTTTTTCGGCACCCCCAAAAAATGGCAAGGTGCGCCCCTTCAATTTTCGACCCCTTGTCCAAACTTTAAACGTGAGTCAAGTCTGAACGGCTAAAGCCAGAATCTCCGGCAAAGTGGTCAAAGAAGGGTAATTTTTTGGTGAATTTTTCGGCACTTCGTAAGCTCGAAAATATGGAATAGAACCAGAGATATTTACAGTTTTAGTTTTCAGAAAAGTGCCAAAACAGGCCTTCAGCCGGGCAAGTCCACAAATGACCGTCACCGATTTCCATGACATTTGGCATACTTATAGATTCGAACCCCAGGATCACGAATCCGGTCTCCGTTTCTCGAAATTCCTATTTGTTTTGTGTTTTATGGCGTGTCAAAGTCTACGACGGAAAACTTTAGACATCTCTGAGCACCACATAAGTGAGGTTAGGACAGAATTTTGAACTATTTCGTCACCTACGGAATGTAAAGAAAGCATTCGATGCAAAAATTTTGAAATTTATTTTTTTTGGTGTGCACACGTTTTGCCCCATAAGTCATTTAAAAATAAGAGATATCGCAAATCTAAGACTGGTCCTGGAGTCTACTCTCATTCAACTACCACTTGACCTGCCTAACTCAATTTTTTTTTCGGCACCCCCAAAAAATGGCAAGGTGCGCCCCTTCAATTTTCGACCCCTTGTCCAAACTTTAAACGTGAGTCAAGTCTGAACGGCTAAAGCCAGAATCTCCGGCAAAGTGGTCAAAGAAGGGTAATTTTTTGGTGAATTTTTCGGCACTTCGTAAGCTCGAAAATATGGAATAGAACCAGAGATATTTACAGTTTTAGTTTTCAGAAAAGTGCCAAAACAGGCCTTCAGCCGGGCAAGTCCACAAATGACCGTCACCGATTTCCATGACATTTGGCATACTTATAGATTCGAACCCCAGGATCACGAATCCGGTCTCCGTTTCTCGAAATTCCTATTTGTTTTGTGTTTTATGGCGTGTCAAAGTCTACGACGGAAAACTTTAGACATCTCTGAGCACCACATAAGTGAGGTTAGGACAGAATTTTGAACTATTTCGTCACCTACGGAATGTAAAGAAAGCATTCGATGCAAAAATTTTGAAATTTATTTTTTTTGGTGTGCACACGTTTTGCCCCATAAGTCATTTAAAAATAAGAGATATCGCAAATCTAAGACTGGTCCTGGAGTCTACTCTCATTCAACTACCACTTGACCTGCCTAACTCAATTTTTTTTTCGGCACCCCCAAAAAATGGCAAGGTGCGCCCCTTCAATTTTCGACCCCTTGTCCAAACTTTAAACGTGAGTCAAGTCTGAACGGCTAAAGCCAGAATCTTAAAGCCAGAATCTCCGGCAAAGTGGTCAAAGAAGGGTAATTTTTTGGTGAATTTTTCGGCACTTCGTAAGCTCGAAAATATGGAATAGAACCAGAGATATTTACAGTTTTAGTTTTCAGAAAAGTGCCAAAACAGCCTTCAGCCGGGCAAGTCCACAAATGACCGTCACCGATTTCCATGACATTTGGCATACTTATAGATTCGAACCCCAGGATCACGAATCCGGTCTCCGTTTCTCGAAATTCCTATTTGTTTTGTGTTTTATGGCGTGTCAAAGTCTACGACGGAAAACTTTAGACATCTCTGAGCACCACATAAGTGAGGTTAGGACAGAATTTTGAACTATTTCGTCACCTACGGAATGTAAAGAAAGCATTCGATGCAAAAATTTTGAAATTTATTTTTTTGGTGTGCACACGTTTTGCCCCATAAGTCATTTAAAAATAAGAGATATCGCAAATCTAAGACTGGTCCTGGAGTCTACTCTCATTCAACTACCACTTGACCTGCCTAACTCAATTTTTTTTTCGGCACCCCCAAAAAATGGCAAGGTGCGCCCTTCAATTTTCGACCCCTTGTCCAAACTTTAAACGTGAGTCAAGTCTGAACGGCTAAAGCCAGAATCTCCGGCAAAGTGGTCAAAGAAGGGTATTTTTTGGTGAATTTTTCGGCACTTCGTAAGCTCGAAAATATGGAATAGAACCAGAGATATTTACAGTTTTAGTTTTCAGAAAAGTGCCAAAACAGGCCTTTAGCCGGGCAAGTCCACAAATGACCGTCACCGATTTCCATGACATTTGGCATACTTATAGATTCGAACCCCAGGATCACGAATCCGGTCTCCGTTTCTCGAAATTCCTATTTGTTTTGTGTTTTATGGCGTGTCAAAGTCTACGACGGAAAACTTTAGACATCTCTGAGCACCACATAAGTGAGGTTAGGACAGAATTTTGAACTATTTCGTCACCTACGAATGTAAAGAAAGCATTCGATGCAAAAATTTTGAAATTTATTTTTTTTGGTGTGCACACGTTTTGCCCCATAAGTCATTTAAAAATAAGAGATATCGCAAATCTAAGACTGGTCCTGGAGTCTACTCTCATTCAACTACCACTTGACCTGCCTAACTCAATTTTTTTTTCGCACCCCCAAAAAATGGCGAGGTGCGCCCCTTCAATTTCGACCCCTTGTCCAAACTTTAAACGTGAGTCAAGTCTGAACGGCTAAAGCCAGAATCTCCGGCAAAGTGGTCAAAGAAGGGTAATTTTTTGGTGAATTTTTCGGCACTTCGTAAGCTCGAAAATATGGAATAGAACCAGAGATATTTACAGTTTTAGTTTTCAGAAAAGTGCCAAAACAGGCCTTCAGCCGGCAAGTCCACAAATGACCGTCACCGATTTCCATGACATTTGGCATACTTATAGATTCGAACCCCAGGATCACGAATCCGGTCTCCGTTTCTCGAAATTCCTATTTGTTTGTGTTTTATGGCGTGTCAAAGTCTACGACGGAAAACTTTAGACATCTCTGAGCACCACATAAGTGAGGTTAGGACAGAATTTTGAACTGTTTCGTCACCTACGGAATGTAAAGAAAGCATTCGATTGCAAAAATTTTGAAATTTATTTTTTTGGTGTGCACACGTTTTGCCCCATAAGTCATTTAAAAATAAGAGATATCGCAAATCTAAGACTGGTCCTGGAGTCTACTCTCATTCAACTACCACTTGACCTGCCTAACTCAATTTTTTTTCGGCACCCCAAAAATTGGCAAGGTGCGCCCCTTCAATTTTCGACCCCTTGTCCAAACTTTAAACGTGAGTCAAGTCTGAACGGCTAAAGCCAGAATCTCCGGCAAAGTGGTCAAAGAAGGGTAATTTTTGGTGAATTTTTCGGCACTTCGTAAGCTCGAAAATATGGAATAGAACCAGAGATATTTACAGTTTTAGTTTTCAGAAAAGTGCCAAAACAGGCCTTCAGCCGGGCAAGTCCACAAATGACCGTCACCGATTTCCATGACATTTGGCATACTTATAGATTCGAACCCCAGGATCACGAATCCGGTCTCCGTTTCTCGAATTCCTATTTGTTTTGTGTTTTATGGCGTGTCAAAGTCTACGACGGAAAACTTTAGACATCTCTGAGCACCACATAAGTGAGGTTAGGACAGAATTTTGAACTATTTCGTCACCTACGGAATGTAAAGAAAGCATTCGATGCAAAAATTTTGAAATTTATTTTTTTTTGGTGTGCACACGTTTTGCCCCATAAGTCATTTAAAAATAAGAGATATCGCAAATCTAGACTGGTCCTGGAGTCTACTCTCATTCAACTACCACTTGACCTGCCTAACTCAATTTTTTTTCGGCACCCCCAAAAAATGGCAAGGTGCGCCCCTTCAATTTTCGACCCCTTGTCCAAACTTTAAACGTGAGTCAAGTCTGAACGGCTAAAGCCAGAATCTCCGGCAAAGTGGTCAAAGAAGGGTAATTTTTTGGTGAATTTTTCGGCACTTCGTAAGCTCGAAAATATGGAATAGAACCAGAGATATTTACAGTTTTAGTTTTCAGAAAAGTGCCAAAACAGGCCTTCAGCCGGGCAAGTCCACAAATGACCGTCACCGATTTCCATGACATTTGGCATACTTATAGATTCGAACCCCAGGATCACGAATCCGGTCTCCGTTTCTCGAAATTCCTATTTGTTTTGTGTTTTATGGCGTGTCAAAGTCTACGACGAAAAACTTTAGACATCTCTGAGCACCACATAAGTGAGGTTAGGACAGAATTTTGAACTATTTCGTCACCTACGGAATGTAAAGAAAGCATTCGATGCAAAAATTTTGAAATTTATTTTTTTTGGTGTGCACACGTTTTGCCCCATAAGTCATTTAAAAATAAGAGATATCGCAAATCTAAGACTGGTCCTGGAGTCTACTCTCATTCAACTACCACTTGACCTGCCTAACTCAATTTTTTTTTCGGCACCCCCAAAAAATGGCAAGGTGCGCCCCTTCAATTTTCGACCCCTTGTCCAAACTTTAAACGTGAGTCAAGTCTGAACGGCTAAAGCCAGAATCTCCGGCAAAGTGGTCAAAGAAGGGTAATTTTTTGGTGAATTTTTCGGCACTTCGTAAGCTCGAAAATATGGAATAGAACCAGAGATATTTACAGTTTTAGTTTTCAGAAAAGTGCCAAAACAGGCCTTCAGCCGGGCAAGTCCACAAATGACCGTCACCGATTTCCATGACATTTGGCATACTTATAGATTCGAACCCCAGGATCACGAATCCGGTCTCCGTTTCTCGAAATTCCTATTTGTTTTGTGTTTTATGGCGTGTCAAAGTCTACGACGGAAAACTTTAGACATCTCTGAGCACCACATAAGTGAGGTTAGGACAGAATTTTGAACTATTTCGTCACCTACGGAATGTAAAGAAAGCATTCGATGCAAAAATTTTGAAATTTATTTTTTTTGGTGTGCACACGTTTTGCCCCATAAGTCATTTAAAAATAAGAGATATCGCAAATCTAAGACTGGTCCTGGAGTCTACACTCATTCAACTACCACTTGACCTGCCTAACTCAATTTTTTTTTCGGCACCCCCAAAAATTGGCAAGGTGCGCCCCTTCAATTTTCGACCCCTTGTCCAAACTTTAAACGTGAGTCAAGTCTGAACGGCTAAAGCCAGAATCTCCGGCAAAGTGGTCAAAGAAGGGTAATTTTTTGGTGAATTTTTCGGCACTTCGTAAGCTCGAAAATATGGAATAGAACCAGAGATATTTACAGTTTTAGTTTTCAGAAAAGTGCCAAAACAGGCCTTCAGCCGGGCAAGTCCACAAATGACCGTCACCGATTTCCATGACATTTGGCATACTTATAGATTCGAACCCCAGGATCACGAATCCGGTCTCCGTTTCTCGAAATTCCTATTTGTTTTGTGTTTTATGGCGTGTCAAAGTCTACGACGGAAAACTTTAGACATCTCTGAGCACCACATAAGTGAGGTTAGGACAGAATTTTGAACTATTTCGTCACCTACGGAATGTAAAGAAAGCATTCGATGCAAAAATTTTGAAATTTATTTTTTTTGGTGTGCACACGTTTTGCCCCATAAGTCATTTAAAAATAAGAGATATCGCAAATCTAAGACTGGTCCTGGAGTCTACTCTCATTCAACTACCACTTGACCTGCCTAACTCAATTTTTTTTTCGGCACCCCCAAAAAATGGCAAGGTGCGCCCCTTCAATTTTCGACCCCTTGTCCAAACTTTAAACGTGAGTCAAGTCTGAACGGCTAAAGCCAGAATCTCCGGCAAAGTGGTCAAAGAAGGGTAATTTTTTGGTGAATTTTTCGGCACTTCGTAAGCTCGAAAATATGGAATAGAACCAGAGATATTTACAGTTTTAGTTTTCAGAAAAGTGCCAAAACAGGCCTTCAGCCGGGCAAGTCCACAAATGACCGTCACCGATTTCCATGACATTTGGCATACTTATAGATTCGAACCCCAGGATCACGAATCCGGTCTCCGTTTCTCGAAATTCCTATTTGTTTTGTGTTTTATGGCGTGTCAAAGTCTACGACGGAAAACTTTAGACATCTCTGAGCACCACATAAGTGAGGTTAGGACAGAATTTTGAACTATTTCGTCACCTACGGAATGTAAAGAAAGCATTCGATGCAAAAATTTTGAAATTTATTTTTTTTGGTGTGCACACGTTTTGCCCCATAAGTCATTTAAAAATAAGAGATATCGCAAATCTAAGACTGGTCCTGGAGTCTACTCTCATTCAACTACCACTTGACCTGCCTAACTCAATTTTTTTTTCGGCACCCCCAAAAATTGGCAAGGTGCGCCCCTTCAATTTTCGACCCCTTGTCCAAACTTTAAACGTGAGTCAAGTCTGAACGGCTAAAGCCAGAATCTCCGGCAAAGTGGTCAAAGAAGGGTAATTTTTTGGTGAATTTTTCGGCACTTCGTAAGCTCGAAAATATGGAATAGAACCAGAGATATTTACAGTTTTAGTTTTCAGAAAAGTGCCAAAACAGGCCTTCAGCCGGGCAAGTCCACAAATGACCGTCACCGATTTCCATGACATTTGGCATACTTATAGATTCGAACCCCAGGATCACGAATCCGGTCTCCGTTTCTCGAAATTCCTATTTGTTTTGTGTTTTATGGCGTGTCAAAGTCTACGACGGAAAACTTTAGACATCTCTGAGCACCACATAAGTGAGGTTAGGACAGAATTTTGAACTATTTCGTCACCTACGGAATGTAAAGAAAGCATTCGATGCAAAAATTTTGAAATTTATTTTTTTTGGTGTGCACACGTTTTGCCCCATAAGTCATTTAAAAATAAGAGATATCGCAAATCTAAGACTGGTCCTGGAGTCTACTCTCATTCAACTACCACTTGACCTGCCTAACTCAATTTTTTTTTCGGCACCCCCAAAAAATGGCAAGGTGCGCCCCTTCAATTTTCGACCCCTTGTCCAAACTTTAAACGTGAGTCAAGTCTGAACGGCTAAAGCCAGAATCTCCGGCAAAGTGGTCAAAGAAGGGTAATTTTTTGGTGAATTTTTCGGCACTTCGTAAGCTCGAAAATATGGAATAGAACCAGAGATATTTACAGTTTTAGTTTTCAGAAAAGTGCCAAAACAGGCCTTCAGCCGGGCAAGTCCACAAATGACCGTCACCGATTTCCATGACATTTGGCATACTTATAGATTCGAACCCCAGGATCACGAATCCGGTCTCCGTTTCTCGAAATTCCTATTTGTTTTGTGTTTTATGGCGTGTCAAAGTCTACGACGGAAAACTTTAGACATCTCTGAGCACCACATAAGTGAGGTTAGGACAGAATTTTGAACTATTTCGTCACCTACGGAATGTAAAGAAAGCATTCGATGCAAAAATTTTGAAATTTATTTTTTTTGGTGTGCACACGTTTTGCCCCATAAGTCATTTAAAAATAAGAGATATCGCAAATCTAAGACTGGTCCTGGAGTCTACTCTCATTCAACTACCACTTGACCTGCCTAACTCAATTTTTTTTTCGGCACCCCCAAAAAATGGCAAGGTGCGCCCCTTCAATTTTCGACCCCTTGTCCAAACTTTAAACGTGAGTCAAGTCTGAACGGCTAAAGCCAGAATCTCCGGCAAAGTGGTCAAAGAAGGGTAATTTTTTGGTGAATTTTTCGGCACTTCGTAAGCTCGAAAATATGGAATAGAACCAGAGATATTTACAGTTTTAGTTTTCAGAAAAGTGCCAAAACAGGCCTTCAGCCGGGCAAGTCCACAAATGACCGTCACCGATTTCCATGACATTTGGCATACTTATAGATTCGAACCCCAGGATCACGAATCCGGTCTCCGTTTCTCGAAATTCCTATTTGTTTTGTGTTTTATGGCGTGTCAAAGTCTACGACGGAAAACTTTAGACATCTCTGAGCACCACATAAGTGAGGTTAGGACAGAATTTTGAACTATTTCGTCACCTACGGAATGTAAAGAAAGCATTCGATGCAAAAATTTTGAAATTTATTTTTTTTTGGTGTGCACACGTTTTGCCCCATAAGTCATTTAAAAATAAGAGATATCGCAAATCTAAGACTGGTCCTGGAGTCTACTCTCATTCAACTACCACTTGACCTGCCTAACTCAATTTTTTTTTCGGCACCCCCAAAAATTGGCAAGGTGCGCCCCTTCAATTTTCGACCCCTTGTCCAAACTTTAAACGTGAGTCAAGTCTGAACGGCTAAAGCCAGAATCTCCGGCAAAGTGGTCAAAGAAGGGTAATTTTTTGGTGAATTTTTCGGCACTTCGTAAGCTCGAAAATATGGAATAGAACCAGAGATATTTACAGTTTTAGTTTTCAGAAAAGTGCCAAAACAGGCCTTCAGCCGGGCAAGTCCACAAATGACCGTCACCGATTTCCATGACATTTGGCATACTTATAGATTCGAACCCCAGGATCACGAATCCGGTCTCCGTTTCTCGAAATTCCTATTTGTTTTGTGTTTTATGGCGTGTCAAAGTCTACGACGGAAAACTTTAGACATCTCTGAGCACCACATAAGTGAGGTTAGGACAGAATTTTGAACTATTTCGTCACCTACGGAATGTAAAGAAAGCATTCGATGCAAAAATTTTGAAATTTATTTTTTTTGGTGTGCACACGTTTTGCCCCATAAGTCATTTAAAAATAAGAGATATCGCAAATCTAAGACTGGTCCTGGAGTCTACTCTCATTCAACTACCACTTGACCTGCCTAACTCAATTTTTTTTTCGGCACCCCCAAAAAATGGCAAGGTGCGCCCCTTCAATTTTCGACCCCTTGTCCAAACTTTAAACGTGAGTCAAGTCTGAACGGCTAAAGCCAGAATCTCCGGCAAAGTGGTCAAAGAAGGGTAATTTTTTGGTGAATTTTTCGGCACTTCGTAAGCTCGAAAATATGGAATAGAACCAGAGATATTTACAGTTTTAGTTTTCAGAAAAGTGCCAAAACAGGCCTTCAGCCGGGCAAGTCCACAAATGACCGTCACCGATTTCCATGACATTTGGCATACTTATAGATTCGAACCCCAGGATCACGAATCCGGTCTCCGTTTCTCGAAATTCCTATTTGTTTTGTGTTTTATGGCGTGTCAAAGTCTACGACGGAAAACTTTAGACATCTCTGAGCACCACATAAGTGAGGTTAGGACAGAATTTTGAACTATTTCGTCACCTACGGAATGTAAAGAAAGCATTCGATGCAAAAATTTTGAAATTTATTTTTTTTGGTGTGCACACGTTTTGCCCCATAAGTCATTTAAAAATAAGAGATATCGCAAATCTAAGACTGGTCCTGGAGTCTACTCTCATTCAACTACCACTTGACCTGCCTAACTCAATTTTTTTTTCGGCACCCCCAAAAAATGGCAAGGTGCGCCCCTTCAATTTTCGACCCCTTGTCCAAACTTTAAACGTGAGTCAAGTCTGAACGGCTAAAGCCAGAATCTCCGGCAAAGTGGTCAAAGAAGGGTAATTTTTTGGTGAATTTTTCGGCACTTCGTAAGCTCGAAAATATGGAATAGAACCAGAGATATTTACAGTTTTAGTTTTCAGAAAAGTGCCAAAACAGGCCTTCAGCCGGGCAAGTCCACAAATGACCGTCACCGATTTCCATGACATTTGGCATACTTATAGATTCGAACCCCAGGATCACGAATCCGGTCTCCGTTTCTCGAAATTCCTATTTGTTTTGTGTTTTATGGCGTGTCAAAGTCTACGACGGAAAACTTTAGACATCTCTGAGCACCACATAAGTGAGGTTAGGACAGAATTTTGAACTATTTCGTCACCTACGGAATGTAAAGAAAGCATTCGATGCAAAAATTTTGAAATTTATTTTTTTTGGTGTGCACACGTTTTGCCCCATAAGTCATTTAAAAATAAGAGATATCGCAAATCTAAGACTGGTCCTGGAGTCTACTCTCATTCAACTACCACTTGACCTGCCTAACTCAATTTTTTTTTCGGCACCCCCAAAAAATGGCAAGGTGCGCCCCTTCAATTTTCGACCCCTTGTCCAAACTTTAAACGTGAGTCAAGTCTGAACGGCTAAAGCCAGAATCTCCGGCAAAGTGGTCAAAGAAGGGTAATTTTTTGGTGAATTTTTCGGCACTTCGTAAGCTCGAAAATATGGAATAGAACCAGAGATATTTACAGTTTTAGTTTTCAGAAAAGTGCCAAAACAGGCCTTCAGCCGGGCAAGTCCACAAATGACCGTCACCGATTTCCATGACATTTGGCATACTTATAGATTCGAACCCCAGGATCACGAATCCGGTCTCCGTTTCTCGAAATTCCTATTTGTTTTGTGTTTTATGGCGTGTCAAAGTCTACGACGGAAAACTTTAGACATCTCTGAGCACCACATAAGTGAGGTTAGGACAGAATTTTGAACTATTTCGTCACCTACGGAATGTAAAGAAAGCATTCGATGCAAAAATTTTGAAATTTATTTTTTTTGGTGTGCACACGTTTTGCCCCATAAGTCATTTAAAAATAAGAGATATCGCAAATCTAAGACTGGTCCTGGAGTCTACTCTCATTCAACTACCACTTGACCTGCCTAACTCAATTTTTTTTTCGGCACCCCCAAAAAATGGCAAGGTGCGCCCCTTCAATTTTCGACCCCTTGTCCAAACTTTAAACGTGAGTCAAGTCTGAACGGCTAAAGCCAGAATCTCCGGCAAAGTGGTCAAAGAAGGGTAATTTTTTGGTGAATTTTTCGGCACTTCGTAAGCTCGAAAATATGGAATAGAACCAGAGATATTTACAGTTTTAGTTTTCAGAAAAGTGCCAAAACAGGCCTTCAGCCGGGCAAGTCCACAAATGACCGTCACCGATTTCCATGACATTTGGCATACTTATAGATTCGAACCCCAGGATCACGAATCCGGTCTCCGTTTCTCGAAATTCCTATTTGTTTTGTGTTTTATGGCGTGTCAAAGTCTACGACGGAAAACTTTAGACATCTCTGAGCACCACATAAGTGAGGTTAGGACAGAATTTTGAACTATTTCGTCACCTACGGAATGTAAAGAAAGCATTCGATGCAAAAATTTTGAAATTTATTTTTTTTGGTGTGCACACGTTTTGCCCCATAAGTCATTTAAAAATAAGAGATATCGCAAATCTAAGACTGGTCCTGGAGTCTACTCTCATTCAACTACCACTTGACCTGCCTAACTCAATTTTTTTTTCGGCACCCCCAAAAAATGGCAAGGTGCGCCCCTTCAATTTTCGACCCCTTGTCCAAACTTTAAACGTGAGTCAAGTCTGAACGGCTAAAGCCAGAATCTCCGGCAAAGTGGTCAAAGAAGGGTAATTTTTTGGTGAATTTTTCGGCACTTCGTAAGCTCGAAAATATGGAATAGAACCAGAGATATTTACAGTTTTAGTTTTCAGAAAAGTGCCAAAACAGGCCTTCAGCCGGGCAAGTCCACAAATGACCGTCACCGATTTCCATGACATTTGGCATACTTATAGATTCGAACCCCAGGATCACGAATCCGGTCTCCGTTTCTCGAAATTCCTATTTGTTTTGTGTTTTATGGCGTGTCAAAGTCTACGACGGAAAACTTTAGACATCTCTGAGCACCACATAAGTGAGGTTAGGACAGAATTTTGAACTATTTCGTCACCTACGGAATGTAAAGAAAGCATTCGATGCAAAAATTTTGAAATTTATTTTTTTTGGTGTGCACACGTTTTGCCCCATAAGTCATTTAAAAATAAGAGATATCGCAAATCTAAGACTGGTCCTGGAGTCTACTCTCATTCAACTACCACTTGACCTGCCTAACTCAATTTTTTTTTCGGCACCCCCAAAAAATGGCAAGGTGCGCCCCTTCAATTTTCGACCCCTTGTCCAAACTTTAAACGTGAGTCAAGTCTGAACGGCTAAAGCCAGAATCTCCGGCAAAGTGGTCAAAGAAGGGTAATTTTTTGGTGAATTTTTCGGCACTTCGTAAGCTCGAAAATATGGAATAGAACCAGAGATATTTACAGTTTTAGTTTTCAGAAAAGTGCCAAAACAGGCCTTCAGCCGGGCAAGTCCACAAATGACCGTCACCGATTTCCATGACATTTGGCATACTTATAGATTCGAACCCCAGGATCACGAATCCGGTCTCCGTTTCTCGAAATTCCTATTTGTTTTGTGTTTTATGGCGTGTCAAAGTCTACGACGGAAAACTTTAGACATCTCTGAGCACCACATAAGTGAGGTTAGGACAGAATTTTGAACTATTTCGTCACCTACGGAATGTAAAGAAAGCATTCGATGCAAAAATTTTGAAATTTATTTTTTTTGGTGTGCACACGTTTTGCCCCATAAGTCATTTAAAAATAAGAGATATCGCAAATCTAAGACTGGTCCTGGAGTCTACTCTCATTCAACTACCACTTGACCTGCCTAACTCAATTTTTTTTTCGGCACCCCCAAAAAATGGCAAGGTGCGCCCCTTCAATTTTCGACCCCTTGTCCAAACTTTAAACGTGAGTCAAGTCTGAACGGCTAAAGCCAGAATCTCCGGCAAAGTGGTCAAAGAAGGGTAATTTTTTGGTGAATTTTTCGGCACTTCGTAAGCTCGAAAATATGGAATAGAACCAGAGATATTTACAGTTTTAGTTTTCAGAAAAGTGCCAAAACAGGCCTTCAGCCGGGCAAGTCCACAAATGACCGTCACCGATTTCCATGACATTTGGCATACTTATAGATTCGAACCCCAGGATCACGAATCCGGTCTCCGTTTCTCGAAATTCCTATTTGTTTTGTGTTTTATGGCGTGTCAAAGTCTACGACGGAAAACTTTAGACATCTCTGAGCACCACATAAGTGAGGTTAGGACAGAATTTTGAACTATTTCGTCACCTACGGAATGTAAAGAAAGCATTCGATGCAAAAATTTTGAAATTTATTTTTTTTGGTGTGCACACGTTTTGCCCCATAAGTCATTTAAAAATAAGAGATATCGCAAATCTAAGACTGGTCCTGGAGTCTACTCTCATTCAACTACCACTTGACCTGCCTAACTCAATTTTTTTTTCGGCACCCCCAAAAAATGGCAAGGTGCGCCCCTTCAATTTTCGACCCCTTGTCCAAACTTTAAACGTGAGTCAAGTCTGAACGGCTAAAGCCAGAATCTCCGGCAAAGTGGTCAAAGAAGGGTAATTTTTTGGTGAATTTTTCGGCACTTCGTAAGCTCGAAAATATGGAATAGAACCAGAGATATTTACAGTTTTAGTTTTCAGAAAAGTGCCAAAACA
Source organism: Tenodera sinensis (assembly GCA_030765045.1). NCBI lineage: Eukaryota > Metazoa > Arthropoda > Insecta > Mantodea > Mantidae > Tenodera > Tenodera sinensis. The sequence continues at coordinate 352,640 of JAUKNM010000104.1, forward strand.
GGCCTTCAGCCGGGCAAGTCCACAAATGACCGTCACCGATTTCCATGACATTTGGCATACTTATAGATTCGAACCCCAGGATCACGAATCCGGTCTCCGTTTCTCGAAATTCCTATTTGTTTTGTGTTTTATGGCGTGTCAAAGTCTACGACGGAAAACTTTAGACATCTCTGAGCACCACATAAGTGAGGTTAGGACAGAATTTTGAACTATTTCGTCACCTACGGAATGTAAAGAAAGCATTCGATGCAAAAATTTTGAAATTTATTTTTTTTGGTGTGCACACGTTTTGCCCCATAAGTCATTTAAAAATAAGAGATATCGCAAATCTAAGACTGGTCCTGGAGTCTACTCTCATTCAACTACCACTTGACCTGCCTAACTCAATTTTTTTTTCTACACCCCCAAAAAATGGCAAGGTGCGCCCCTTCAATTTTCGACCCCTTGTCCAAACTTTAAACGTGAGTCAAGTCTGAACGGCTAAAGCCAGAATCTCCGGCAAAGTGGTCAAAGAAGGGTAATTTTTTGGTGAATTTTTCGGCACTTCGTAAGCTCGAAAATATGGAATAGAACCAGAGATATTTACAGTTTTAGTTTTCAGAAAAGTGCCAAAACAGGCCTTCAGCCGGGCAAGTCCACAAATGACCGTCACCGATTTCCATGACATTTGGCATACTTATAGATTCGAACCCCAGGATCACGAATCCGGTCTCCGTTTCTCGAAATTCCTATTTGTTTTGTGTTTTATGGCGTGTCAAAGTCTACGACGGAAAACTTTAGACATCTCTGAGCACCACATAAGTGAGGTTAGGACAGAATTTTGAACTATTTCGTCACCTACGGAATGTAAAGAAAGCATTCGATGCAAAAATTTTGAAATTTATTTTTTTTGGTGTGCACACGTTTTGCCCCATAAGTCATTTAAAAATAAGAGATATCGCAAATCTAAGACTGGTCCTGGAGTCTACTCTCATTCAACTACCACTTGACCTGCCTAACTCAATTTTTTTTTCGGCACCCCCAAAAAATGGCAAGGTGCGCCCCTTCAATTTTCGACCCCTTGTCCAAACTTTAAACGTGAGTCAAGTCTGAACGGCTAAAGCCAGAATCTCCGGCAAAGTGGTCAAAGAAGGGTAATTTTTTGGTGAATTTTTCGGCACTTCGTAAGCTCGAAAATATGGAATAGAACCAGAGATATTTACAGTTTTAGTTTTCAGAAAAGTGCCAAAACAGGCCTTCAGCCGGGCAAGTCCACAAATGACCGTCACCGATTTCCATGACATTTGGCATACTTATAGATTCGAACCCGAGGATCACGAATCCGGTCTCCGTTTCTCGAAATTCCTATTTGTTTTGTGTTTTATGGCGTGTCAAAGTCTACGACGGAAAACTTTAGACATCTCTGAGCACCACATAAGTGAGGTTAGGACAGAATTTTGAACTATTTCGTCACCTACGGAATGTAAAGAAAGCATTCGATGCAAAAATTTTGAAATTTATTTTTTTTGGTGTGCACACGTTTTGCCCCATAAGTCATTTAAAAATAAGAGATATCGCAAATCTAAGACTGGTCCTGGAGTCTACTCTCATTCAACTACCACTTGACCTGCCTAACTCAATTTTTTTTTCGGCACCCCCAAAAAATGGCAAGGTGCGCCCCTTCAATTTTCGACCCCTTGTCCAAACTTTAAACGTGAGTCAAGTCTGAACGGCTAAAGCCAGAATCTCCGGCAAAGTGGTCAAAGAAGGGTAATTTTTTGGTGAATTTTTCGGCACTTCGTAAGCTCGAAAATATGGAATAGAACCAGAGATATTTACAGTTTTAGTTTTCAGAAAAGTGCCAAAACAGGCCTTCAGCCGGGCAAGTCCACAAATGACCGTCACCGATTTCCATGACATTTGGCATACTTATAGATTCGAACCCCAGGATCACGAATCCGGTCTCCGTTTCTCGAAATTCCTATTTGTTTTGTGTTTTATGGCGTGTCAAAGTCTACGACGGAAAACTTTAGACATCTCTGAGCACCACATAAGTGAGGTTAGGACAGAATTTTGAACTATTTCGTCACCTACGGAATGTAAAGAAAGCATTCGATGCAAAAATTTTGAAATTTATTTTTTTTGGTGTGCACACGTTTTGCCCCATAAGTCATTTAAAAATAAGAGATATCGCAAATCTAAGACTGGTCCTGGAGTCTACTCTCATTCAACTACCACTTGACCTGCCTAACTAGATTTTTTTTTCGGCACCCCCAAAAAATGGCAAGGTGCGCCCCTTCAATTTTCGACCCCTTGTCCAAACTTTATACGTGAGTCAAGTCTGAACGGCTAAAGCCAGAATCTCCGGCAAAGTGGTCAAAGAAGGGTAATTTTTTGGTGAATTTTTCGGCACTTCGTAAGCTCGAAAATATGGAATAGAACCAGAAATATTTACAGTTTTAGTTTTCAGAAAAGTGCCAAAACAGGCCTTCAGCCGGGCAAGTCCACAAATGACCGTCACCGATTTCCATGACATTTGGCATACTTATAGATTCGAACCCCAGGATCACGAATCCGGTCTCCGTTTCTCGAAATTCCTATTTGTTTTGTGTTTTATGGCGTGTCAAAGTCTACGACGGAAAACTTTAGACATCTCTGAGCACCACATAAGTGAGGTTAGGACAGAATTTTGAACTATTTCGTCACCTACGGAATGTAAAGAAAGCATTCGATGCAAAAATTTTGAAATTAATTTTTTTTGGTGTGCACACGTTTTGCCCCATAAGTCATTTAAAAATAAGAGATATCGCAAATCTAAGACTGGTCCTGGAGTCTACTCTCATTCAACTACCACTTGACCTGCCTAACTCAATTTTTTTTTCGGCACCCCCAAAAAATGGCGAGGTGCGCCCCTTCAATTTTCGACCCCTTGTCCAAACTTTAAACGTGAGTCAAGTCTGAACGGCTAAAGCCAGAATCTCCGGCAAAGTGGTCAAAGAAGGGTAATTTTTTGGTGAATTTTTCGGCACTTCGTAAGCTCGAAAATATGGAATAGAACCAGAGATATTTACAGTTTTAGTTTTCAGAAAAGTGCCAAAACAGGCCTTCAGCCGGGCAAGTCCACAAATGACCGTCACCGATTTCCATGACATTTGGCATACTTATAGATTCGAACCCCAGGATCACGAATCCGGTCTCCGTTTCTCGAAATTCCTATTTGTTTTGTGTTTTATGGCGTGTCAAAGTCTACGACGGAAAACTTTAGACATCTCTGAGCACCACATAAGTGAGGTTAGGACAGAATTTTGAACTATTTCGTCACCTACGGAATGTAAAGAAAGCATTCGATGCAAAAATTTTGAAATTAATTTTTTTTGGTGTGCACACGTTTTGCCCCATAAGTCATTTAAAAATAAGAGATATCGCAAATCTAAGACTGGTCCTGGAGTCTACTCTCATTCAACTACCACTTGACCTGCCTAACTCAATTTTTTTTTCGGCACCCCCAAAAAATGGCGAGGTGCGCCCCCTCAATTTTCGACCCCTTGTCCAAACTTTAAACGTGAGTCAAGTCTGAACGGCTAAAGCCAGAATCTCCGGCAAAGTGGTCAAAGAAGGGTAATTTTTTGGTGAATTTTTCGGCACTTCGTAAGCTCGAAAATATGGAATAGAACCAGAGATATTTACAGTTTTAGTTTTCAGAAAAGTGCCAAAACAGGCCTTCAGCCGGGCAAGTCCACAAATGACCGTCACCGATTTCCATGACATTTGGCATACTTATAGATTCGAACCCCAGGATCACGAATCCGGTCTCCGTTTCTCGAAATTCCTATTTGTTTTGTGTTTTATGGCGTGTCAAAGTCTACGACGGAAAACTTTAGACATCTCTGAGCACCACATAAGTGAGGTTAGGACAGAATTTTGAACTATTTCGTCACCTACGGAATGTAAAGAAAGCATTTGATGCAAAAATTTTGAAATTTATTTTTTTTTGGTGTGCACACGTTTTGCCCCATAAGTCATTTAAAAATAAGAGATATCGCAAACTAAGACTGGTCCTGGAGTCTACTCTCATTCAACTACCACTTGACCTGCCTAACTCAATTTTTTTTTTCGGCACCCCCAAAAAATGGCAAGGTGCGCCCCTTCAATTTTCGACCCCTTGTCCAAACTTTAAACGTGAGTCAAGTCTGAACGGCTAAAGCCAGAATCTCCGGCAAAGTGGTCAAAGAAGGGTAATTTTTTGGTGAATTTTTCGGCACTTCGTAAGCTCGAAAATATGGAATAGAACCAGAGATATTTACAGTTTTAGTTTTCAGAAAAGTGCCAAAACAGGCCTTCAGCCGGGCAAGTCCACAAATGACCGTCACCGATTTCCATGACATTTGGCATACTTATAGATTCGAACCCCAGGATCACGAATCCGGTCTCCGTTTCTCGAAATTCCTATTTGTTTTGTGTTTTATGGCGTGTCAAAGTCTACGACGGAAAACTTTAGACATCTCTGAGCACCACATAAGTGAGGTTAGGACAGAATTTTGAACTATTTCGTCACCTACGGAATGTAAAGAAAGCATTCGATGCAAAAATTTTGAAATTTATTTTTTTTGGTGTGCACACGTTTTGCCCCATAAGTCATTTAAAAATAAGAGATATCGCAAATCTAAGACTGGTCCTGGAGTCTACTCTCATTCAACTACCACTTGACCTGCCTAACTCAATTTTTTTTTCGGCACCCCCAAAAAATGGCAAGGTGCGCCCCTTCAATTTTCGACCCCTTGTCCAAACTTTAAACGTGAGTCAAGTCTGAACGGCTAAAGCCAGAATCTCCGGCAAAGTGGTCAAAGAAGGGTAATTTTTTGGTGAATTTTTCGGCACTTCGTAAGCTCGAAAATATGGAATAGAACCAGAGATATTTACAGTTTTAGTTTTCAGAAAAGTGCCAAAACAGGCCTTCAGCCGGGCAAGTCCACAAATGACCGTCACCGATTTCCATGACATTTGGCATACTTATAGATTCGAACCCCAGGATCACGAATCCGGTCTCCGTTTCTCGAAATTCCTATTTGTTTTGTGTTTTATGGCGTGTCAAAGTCTACGACGGAAAACTTTAGACATCTCTGAGCACCACATAAGTGAGGTTAGGACAGAATTTTGAACTATTTCGTCACCTACGGAATGTAAAGAAAGCATTCGATGCAAAAATTTTGAAATTTATTTTTTTTGGTGTGCACACGTTTTGCCCCATAAGTCATTTAAAAATAAGAGATATCGCAAATCTAAGACTGGTCCTGGAGTCTACTCTCATTCAACTACCACTTGACCTGCCTAACTCAATTTTTTTTTCGGCACCCCCAAAAAATGGCGAGGTGCGCCCCTTCAATTTTCGACCCCTTGTCCAAAATTTAAACGTGAGTCAAGTCTGAACGGCTGAAGCCAGAATCTCCGGCAAAGTGGTCAAAGAAGGGTAATTTTTTGGTGAATTTTTCGGCACTTCGTAAGCTCGAAAATATGGAATAGAACCAGAGATATTTACAGTTTTAGTTTTCAACAAAGTGCCAAAACAGGCCTTCAGCCGGGCAAGTCCACAAATGACCGTCACCGATTTCCATGACATTTGGCATACTTATAGATTCGAACCCCAGGATCACGAATCCGGTCTCCGTTTCTCGAAATTCCTATTTGTTTTGTGTTTTATGGCGTGTCAAAGTCTACGACGGAAAACTTTAGACATCTCTGAGCACCACATAAGTGAGGTTAGGACAGAATTTTGAACTATTTCGTCACCTACGGAATGTAAAGAAAGCATTCGATGCAAAAATTTTGAAATTTATTTTTTTTGGTGTGCACACGTTTTGCCCCATAAGTCATTTAAAAATAAGAGATATCGCAAATCTAAGACTGGTCCTGGAGTCTACTCTCATTCAACTACCACTTGACCTGCCTAACTAGATTTTTTTTTCGGCACCCCCAAAAAATGGCAAGGTGCGCCCCTTCAATTTTCGACCCCTTGTCCAAACTTTAAACGTGAGTCAAGTCTGAACGGCTAAAGCCAGAATCTCCGGCAAAGTGGTCAAAGAAGGGTAATTTTTTGGTGAATTTTTCGGCACTTCGTAAGCTCGAAAATATGGAATAGAACCAGAAATATTTACAGTTTTAGTTTTCAGAAAAGTGCCAAAACAGGCCTTCAGCCGGGCAAGTCCACAAATGACCGTCACCGATTTCCATGACATTTGGCATACTTATAGATTCGAACCCCAGGATCACGAATCCGGTCTCCGTTTCTCGAAATTCCTATTTGTTTTGTGTTTTATGGCGTGTCAAAGTCTACGACGGAAAACTTTAGACATCTCTGAGCACCACATAAGTGAGGTTAGGACAGAATTTTGAACTATTTCGTCACCTACGGAATGTAAAGAAAGCATTCGATGCAAAAATTTTGAAATTAATTTTTTTTGGTGTGCACACGTTTTGCCCCATAAGTCATTTAAAAATAAGAGATATCGCAAATCTAAGACTGGTCCTGGAGTCTACTCTCATTCAACTACCACTTGACCTGCCTAACTCAATTTTTTTTTCGGCACCCCCAAAAAATGGCGAGGTGCGCCCCTTCAATTTTCGACCCCTTGTCCAAACTTTAAACGTGAGTCAAGTCTGAACGGCTAAAGCCAGAATCTCCGGCAAAGTGGTCAAAGAAGGGTAATTTTTTGGTGAATTTTTCGGCACTTCGTAAGCTCGAAAATATGGAATAGAACCAGAAATATTTACAGTTTTAGTTTTCAGAAAAGTGCCAAAACAGGCCTTCAGCCGGGCAAGTCCACAAATGACCGTCACCGATTTCCATGACATTCGGCATACTTATAGATTCGAACCCCAGGATCACGAATCCGGTCTCCGTTTCTCGAAATTCCTATTTGTTTTGTGTTTTATGGCGTGTCAAAGTCTACGACGGAAAACTTTAGACATCTCTGAGCACCACATAAGTGAGGTTAGGACAGAATTTTGAACTATTTCGTCACCTACGGAATGTAAAGAAAGCATTCGATGCAAAAATTTTGAAATTAATTTTTTTTGGTGTGCACACGTTTTGCCCCATAAGTCATTTAAAAATAAGAGATATCGCAAATCTAAGACTGGTCCTGGAGTCTACTCTCATTCAACTACCACTTGACCTGCCTAACTCAATTTTTTTTTCGGCACCCCCAAAAAATGGCGAGGTGCGCCCCTTCAATTTTCGACCCCTTGTCCAAACTTTAAACGTGAGTCAAGTCTGAACGGCTAAAGCCAGAATCTCCGGCAAAGTGGTCAAAGAAGGGTAATTTTTTGGTGAATTTTTCGGCACTTCGTAAGCTCGAAAATATGGAATAGAACCAGAGATATTTACAGTTTTAGTTTTCAGAAAAGTGCCAAAACAGGCCTTCAGCCGGGCAAGTCCACAAATGACCGTCACCGATTTCCATGACATTTGGCATACTTATAGATTCGAACCCCAGGATCACGAATCCGGTCTCCGTTTCTCGAAATTCCTATTTGTTTTGTGTTTTATGGCGTGTCAAAGTCTACGACGGAAAACTTTAGACATCTCTGAGCACCACATAAGTGAGGTTAGGACAGAATTTTTAACTATTTCGTCACCTACGGAATGTAAAGAAAGCATTCGATGCAAAAATTTTGAAATTTATTTTTTTTTGGTGTGCACACGTTTTGCCCCATAAGTCATTTAAAAATAAGAGATATCGCAAACTAAGACTGGTCCTGGAGTCTACTCTCATTCAACTACCACTTGACCTGCCTAACTCAATTTTTTTTTTCGGCACCCCCAAAAAATGGCAAGGTGCGCCCCTTCAATTTTCGACCCCTTGTCCAAACTTTAAACGTGAGTCAACCCTGAACGGCTAAAGCCAGAATCTCCGGCAAAGTGGTCAAAGAAGGGTAATTTTTTGGTGAATTTTTCGGCACTTCGTAAGCTCGAAAATATGGAATAGAACCAGAGATATTTACAGTTTTAGTTTTCAGAAAAGTGCCAAAACAGGCCTTCAGCCGGGCAAGTCCACAAATGACCGTCACCGATTTCCATGACATTTGGCATACTTATAGATTCGAACCCCAGGATCACGAATCCGGTCTCCGTTTCTCGAAATTCCTATTTGTTTTGTGTTTTATGGCGTGTCAAAGTCTACGACGGAAAACTTTAGACATCTCTGAGCACCACATAAGTGAGGTTAGGACAGAATTTTGAACTATTTCGTCACCTACGGAATGTAAAGAAAGCATTCGATGCAAAAATTTTGAAATTTATTTTTTTTGGTGTGCACACGTTTTGCCCCATAAGTCATTTAAAAATAAGAGATATCGCAAATCTAAGACTGGTCCTGGAGTCTACTCTCATTCAACTACCACTTGACCTGCCTAACTCAATTTTTTTTTCGGCACCCCCAAAAAATGGCAAGGTGCGCCCCTTCAATTTTCGACCCCTTGTCCAAACTTTAAACGTGAGTCAAGTCTGAACGGCTAAAGCCAGAATCTCCGGCAAAGTGGTCAAAGAAGGGTAATTTTTTGGTGAATTTTTCGGCACTTCGTAAGCTCGAAAATATGGAATAGAACCAGAGATATTTACAGTTTTAGTTTTCAGAAAAGTGCCAAAACAGGCCTTCAGCCGGGCAAGTCCACAAATGACCGTCACCGATTTCCATGACATTTGGCATACTTATAGATTCGAACCCCAGGATCACGAATCCGGTCTCCGTTTCTCGAAATTCCTATTTGTTTTGTGTTTTATGGCGTGTCAAAGTCTACGACGGAAAACTTTAGACATCTCTGAGCACCACATAAGTGAGGTTAGGACAGAATTTTGAACTATTTCGTCACCTACGGAATGTAAAGAAAGCATTCGATGCAAAAATTTTGAAATTTATTTTTTTTGGTGTGCACACGTTTTGCCCCATAAGTCATTTAAAAATAAGAGATATCGCAAATCTAAGACTGGTCCTGGAGTCTACTCTCATTCAACTACCACTTGACCTGCCTAACTCAATTTTTTTTTCGGCACCCCCAAAAAATGGCAAGGTGCGCCCCTTCAATTTTCGACCCCTTGTCCAAACTTTAAACGTGAGTCAAGTCTGAACGGCTAAAGCCAGAATCTCCGGCAAAGTGGTCAAAGAAGGGTAATTTTTTGGTGAATTTTTCGGCACTTCGTAAGCTCGAAAATATGGAATAGAACCAGAGATATTTACAGTTTTAGTTTTCAGAAAAGTGCCAGGGCAAGTCCACAAATGACCGTCACCGATTTCCATGACATTTGGCATACTTATAGATTCGAACCCCAGGATCACGAATCCGGTCTCCGTTTCTCGAAATTCCTATTTGTTTTGTGTTTGATGGCGTGTCAAAGTCTACGACGGAAAACTTTAGACATCTCTGAGCACCACATAAGTGAGGTTAGGACAGAATTTTGAACTATTTCGTCACCTACGGAATGTAAAGAAAGCATTCGATGCAAAAATTTTGAAATTTATTTTTTTTGGTGTGCACACGTTTTGCCCCATAAGTCATTTAAAAATAAGAGATATCGCAAATCTAAGACTGGTCCTGGAGTCTACTCTCATTCAACTACCACTTGACCTGCCTAACTCAATTTTTTTTTCGGCACCCCCAAAAAATGGCTAGGTGCGCCCCTTCAATTTTCGACCCCTTGTCCAAACTTTAAACGTGAGTCAAGTCTGAACGGCTAAAGCCAGAATCTCCGGCAAAGTGGTCAAAGAAGGGTAATTTTTTGGTGAATTTTTCGGCACTTCGTAAGCTCGAAAATATGGAATAGAACCAGAGATATTTACAGTTTTAGTTTTCAGAAAAGTGCCAAAACAGGCCTTCAGCCGGGCAAGTCCACAAATGACCGTCACCGATTTCCATGACATTTGGCATACTTATAGATTCGAACCCCAGGATCACGAATCCGGTCTCCGTTTCTCGAAATTCCTATTTGTTTTGTGTTTTATGGCGTGTCAAAGTCTACGACGGAAAACTTTAGACATCTCTGAGCACCACATAAGTGAGGTTAGGACAGAATTTTGAACTATTTCGTCACCTACGGAATGTAAAGAAAGCATTCGATGCAAAAATTTTGAAATTTATTTTTTTTGGTGTGCACACGTTTTGCCCCATAAGTCATTTAAAAATAAGAGATATCGCAAATCTAAGACTGGTCCTGGAGTCTACTCTCATTCAACTACCACTTGACCTGCCTAACTCAATTTTTTTTTCGGCACCCCCAAAAAATGGCAAGGTGCGCCCCTTCAATTTTCGACCCCTTGTCCAAACTTTAAACGTGAGTCAAGTCTGAACGGCTAAAGCCAGAATCTCCGGCAAAGTGGTCAAAGAAGGGTAATTTTTTGGTGAATTTTTCGGCACTTCGTAAGCTCGAAAATATGGAATAGAACCAGAAATATTTACAGTTTTAGTTTTCAGAAAAGTGCCAAAACAGGCCTTCAGCCGGGCAAGTCCACAAATGACCGTCACCGATTTCCATGACATTTGGCATACTTATAGATTCGAACCCCAGGATCACGAATCCGGTCTCCGTTTCTCGAAATTCCTATTTGTTTTGTGTTTTATGGCGTGTCAAAGTCTACGACGGAAAACTTTAGACATCTCTGAGCACCACATAAGTGAGGTTAGGACAGAATTTTGAACTATTTCGTCACCTACGGAATGTAAAGAAAGCATTCGATGCAAAAATTTTGAAATTAATTTTTTTTGGTGTGCACACGTTTTGCCCCATAAGTCATTTAAAAATAAGAGATATCGCAAATCTAAGACTGGTCCTGGAGTCTACTCTCATTCAACTACCACTTGACCTGCCTAACTCAATTTTTTTTTCGGCACCCCCAAAAAATGGCGAGGTGCGCCCCTTCAATTTTCGACCCCTTGTCCAAACTTTAAACGTGAGTCAAGTCTGAACGGCTAAAGCCAGAATCTCCGGCAAAGTGGTCAAAGAAGGGTAATTTTTTGGTGAATTTTTCGGCACTTCGTAAGCTCGAAAATATGGAATAGAACCAGAGATATTTACAGTTTTAGTTTTCAGAAAAGTGCCAAAACAGGCCTTCAGCCGGGCAAGTCCACAAATGACCGTCACCGATTTCCATGACATTTGGCATACTTATAGATTCGAACCCCAGGATCACGAATCCGGTCTCCGTTTCTCGAAATTCCTATTTGTTTTGTGTTTTATGGCGTGTCAAAGTCTACGACGGAAAACTTTAGACATCTCTGAGCACCACATAAGTGAGGTTAGGACAGAATTTTGAACTATTTCGTCACCTACGGAATGTAAAGAAAGCATTCGATGCAAAAATTTTGAAATTTATTTTTTTTGGTGTGCACACGTTTTGCCCCATAAGTCATTTAAAAATAAGAGATATCGCAAATCTAAGACTGGTCCTGGAGTCTACTCTCATTCAACTACCACTTGACCTGCCTAACTCAATTTTTTTTTCGGCACCCCCAAAAAATGGCAAGGTGCGCCCCTTCAATTTTCGACCCCTTGTCCAAACTTTAAACGTGAGTCAAGTCTGAACGGCTAAAGCCAGAATCTCCGGCAAAGTGGTCAAAGAAGGGTAATTTTTTGGTGAATTTTTCGGCACTTCGTAAGCTCGAAAATATGGAATAGAACCAGAAATATTTACAGTTTTAGTTTTCAGAAAAGTGCCAAAACAGGCCTTCAGCCGGGCAAGTCCACAAATGACCGTCACCGATTTCCATGACATTCGGCATACTTATAGATTCGAACCCCAGGATCACGAATCCGGTCTCCGTTTCTCGAAATTCCTATTTGTTTTGTGTTTTATGGCGTGTCAAAGTCTACGACGGAAAACTTTAGACATCTCTGAGCACCACATAAGTGAGGTTAGGACAGAATTTTGAACTATTTCGTCACCTACGGAATGTAAAGAAAGCATTCGATGCAAAAATTTTGAAATTTATTTTTTTTGGTGTGCACACGTTTTGCCCCATAAGTCATTTAAAAATAAGAGATATCGCAAATCTAAGACTGGTCCTGGAGTCTACTCTCATTCAACTACCACTTGACCTGCCTAACTCAATTTTTTTTTCGGCACCCCCAAAAAATGGCGAGGTGCGCCCCTTCAATTTTCGACCCCTTGTCCAAACTTTAAACGTGAGTCAAGTCTGAACGGCTAAAGCCAGAATCTCCGGCAAAGTGGTCAAAGAAGGGTAATTTTTTGGTGAATTTTTCGGCACTTCGTAAGCTCGAAAATATGGAATAGAACCAGAGATATTTACAGTTTTAGTTTTCAGAAAAGTGCCAAAACAGGCCTTCAGCCGGGCAAGTCCACAAATGACCGTCACCGATTTCCATGACATTTGGCATACTTATAGATTCGAACCCCAGGATCACGAATCCGGTCTCCGTTTCTCGAAATTCCTATTTGTTTTGTGTTTTATGGCGTGTCAAAGTCTACGACGGAAAACTTTAGACATCTCTGAGCACCACATAAGTGAGGTTAGGACAGAATTTTGAACTATTTCGTCACCTACGGAATGTAAAGAAAGCATTCGATGCAAAAATTTTGAAATTTATTTTTTTTTGGTGTGCACACGTTTTGCCCCATAAGTCATTTAAAAATAAGAGATATCGCAAACTAAGACTGGTCCTGGAGTCTACTCTCATTCAACTACCACTTGACCTGCCTAACTCAATTTTTTTTTTCGGCACCCCCAAAAAATGGCAAGGTGCGCCCCTTCAATTTTCGACCCCTTGTCCAAACTTTAAACGTGAGTCAACCCTGAACGGCTAAAGCCAGAATCTCCGGCAAAGTGGTCAAAGAAGGGTAATTTTTTGGTGAATTTTTCGGCACTTCGTAAGCTCGAAAATATGGAATAGAACCAGAGATATTTACAGTTTTAGTTTTCAGAAAAGTGCCAAAACAGGCCTTCAGCCGGGCAAGTCCACAAATGACCGTCACCGATTTCCATGACATTTGGCATACTTATAGATTCGAACCCCAGGATCACGAATCCGGTCTCCGTTTCTCGAAATTCCTATTTGTTTTGTGTTTTATGGCGTGTCAAAGTCTACGACGGAAAACTTTAGACATCTCTGAGCACCACATAAGTGAGGTTAGGACAGAATTTTGAACTATTTCGTCACCTACGGAATGTAAAGAAAGCATTCGATGCAAAAATTTTGAAATTTATTTTTTTTGGTGTGCACACGTTTTGCCCCATAAGTCATTTAAAAATAAGAGATATCGCAAATCTAAGACTGGTCCTGGAGTCTACTCTCATTCAACTACCACTTGACCTGCCTAACTCAATTTTTTTTTCGGCACCCCCAAAAAATGGCAAGGTGCGCCCCTTCAATTTTCGACCCCTTGTCCAAACTTTAAACGTGAGTCAAGTCTGAACGGCTAAAGCCAGAATCTCCGGCAAAGTGGTCAAAGAAGGGTAATTTTTTGGTGAATTTTTCGGCACTTCGTAAGCTCGAAAATATGGAATAGAACCAGAGATATTTACAGTTTTAGTTTTCAGAAAAGTGCCAAAACAGGCCTTCAGCCGGGCAAGTCCACAAATGACCGTCACCGATTTCCATGACATTTGGCATACTTATAGATTCGAACCCCAGGATCACGAATCCGGTCTCCGTTTCTCGAAATTCCTATTTGTTTTGTGTTTTATGGCGTGTCAAAGTCTACGACGGAAAACTTTAGACATCTCTGAGCACCACATAAGTGAGGTTAGGACAGAATTTTGAACTATTTCGTCACCTACGGAATGTAAAGAAAGCATTCGATGCAAAAATTTTGAAATTTATTTTTTTTGGTGTGCACACGTTTTGCCCCATAAGTCATTTAAAAATAAGAGATATCGCAAATCTAAGACTGGTCCTGGAGTCTACTCTCATTCAACTACCACTTGACCTGCCTAACTCAATTTTTTTTTCGGCACCCCCAAAAAATGGCAAGGTGCGCCCCTTCAATTTTCGACCCCTTGTCCAAACTTTAAACGTGAGTCAAGTCTGAACGGCTAAAGCCAGAATCTCCGGCAAAGTGGTCAAAGAAGGGTAATTTTTTGGTGAATTTTTCGGCACTTCGTAAGCTCGAAAATATGGAATAGAACCAGAGATATTTACAGTTTTAGTTTTCAGAAAAGTGCCAGGGCAAGTCCACAAATGACCGTCACCGATTTCCATGACATTTGGCATACTTATAGATTCGAACCCCAGGATCACGAATCCGGTCTCCGTTTCTCGAAATTCCTATTTGTTTTGTGTTTGATGGCGTGTCAAAGTCTACGACGGAAAACTTTAGACATCTCTGAGCACCACATAAGTGAGGTTAGGACAGAATTTTGAACTATTTCGTCACCTACGGAATGTAAAGAAAGCATTCGATGCAAAAATTTTGAAATTTATTTTTTTTGGTGTGCACACGTTTTGCCCCATAAGTCATTTAAAAATAAGAGATATCGCAAATCTAAGACTGGTCCTGGAGTCTACTCTCATTCAACTACCACTTGACCTGCCTAACTCAATTTTTTTTTCGGCACCCCCAAAAAATGGCTAGGTGCGCCCCTTCAATTTTCGACCCCTTGTCCAAACTTTAAACGTGAGTCAAGTCTGAACGGCTAAAGCCAGAATCTCCGGCAAAGTGGTCAAAGAAGGGTAATTTTTTGGTGAATTTTCGGCACTTCGTAAGCTCGAAAATATGGAATAGAACCAGAGATATTTACAGTTTTAGTTTTCAGAAAAGTGCCAAAACAGGCCTTCAGCCGGGCAAGTCCACAAATGACCGTCACCGATTTCCATGACATTTGGCATACTTATAGATTCGAACCCCAGGATCACGAATCCGGTCTCCGTTTCTCGAAATTCCTATTTGTTTTGTGTTTTATGGCGTGTCAAAGTCTACGACGGAAAACTTTAGACATCTCTGAGCACCACATAAGTGAGGTTAGGACAGAATTTTGAACTATTTCGTCACCTACGGAATGTAAAGAAAGCATTCGATGCAAAAATTTTGAAATTTATTTTTTTTGGTGTGCACACGTTTTGCCCCATAAGTCATTTAAAAATAAGAGATATCGCAAATCTAAGACTGGTCCTGGAGTCTACTCTCATTCAACTACCACTTGACCTGCCTAACTCAATTTTTTTTTCGGCACCCCCAAAAAATGGCAAGGTGCGCCCCTTCAATTTTCGACCCCTTGTCCAAACTTTAAACGTGAGTCAAGTCTGAACGGCTAAAGCCAGAATCTCCGGCAAAGTGGTCAAAGAAGGGTAATTTTTTGGTGAATTTTTCGGCACTTCGTAAGCTCGAAAATATGGAATAGAACCAGAGATATTTACAGTTTTAGTTTTCAGAAAAGTGCCAAAACAGGCCTTCAGCCGGGCAAGTCCACAAATGACCGTCACCGATTTCCATGACATTTGGCATACTTATAGATTCGAACCCCAGGATCACGAATCCGGTCTCCGTTTCTCGAAATTCCTATTTGTTTTGTGTTTTATGGCGTGTCAAAGTCTACGACGGAAAACTTTAGACATCTCTGAGCACCACATAAGTGAGGTTAGGACAGAATTTTGAACTATTTCGTCACCTACGGAATGTAAAGAAAGTATTCGATGCAAAAATTTTGAAATTTATTTTTTTTGGTGTGCACACGTTTTGCCCCATAAGTCATTTAAAAATAAGAGATATCGCAAATCTAAGACTGGTCCTGGAGCCTACTCTCATTCAACTACCACTTGACCTGCCTAACTCAATTTTTTTTTCGGCACCCCCAAAAAATGGCAAGGTGCGCCCCTTCAATTTTCGACCCCTTGTCCAAACTTTAAACGTGAGTCAAGTCTGAACGGCTAAAGCCAGAATCTCCGGCAAAGTGGTCAAAGAAGGGTAATTTTTTGGTGAATTTTTCGGCACTTCGTAAGCTCGAAAATATGGAATAGAACCAGAGATATTTACAGTTTTAGTTTTCAGAAAAGTGCCAAAACAGGCCTTCAGCCGGGCAAGTCCACAAATGACCGTCACCGATTTCCATGACATTTGGCATACTTATAGATTCGAACCCCAGGATCACGAATCCGGTCTCCGTTTCTCGAAATTCCTATTTGTTTTGTGTTTTATGGCGTGTCAAAGTCTACGACGGAAAACTTTAGACATCTCTGAGCACCACATAAGTGAGGTTAGGACAGAATTTTGAACTATTTCGTCACCTACGGAATGTAAAGAAAGCATTCGATGCAAAAATTTTGAAATTTATTTTTTTTGGTGTGCACACGTTTTGCCCCATAAGTCATTTAAAAATAAGAGATATCGCAAATCTAAGACTGGTCCTGGAGTCTACTCTCATTCAACTACCACTTGACCTGCCTAACTCAATTTTTTTTTCGGCACCCCCAAAAAATGGCAAGGTGCGCCCCTTCAATTTTCGACCCCTTGTCCAAACTTTAAACGTGAGTCAAGTCTGAACGGCTAAAGCCAGAATCTCCGGCAAAGTGGTCAAAGAAGGGTAATTTTTTGGTGAATTTTTCGGCACTTCGTAAGCTCGAAAATATGGAATAGAACCAGAGATATTTACAGTTTTAGTTTTCAGAAAAGTGCCAAAACAGGCCTTCAGCCGGGCAAGTCCACAAATGACCGTCACCGATTTCCATGACATTTGGCATACTTATAGATTCGAACCCCAGGATCACGAATCCGGTCTCCGTTTCTCGAAATTCCTATTTGTTTTGTGTTTTATGGCGTGTCAAAGTCTACGACGGAAAACTTTAGACATCTCTGAGCACCACATAAGTGAGGTTAGGACAGAATTTTGAACTATTTCGTCACCTACGGAATGTAAAGAAAGCATTCGATGCAAAAATTTTGAAATTTATTTTTTTTGGTGTGCACACGTTTTGCCCCATAAGTCATTTAAAAATAAGAGATATCGCAAATCTAAGACTGGTCCTGGAGCCTACTCTCATTCAACTACCACTTGACCTGCCTAACTCAATTTTTTTTTCGGCACCCCCAAAAAATGGCAAGGTGCGCCCCTTCAATTTTCGACCCCTTGTCCAAACTTTAAACGTGAGTCAAGTCTGAACGGCTAAAGCCAGAATCTCCGGCAAAGTGGTCAAAGAAGGGTAATTTTTTGGTGAATTTTTCGGCAATTCGTAAGCTCGAAAATATGGAATAGAACCAGAGATATTTACAGTTTTAGTTTTCAGAAAAGTGCCAAAACAGGCCTTCAGCCGGGCAAGTCCACAAATGACCGTCACCGATTTCCATGACATTTGGCATACTTATAGATTCGAACCCCAGGATCACGAATCCGGTCTCCGTTTCTCGAAATTCCTATTTGTTTTGTGTTTTATGGCGTGTCAAAGTCTACGACGGAAAACTTTAGACATCTCTGAGCACCACATAAGTGAGGTTAGGACAGAATTTTGAACTATTTCGTCACCTACGGAATGTAAAGAAAGCATTCGATGCAAAAATTTTGAAATTTATTTTTTTTGGTGTGCACACGTTTTGCCCCATAAGTCATTTAAAAATAAGAGATATCGCAAATCTAAGACTGGTCCTGGAGTCTACTCTCATTCAACTACCACTTGACCTGCCTAACTCAATTTTTTTTTCGGCACCCCCAAAAAATGGCAAGGTGCGCCCCTTCAATTTTCGACCCCTTGTCCAAACTTTAAACGTGAGTCAAGTCTGAACGGCTAAAGCCAGAATCTCCGGCAAAGTGGTCAAAGAAGGGTAATTTTTTGGTGAATTTTTCGGCACTTCGTAAGCTCGAAAATATGGAATAGAACCAGAGATATTTACAGTTTTAGTTTTCAGAAAAGTGCCAAAACAGACCTTCAGCCGGGCAAGTCCACAAATGACCGTCACCGATTTCCATGACATTTGGCATACTTATAGATTCGAACCCCAGGATCACGAATCCGGTCTCCGTTTCTCGAAATTCCTATTTGTTTTGTGTTTTATGGCGTGTCAAAGTCTACGACGGAAAACTTTAGACATCTCTGAGCACCACATAAGTGAGGTTAGGACAGAATTTTGAACTATTTCGTCACCTACGGAATGTAAAGAAAGCATTCGATGCAAAAATTTTGAAATTTATTTTTTTTTGGTGTGCACACGTTTTGCCCCATAAGTCATTTAAAAATAAGAGATATCGCAAATCTAAGACTGGTCCTGGAGTCTACTCTCATTCAACTACCACTTGACCTGCCTAACTCAATTTTTTTTTCGGCACCCCCAAAAAATGGCAAGGTGCGCCCCTTCAATTTTCGACCCCTTGTCCAAACTTTAAACGTGAGTCAAGTCTGAACGGCTAAAGCCAGAATCTCCGGCAAAGTGGTCAAAGAAGGGTAATTTTTTGGTGAATTTTTCGGCACTTCGTAAGCTCGAAAATATGGAATAGAACCAGAGATATTTACAGTTTTAGTTTTCAGAAAAGTGCCAAAACAGGCCTTCAGCCGGGCAAAGCCACAAATGACCGTCACCGATTTCCATGACATTTGGCATACTTATAGATTCGAACCCCAGGATCACGAATCCGGTCTCCGTTTCTCGAAATTCCTATTTGTTTTGTGTTTTATGGCGTGTCAAAGTCTACGACGGAAAACTTTAGACATCTCTGAGCACCACATAAGTGAGGTTAGGACAGAATTTTGAACTATTTCGTCACCTACGGAATGTAAAGAAAGCATTCGATGCAAAAATTTTGAAATTTATTTTTTTTGGTGTGCACACGTTTTGCCCCATAAGTCATTTAAAAATAAGAGATATCGCAAATCTAAGACTGGTCCTGGAGTCTACTCTCATTCAACTACCACTTGACCTGCCTAACTCAATTTTTTTTTCGGCACCCCCAAAAAATGGCAAGGTGCGCCCCTTCAATTTTCGACCCCTTGTCCAAACTTTAAACGTGAGTCAAGTCTGAACGGCTAAAGCCAGAATCTCCGGCAAAGTGGTCAAAGAAGGGTAATTTTTTGGTGAATTTTTCGGCACTTCGTAAGCTCGAAAATATGGAATAGAACCAGAGATATTTACAGTTTTAGTTTTCGGGCTAAAGCCAGAATCTCCGGCAAAGTGGTCAAAGAAGGGTAATTTTTTGGTGAATTTTTCGGCACTTCGTAAGCTCGAAAATATGGAATAGAACCAGAGATATTTACAGTTTTAGTTTTCAGAAAAGTGCCAAAACAGGCCTTCAGCCGGGCAAGTCCACAAATGACCGTCACCGATTTCCATGACATTTGGCATACTTATAGATTCGAACCCCAGGATCACGAATCCGGTCTCCGTTTCTCGAAATTCCTATTTGTTTTGTGTTTTATGGCGTGTCAAAGTCTACGACGGAAAACTTTAGACATCTCTGAGCACCACATAAGTGAGGTTAGGACAGAATTTTGAACTATTTCGTCACCTACGGAATGTAAAGAAAGCATTCGATGCAAAAATTTTGAAATTTATTTTTTTTGGTGTGCACACGTTTTGCCCCATAAGTCATTTAAAACTAAGAGATATCGCAAATCTAAGACTGGTCCTGGAGTCTACTCTCATTCAACTACCACTTGACCTGCCTAACTCAATTTTTTTTTCGGCACCCCCAAAAAATGGCAAGGTGCGCCCCTTCAATTTTCGACCCCTTGTCCAAACTTTAAACGTGAGTCAAGTCTGAACGGCTAAAGCCAGAATCTCCGGCAAAGTGGTCAAAGAAGGGTAATTTTTTGGTGAATTTTTCGGCACTTCGTAAGCTCGAAAATATGGAATAGAACCAGAGATATTTACAGTTTTAGTTTTCAGAAAAGTGCCAAAACAGGCCTTCAGCCGGGCAAGTCCACAAATGACCGTCACCGATTTCCATGACATTTGGCATACTTATAGATTCGAACCCCAGGATCACGAATCCGGTCTCCGTTTCTCGAAATTCCTATTTGTTTTGTGTTTTATGGCGTGTCAAAGTCTACGACGGAAAACTTTAGACATCTCTGAGCACCACATAAGTGAGGTTAGGACAGAATTTTGAACTATTTCGTCACCCACGGAATGTAAAGAAAGCATTCGATGCAAAAATTTTGAAATTTATTTTTTCTGGTGTGCACACGTTTTACCCCATAAGTCATTTAAAAATAAGAGATATCGCAAATCTAAGACTGGTCCTGGAGTCTACTCTCATTCAACTACCACTTGACCTGCCTAACTCAATTTTTTTTTCGGCACCCCCAAAAAATGGCAAGGTGCGGCCCTTCAATTTTCGACCCCTTGTCCAAACTTTAAACGTGAGTCAAGTCTGAACGGCTAAAGCCAGAATCTCCGGCAAAGTGGTCAAAGAAGGGTAATTTTTTGGTGAATTTTTCGGCACTTCGTAAGCTCGAAAATATGGAATAGAACCAGAGATATTTACAGTTTTAGTTTTCAGAAAAGTGCCAAAACAGGCCTTCAGCCGGGCAAGTCCACAAATGACCGTCACCGATTTCCATGACATTTGGCATACTTATAGATTCGAACCCCAGGATCACGAATCCGGTCTCCGTTTCTCAAAATTCCTATTTGTTTTGTGTTTTATGGCGTGTCAAAGTCTACGACGGAAAACTTTAGACATCTCTGAGCACCACATAAGTGAGGTTAGGACAGAATTTTGAACTATTTCGTCACCTACGGAATGTAAAGAAAGCATTCGATGCAAAAATTTTGAAATTTATTTTTTTTGGTGTGCACACGTTTTGCCCCATAAGTCATTTAAAAATAAGAGATATCGCAAATCTAAGACTGGTCCTGGAGTCTACTCTCATTCAACTACCACTTGACCTGCCTAACTCAATTTTTTTTTCGGCACCCCCAAAAAATGGCAAGGTGCGCCCCTTCAATTTTCGACCCCTTGTCCAAACTTTAAACGTGAGTCAAGTCTGAACGGCTAAAGCCAGAATCTCCGGCAAAGTGGTCAAAGAAGGGTAATTTTTTGGTGAATTTTTCGGCACTTCGTAAGCTCGAAAATATGGAATAGAACCAGAGATATTTACAGTTTTAGTTTTCAGAAAAGTGCCAAAACAGGCCTTCAGCCGGGCAAGTCCACAAATGACCGTCACCGATTTCCATGACATTTGGCATACTTATAGATTCGAACCCCAGGATCACGAATCCGGTCTCCGTTTCTCGAAATTCCTATTTGTTTTGTGTTTTATGGCGTGTCAAAGTCTACGACGGAAAACTTTAGACATCTCTGAGCACCACATAAGTGAGGTTAGGACAGAATTTTGAACTATTTCGTCACCTACGGAATGTAAAGAAAGCATTCGATGCAAAAATTTTGAAATTTATTTTTTTTGGTGTGCACACGTTTTGCCCCATAAGTCATTTAAAAATAAGAGATATCGCAAATCTAAGACTGGTCCTGGAGTCTACTCTCATTCAACTACCACTTGACCTGCCTAACTCAATTTTTTTTTCGGCACCCCCAAAAAATGGCGAGGTGCGCCCCTTCAATTTTCGACCCCTTGTCCAAACTTTAAACGTGAGTCAAGTCTGAACGGCTAAAGCCAGAATCTCCGGCAAAGTGGTCAAAGAAGGGTAACTTTTTGGTGAATTTTTCGGCACTTCGTAAGCTCGAAAATATGGAATAGAACCAGAGATATTTACAGTTTTAGTTTTCAGAAAAGTGCCAAAACAGGCCTTCAGCCGGGCAAGTCCACAAATGACCGTCACCGATTTCCATGACATTTGGCATACTTATAGATTCGAACCCCAGGATCACGAATCCGGTCTCCGTTTCTCGAAATTCCTATTTGTTTTGTGTTTTATGGCGTGTCAAAGTCTACGACGGAAAACTTTAGACATCTCTGAGCACCACATAAGTGAGGTTAGGACAGAATTTTGAACTATTTCGTCACCTACGGAATGTAAAGAAAGCATTCGATGCAAAAATTTTGAAATTTATTTTTTTTGGTGTGCACACGTTTTGCCCCATAAGTCATTTAAAAATAAGAGATATCGCAAATCTAAGACTGGTCCTGGAGTCTACTCTCATTCAACTACCACTTGACCTGCCTAACTCAATTTTTTTTTCGGCACCCCCAAAAAATGGCAAGGTGCGCCCCTTCAATTTTCGACCCCTTGTCCAAACTTTAAACGTGAGTCAAGTCTGAACGGCTAAAGCCAGAATCTCCGGCAAAGTGGTCAAAGAAGGGTAATTTTTTGGTGAATTTTTCGGCACTTCGTAAGCTCGAAAATATGGAATAGAACCAGAGATATTTACAGTTTTAGTTTTCAGAAAAGTGCCAAAACAGGCCTTCAGCCGGGCAAGTCCACAAATGACCGTCACCGATTTCCATGACATTTGGCATACTTATAGATTCGAACCCCAGGATCACGAATCCGGTCTCCGTTTCTCGAAATTCCTATTTGTTTTGTGTTTTATGGCGTGTCAAAGTCTACGACGGAAAACTTTAGACATCTCTGAGCACCACATAAGTGAGGTTAGGACAGAATTTTGAACTATTTCGTCACCTACGGAATGTAAAGAAAGCATTCGATGCAAAAATTTTGAAATTTATTTTTTTTGGTGTGCACACGTTTTGCCCCATAAGTCATTTAAAAATAAGAGATATCGCAAATCTAAGACTGGTCCTGGAGTCTACTCTCATTCAACTACCACTTGACCTGCCTAACTCAATTTTTTTTTCGGCACCCCCAAAAAATGGCGAGGTGCGCCCCTTCAATTTTCGACCGCTTGTCCAAATTTTAAACGTGAGTCAAGTCTGAACGGCTAAAGCCAGAATCTCCGGCAAAGTGGTCAAAGAAGGGTAATTTTTTGGTGAATTTTTCGGCACTTCGTAAGCTCGAAAATATGGAATAGAACCAGAGATATTTACAGTTTTAGTTTTCAGAAAAGTGCCAAAACAGGCCTTCAGCCGGGCAAGTCCACAAATGACCGTCACCGATTTCCATGACATTTGGCATACTTATAGATTCGAACCCCAGGATCACGAATCCGGTCTCCGTTTCTCGAAATTCCTATTTGTTTTGTGTTTTATGGCGTGTCAAAGTCTACGACGGAAAACTTTAGACATCTCTGAGCACCACATAAGTGAGGTTAGGACAGAATTTTGAACTATTTCGTCACCTACGGAATGTAAAGAAAGCATTCGATGCAAAAATTTTGAAATTTATTTTTTTTGGTGTGCACACGTTTTGCCCCATAAGTCATTTAAAAATAAGAGATATCGCAAATCTAAGACTGGTCCTGGAGTCTACTCTCATTCAACTACCACTTGACCTGCCTAACTCAATTTTTTTTTCGGCACCCCCAAAAAATGGCAAGGTGCGCCCCTTCAATTTTCGACCCCTTGTCCAAACTTTAAACGTGAGTCAAGTCTGAACGGCTAAAGCCAGAATCTCCGGCAAAGTGGTCAAAGAAGGGTAATTTTTTGGTGAATTTTTCGGCACTTCGTAAGCTCGAAAATATGGAATAGAACCAGAGATATTTACAGTTTTAGTTTTCAGAAAAGTGCCAAAACAGGCCTTCAGCCGGGCAAGTCCACAAATGACCGTCACCGATTTCCATGACATTTGGCATACTTATAGATTCGAACCCCAGGATCACGAATCCGGTCTCCGTTTCTCGAAATTCCTATTTGTTTTGTGTTTTATGGCGTGTCAAAGTCTACGACGGAAAACTTTAGACATCTCTGAGCACCACATAAGTGAGGTTAGGACAGAATTTTGAACTATTTCGTCACCTACGGAATGTAAAGAAAGCATTCGATGCAAAAATTTTGAAATTTATTTTTTTTGGTGTGCACACGTTTTGCCCCATAAGTCATTTAAAAATAAGAGATATCGCAAATCTAAGACTGGTCCTGGAGTCTACTCTCATTCAACTACCACTTGACCTGCCTAACTCAATTTTTTTTTCGGCACCCCCAAAAAGTGGCAAGGTGCGCCCCTTCAATTTTCGACCCCTTGTCCAAACTTTAAACGTGAGTCAAGTCTGAACGGCTAAAGCCAGAATCTCCGGCAAAGTGGTCAAAGAAGGGTAATTTTTTGGTGAATTTTTCGGCACTTCGTAAGCTCGAAAATATGGAATAGAACCAGAGATATTTACAGTTTTAGTTTTCAGAAAAGTGCCAAAACAGGCCTTCAGCCGGGCAAGTCCACAAATGACCGTCACCGATTTCCATGACATTTGGCATACTTATAGATTCGAACCCCAGGATCACGAATCCGGTCTCCGTTTCTCGAAATTCCTATTTGTTTTGTGTTTTATGGCGTGTCAAAGTCTACGACGGAAAACTTTAGACATCTCTGAGCACCACATAAGTGAGGTTAGGACAGAATTTTGAACTATTTCGTCACCTACGGAATGTAAAGAAAGCATTCGATGCAAAAATTTTGAAATTTATTTTTTTTGGTGTGCACACGTTTTGCCCCATAAGTCATTTAAAAATAAGAGATATCGCAAATCTAAGACTGGTCCTGGAGTCTACTCTCATTCAACTACCACTTGACCTGCCTAACTCAATTTTTTTTTCGGCACCCCCAAAAAATGGCAAGGTGCGCCCCTTCAATTTTCGACCCCTTGTCCAAACTTTAAACGTGAGTCAAGTCTGAACGGCTAAAGCCAGAATCTCCGGCAAAGTGGTCAAAGAAGGGTAATTTTTTGGTGAATTTTTCGGCACTTCGTAAGCTCGAAAATATGGAATAGAACCAGAGATATTTACAGTTTTAGTTTTCAGAAAAGTGCCAAAACAGGCCTTCAGCCGGGCAAGTCCACAAATGACCGTCACCGATTTCCATGACATTTGGCATACTTATAGATTCGAACCCCAGGATCACGAATCCGGTCTCCGTTTCTCGAAATTCCTATTTGTTTTGTGTTTTATGGCGTGTCAAAGTCTACGACGGAAAACTTTAGACATCTCTGAGCACCACATAAGTGAGGTTAGGACAGAATTTTGAACTATTTCGTCACCTACGGAATGTAAAGAAAGCATTCGATGCAAAAATTTTGAAATTTATTTTTTTTGGTGTGCACACGTTTTGCTCCATAAGTCATTTAAAAATAAGAGATATCGCAAATCTAAGACTGGTCCTGGAGTCTACTCTCATTCAACTACCACTTGACCTGCCTAACTCAATTTTTTTTTCGGCACCCCCAAAAAATGGCAAGGTGCGCCCCTTCAATTTTCGACCCCTTGTCCAAACTTTAAACGTGAGTCAAGTCTGAACGGCTAAAGCCAGAATCTCCGGCAAAGTGGTCAAAGAAGGGTAATTTTTTGGTGAATTTTTCGGCACTTCGTAAGCTCGAAAATATGGAATAGAACCAGAGATATTTACAGTTTTAGTTTTCAGAAAAGTGCCAAAACAGGCCTTCAGCCGGGCAAGTCCACAAATGACCGTCACCGATTTCCATGACATTTGGCATACTTATAGATTCGAACCCCAGGATCACGAATCCGGTCTCCGTTTCTCGAAATTCCTATTTGTTTTGTGTTTTATGGCGTGTCAAAGTCTACGACGGAAAACTTTAGACATCTCTGAGCACCACATAAGTGAGGTTAGGACAGAATTTTGAACTATTTCGTCACCTACGGAATGTAAAGAAAGCATTCGATGCAAAAATTTTGAAATTTATTTTTTTTGGTGTGCACACGTTTTGCCCCATAAGTCATTTAAAAATAAGAGATATCGCAAATCTAAGACTGGTCCTGGAGTCTACTCTCATTCAACTACCACTTGACCTGCCTAACTCAATTTTTTTTTCGGCACCCCCAAAAAATGGCAAGGTGCGCCCCTTCAATTTTCGACCCCTTGTCCAAACTTTAAACGTGAGTCAAGTCTGAACGGCTAAAGCCAGAATCTCCGGCAAAGTGGTCAAAGAAGGGTAATTTTTTGGTGAATTTTTCGGCACTTCGTAAGCTCGAAAATATGGAATAGAACCAGAGATATTTACAGTTTTAGTTTTCAGAAAAGTGCCAAAACAGGCCTTCAGCCGGGCAAGTCCACAAATGACCGTCACCGATTTCCATGACATTTGGCATACTTATAGATTCGAACCCCAGGATCACGAATCCGGTCTCCGTTTCTCGAAATTCCTATTTGTTTTGTGTTTTATGGCGTGTCAAAGTCTACGACGGAAAACTTTAGACATCTCTGAGCACCACATAAGTGAGGTTAGGACAGAATTTTGAACTATTTCGTCACCTACGGAATGTAAAGAAAGCATTCGATGCAAAAATTTTGAAATTTATTTTTTTTGGTGTGCACACGTTTTGCCCCATAAGTCATTTAAAAATAAGAGATATCGCAAATCTAAGACTGGTCCTGGAGTCTACTCTCATTCAACTACCACTTGACCTGCCTAACTCAATTTTTTTTTCGGCACCCCCAAAAAGTGGCAAGGTGCGCCCCTTCAATTTTCGACCCCTTGTCCAAACTTTAAACGTGAGTCAAGTCTAAACGGCTAAAGCCAGAATCTCCGGCAAAGTGGTCAAAGAAGGGTAATTTTTTGGTGAATTTTTCGGCACTTCGTAAGCTCGAAAATATGGAATAGAACCAGAGATATTTACAGTTTTAGTTTTCAGAAAAGTGCCAAAACAGGCCTTCAGCCGGGCAAGTCCACAAATGACCGTCACCGATTTCCATGACATTTGGCATACTTATAGATTCGAACCCCAGGATCACGAATCCGGTCTCCGTTTCTCGAAATTCCTATTTGTTTTGTGTTTTATGGCGTGTCAAAGTCTACGACGGAAAACTTTAGACATCTCTGAGCACCACATAAGTGAGGTTAGGACAGAATTTTGAACTATTTCGTCACCTACGGAATTTAAAGAAAGCATTCGATGCAAAAATTTTGAAATTTATTTTTTTTGGTGTGCACACGTTTTGCCCCATAAGTCATTTAAAAATAAGAGATATCGCAAATCTAAGACTGGCCCTGGAGTCTACTCTCATTCAACTACCACTTGACCTGCCTAACTCAATTTTTTTTTCGGCACCCCCAAAAAATGGCAAGGTGCGCCCCTTCAATTTTCGACCCCTTGTCCAAACTTTAAACGTGAGTCAAGTCTAAACGGCTAAAGCCAGAATCTCCGGCAAAGTGGTCAAAGAAGGGTAATTTTTTGGTGAATTTTTCGGCACTTCGTAAGCTCGAAAATATGGAATAGAACCAGAGATATTTACAGTTTTAGTTTTCAGAAAAGTGCCAAAACAGGCCTTCAGCCGGGCAAGTCCACAAATGACCGTCACCGATTTCCATGACATTTGGCATACTTATAGATTCGAACCCCAGGATCACGAATCCGGTCTCCGTTTCTCGAAATTCCTATTTGTTTTGTGTTTTATGGCGTGTCAAAGTCTACGACGGAAAACTTTAGACATCTCTGAGCACCACATAAGTGAGGTTAGGACAGAATTTTGAACTATTTCGTCACCTACGGAATGTAAAGAAAGCATTCGATGCAAAAATTTTGAAATTTATTTTTTTTGGTGTGCACACGTTTTGCCCCATAAGTCATTTAAAAATAAGAGATATCGCAAATCTAAGACTGGTCCTGGAGTCTACTCTCATTCAACTACCACTTGACCTGCCTAACTCAATTTTTTTTTCGGCACCCCCAAAAAATGGCAAGGTGCGCCCCTTCAATTTTCGACCCCTTGTCCAAACTTTAAACGTGAGTCAAGTCTGAACGGCTAAAGCCAGAATCTCCGGCAAAGTGGTCAAAGAAGGGTAATTTTTTGGTGAATTTTTCGGCACTTCGTAAGCTCGAAAATATGGAATAGAACCAGAGATATTTACAGTTTTAGTTTTCAGAAAAGTGCCAAAACAGGCCTTCAGCCGGGCAAGTCCACAAATGACCGTCACCGATTTCCATGACATTTGGCATACTTATAGATTCGAACCCCAGGATCACGAATCCGGTCTCCGTTTCTCGAAATTCCTATTTGTTTTGTGTTTTATGGCGTGTCAAAGTCTACGACGGAAAACTTTAGACATCTCTGAGCACCACATAAGTGAGGTTAGGACAGAATTTTGAACTATTTCGTCACCTACGGAATGTAAAGAAAGCATTCGATGCAAAAATTTTGAAATTTATTTTTTTTGGTGTGCACACGTTTTGCCCCATAAGTCATTTAAAAATAAGAGATATCGCAAATCTAAGACTGGTCCTGGAGTCTACTCTCATTCAACTACCACTTGACCTGCCTAACTCAATTTTTTTTTCGGCACCCCCAAAAAATGGCAAGGTGCGCCCCTTCAATTTTCGACCCCTTGTCCAAACTTTAAACGTGAGTCAAGTCTGAACGGCTAAAGCCAGAATCTCCGGCAAAGTGGTCAAAGAAGGGTAATTTTTTGGTGAATTTTTCGGCACTTCGTAAGCTCGAAAATATGGAATAGAACCAGAGATATTTACAGTTTTAGTTTTCAGAAAAGTGCCAAAACAGGCCTTCAGCCGGGCAAGTCCACAAATGACCGTCACCGATTTCCATGACATTTGGCATACTTATAGATTCGAACCCCAGGATCACGAATCCGGTCTCCGTTTCTCGAAATTCCTATTTGTTTTGTGTTTTATGGCGTGTCAAAGTCTACGACGGAAAACTTTAGACATCTCTGAGCACCACATAAGTGAGGTTAGGACAGAATTTTGAACTATTTCGTCACCTACGGAATGTAAAGAAAGCATTCGATGCAAAAATTTTGAAATTTATTTTTTTTGGTGTGCACACGTTTTGCCCCATAAGTCATTTAAAAATAAGAGATATCGCAAATCTAAGACTGGCCCTGGAGTCTACTCTCATTCAACTACCACTTGACCTGCCTAACTCAATTTTTTTTTCGGCACCCCCAAAAAATGGCAAGGTGCGCCCCTTCAATTTTCGACCCCTTGTCCAAACTTTAAACGTGAGTCAAGTCTAAACGGCTAAAGCCAGAATCTCCGGCAAAGTGGTCAAAGAAGGGTAATTTTTTGGTGAATTTTTCGGCACTTCGTAAGCTCGAAAATATGGAATAGAACCAGAGATATTTACAGTTTTAGTTTTCAGAAAAGTGCCAAAACAGGCCTTCAGCCGGGCAAGTCCACAAATGACCGTCACCGATTTCCATGACATTTGGCATACTTATAGATTCGAACCCCAGGATCACGAATCCGGTCTCCGTTTCTCGAAATTCCTATTTGTTTTGTGTTTTATGGCGTGTCAAAGTCTACGACGGAAAACTTTAGACATCTCTGAGCACCACATAAGTGAGGTTAGGACAGAATTTTGAACTATTTCGTCACCTACGGAATGTAAAGAAAGCATTCGATGCAAAAATTTTGAAATTTATTTTTTTTGGTGTGCACACGTTTTGCCCCATAAGTCATTTAAAAATAAGAGATATCGCAAATCTAAGACTGGTCCTGGAGTCTACTCTCATTCAACTACCACTTGACCTGCCTAACTCAATTTTTTTTTCGGCACCCCCAAAAAGTGGCAAGGTGCGCCCCTTCAATTTTCGACCCCTTGTCCAAACTTTAAACGTGAGTCAAGTCTGAACGGCTAAAGCCAGAATCTCCGGCAAAGTGGTCAAAGAAGGGTAATTTTTTGGTGAATTTTTCGGCACTTCGTAAGCTCGAAAATATGGAATAGAACCAGAGATATTTACAGTTTTAGTTTTCAGAAAAGTGCCAAAACAGGCCTTCAGCCGGGCAAGTCCACAAATGACCGTCACCGATTTCCATGACATTTGGCATACTTATAGATTCGAACCCCAGGATCACGAATCCGGTCTCCGTTTCTCGAAATTCCTATTTGTTTTGTGTTTTATGGCGTGTCAAAGTCTACGACGGAAAACTTTAGACATCTCTGAGCACCACATAAGTGAGGTTAGGACAGAATTTTGAACTATTTCGTCACCTACGGAATGTAAAGAAAGCATTCGATGCAAAAATTTTGAAATTTATTTTTTTTGGTGTGCACACGTTTTGCCCCATAAGTCATTTAAAAATAAGAGATATCGCAAATCTAAGACTGGTCCTGGAGTCTACTCTCATTCAACTACCACTTGACCTGCCTAACTCAATTTTTTTTGCGGCACCCCCAAAAAATGGCAAGGTGCGCCCCTTCAATTTTCGACCCCTTGTCCAAACTTTAAACGTGAGTCAAGTCTGAACGGCTAAAGCCAGAATCTCCGGCAAAGTGGTCAAAGAAGGGTAATTTTTTGGTGAATTTTTCGGCACTTCGTAAGCTCGAAAATATGGAATAGAACCAGAGATATTTACAGTTTTAGTTTTCAGAAAAGTGCCAAAACAGGCCTTCAGCCGGGCAAGTCCACAAATGACCGTCACCGATTTCCATGACATTTGGCATACTTATAGATTCGAACCCCAGGATCACGAATCCGGTCTCCGTTTCTCGAAATTCCTATTTGTTTTGTGTTTTATGGCGTGTCAAAGTCTACGACGGAAAACTTTAGACATCTCTGAGCACCACATAAGTGAGGTTAGGACAGAATTTTGAACTATTTCGTCACCTACGGAATGTAAAGAAAGCATTCGATGCAAAAATTTTGAAATTTATTTTTTTTGGTGTGCACACGTTTTGCCCCATAAGTCATTTAAAAATAAGAGATATCGCAAATCTAAGACTGGTCCTGGAGTCTACTCTCATTCAACTACCACTTGACCTGCCTAACTCAATTTTTTTTTCGGCACCCCCAAAAAGTGGCAAGGTGCGCCCCTTCAATTTTCGACCCCTTGTCCAAACTTTAAACGTGAGTCAAGTCTAAACGGCTAAAGCCAGAATCTCCGGCAAAGTGGTCAAAGAAGGGTAATTTTTTGGTGAATTTTTCGGCACTTCGTAAGCTCGAAAATATGGAATAGAACCAGAGATATTTACAGTTTTAGTTTTCAGAAAAGTGCCAAAACAGGCCTTCAGCCGGGCAAGTCCACAAATGACCGTCACCGATTTCCATGACATTTGGCATACTTATAGATTCGAACCCCAGGATCACGAATCCGGTCTCCGTTTCTCGAAATTCCTATTTGTTTTGTGTTTTATGGCGTGTCAAAGTCTACGACGGAAAACTTTAGACATCTCTGAGCACCACATAAGTGAGGTTAGGACAGAATTTTGAACTATTTCGTCACCTACGGAATTTAAAGAAAGCATTCGATGCAAAAATTTTGAAATTTATTTTTTTTGGTGTGCACACGTTTTGCCCCATAAGTCATTTAAAAATAAGAGATATCGCAAATCTAAGACTGGCCCTGGAGTCTACTCTCATTCAACTACCACTTGACCTGCCTAACTCAATTTTTTTTTCGGCACCCCCAAAAAATGGCAAGGTGCGCCCCTTCAATTTTCGACCCCTTGTCCAAACTTTAAACGTGAGTCAAGTCTAAACGGCTAAAGCCAGAATCTCCGGCAAAGTGGTCAAAGAAGGGTAATTTTTTGGTGAATTTTTCGGCACTTCGTAAGCTCGAAAATATGGAATAGAACCAGAGATATTTACAGTTTTAGTTTTCAGAAAAGTGCCAAAACAGGCCTTCAGCCGGGCAAGTCCACAAATGACCGTCACCGATTTCCATGACATTTGGCATACTTATAGATTCGAACCCCAGGATCACGAATCCGGTCTCCGTTTCTCGAAATTCCTATTTGTTTTGTGTTTTATGGCGTGTCAAAGTCTACGACGGAAAACTTTAGACATCTCTGAGCACCACATAAGTGAGGTTAGGACAGAATTTTGAACTATTTCGTCACCTACGGAATGTAAAGAAAGCATTCGATGCAAAAATTTTGAAATTTATTTTTTTTGGTGTGCACACGTTTTGCCCCATAAGTCATTTAAAAATAAGAGATATCGCAAATCTAAGACTGGTCCTGGAGTCTACTCTCATTCAACTACCACTTGACCTGCCTAACTCAATTTTTTTTTCGGCACCCCCAAAAAATGGCAAGGTGCGCCCCTTCAATTTTCGACCCCTTGTCCAAACTTTAAACGTGAGTCAAGTCTGAACGGCTAAAGCCAGAATCTCCGGCAAAGTGGTCAAAGAAGGGTAATTTTTTGGTGAATTTTTCGGCACTTCGTAAGCTCGAAAATATGGAATAGAACCAGAGATATTTACAGTTTTAGTTTTCAGAAAAGTGCCAAAACAGGCCTTCAGCCGGGCAAGTCCACAAATGACCGTCACCGATTTCCATGACATTTGGCATACTTATAGATTCGAACCCCAGGATCACGAATCCGGTCTCCGTTTCTCGAAATTCCTATTTGTTTTGTGTTTTATGGCGTGTCAAAGTCTACGACGGAAAACTTTAGACATCTCTGAGCACCACATAAGTGAGGTTAGGACAGAATTTTGAACTATTTCGTCACCTACGGAATGTAAAGAAAGCATTCGATGCAAAAATTTTGAAATTTATTTTTTTTGGTGTGCACACGTTTTGCCCCATAAGTCATTTAAAAATAAGAGATATCGCAAATCTAAGACTGGCCCTGGAGTCTACTCTCATTCAACTACCACTTGACCTGCCTAACTCAATTTTTTTTTCGGCACCCCCAAAAAATGGCAAGGTGCGCCCCTTCAATTTTCGACCCCTTGTCCAAACTTTAAACGTGAGTCAAGTCTAAACGGCTAAAGCCAGAATCTCCGGCAAAGTGGTCAAAGAAGGGTAATTTTTTGGTGAATTTTTCGGCACTTCGTAAGCTCGAAAATATGGAATAGAACCAGAGATATTTACAGTTTTAGTTTTCAGAAAAGTGCCAAAACAGGCCTTCAGCCGGGCAAGTCCACAAATGACCGTCACCGATTTCCATGACATTTGGCATACTTATAGATTCGAACCCCAGGATCACGAATCCGGTCTCCGTTTCTCGAAATTCCTATTTGTTTTGTGTTTTATGGCGTGTCAAAGTCTACGACGGAAAACTTTAGACATCTCTGAGCACCACATAAGTGAGGTTAGGACAGAATTTTGAACTATTTCGTCACCTACGGAATGTAAAGAAAGCATTCGATGCAAAAATTTTGAAATTTATTTTTTTTGGTGTGCACACGTTTTGCCCCATAAGTCATTTAAAAATAAGAGATATCGCAAATCTAAGACTGGTCCTGGAGTCTACTCTCATTCAACTACCACTTGACCTGCCTAACTCAATTTTTTTTTCGGCACCCCCAAAAAATGGCAAGGTGCGCCCCTTCAATTTTCGACCCCTTGTCCAAACTTTAAACGTGAGTCAAGTCTGAACGGCTAAAGCCAGAATCTCCGGCAAAGTGGTCAAAGAAGGGTAATTTTTTGGTGAATTTTTCGGCACTTCGTAAGCTCGAAAATATGGAATAGAACCAGAGATATTTACAGTTTTAGTTTTCAGAAAAGTGCCAAAACAGGCCTTCAGCCGGGCAAGTCCACAAATGACCGTCACCGATTTCCATGACATTTGGCATACTTATAGATTCGAACCCCAGGATCACGAATCCGGTCTCCGTTTCTCGAAATTCCTATTTGTTTTGTGTTTTATGGCGTGTCAAAGTCTACGACGGAAAACTTTAGACATCTCTGAGCACCACATAAGTGAGGTTAGGACAGAATTTTGAACTATTTCGTCACCTACGGAATGTAAAGAAAGCATTCGATGCAAAAATTTTGAAATTTATTTTTTTTGGTGTGCACACGTTTTGCCCCATAAGTCATTTAAAAATAAGAGATATCGCAAATCTAAGACTGGTCCTGGAGTCTACTCTCATTCAACTACCACTTGACCTGCCTAACTCAATTTTTTTTTCGGCACCCCCAAAAAGTGGCCAGGTGCGCCCCTTCAATTTTCGACCCCTTGTCCAAACTTTAAACGTGAGTCAAGTCTGAACGGCTAAAGCCAGAATCTCCGGCAAAGTGGTCAAAGAAGGGTAATTTTTTGGTGAATTTTTCGGCACTTCGTAAGCTCGAAAATATGGAATAGAACCAGAGATATTTACAGTTTTAGTTTTCAGAAAAGTTCCAAAACAGGCCTTCAGCCGGGCAAGTCCACAAATGACCGTCACCGATTTCCATGACATTTGGCATACTTATAGATTCGAACCCCAGGATCACGAATCCGGTCTCCGTTTCTCGAAATTCCTATTTGTTTTGTGTTTTATGGCGTGTCAAAGTCTACGACGGAAAACTTTAGACATCTCTGAGCACCACATAAGTGAGGTTAGGACAGAATTTTGAACTATTTCGTCACCTACGGAATGTAAAGAAAGCATTCGATGCAAAAATTTTGAAATTTATTTTTTTTGGTGTGCACACGTTTTGCCCCATAAGTCATTTAAAAATAAGAGATATCGCAAATCTAAGACTGGTCCTGGAGTCTACTCTCATTCAACTACCACTTGACCTGCCTAACTCAATTTTTTTTTCGGCACCCCCAAAAAATGGCAAGGTGCGCCCCTTCAATTTTCGACCCCTTGTCCAAACTTTAAACGTGAGTCAAGTCTGAACGGCTAAAGCCAGAATCTCCGGCAAAGTGGTCAAAGAAGGGTAATTTTTTGGTGAATTTTTCGGCACTTCGTAAGCTCGAAAATATGGAATAGAACCAGAGATATTTACAGTTTTAGTTTTCAGAAAAGTGCCAAAACAGGCCTTCAGCCGGGCAAGTCCACAAATGACCGTCACCGATTTCCATGACATTTGGCATACTTATAGATTCGAACCCCAGGATCACGAATCCGGTCTCCGTTTCTCGAAATTCCTATTTGTTTTGTGTTTTATGGCGTGTCAAAGTCTACGACGGAAAACTTTAGACATCTCTGAGCACCACATAAGTGAGGTTAGGACAGAATTTTGAACTATTTCGTCACCTACGGAATGTAAAGAAAGCATTCGATGCAAAAATTTTGAAATTTATTTTTTTTGGTGTGCACACGTTTTGCCCCATAAGTCATTTAAAAATAAGAGATATCGCAAATCTAAGACTGGTCCTGGAGTCTACTCTCATTCAACTACCACTTGACCTGCCTAACTCAATTTTTTTTGCGGCACCCCCAAAAAATGGCAAGGTGCGCCCCTTCAATTTTCGACCCCTTGTCCAAACTTTAAACGTGAGTCAAGTCTGAACGGCTAAAGCCAGAATCTCCGGCAAAGTGGTCAAAGAAGGGTAATTTTTTGGTGAATTTTTCGGCACTTCGTAAGCTCGAAAATATGGAATAGAACCAGAGATATTTACAGTTTTAGTTTTCAGAAAAGTGCCAAAACAGGCCTTCAGCCGGGCAAGTCCACAAATGACCGTCACCGATTTCCATGACATTTGGCATACTTATAGATTCGAACCCCAGGATCACGAATCCGGTCTCCGTTTCTCGAAATTCCTATTTGTTTTGTGTTTTATGGCGTGTCAAAGTCTACGACGGAAAACTTTAGACATCTCTGAGCACCACATAAGTGAGGTTAGGACAGAATTTTGAACTATTTCGTCACCTACGGAATGTAAAGAAAGCATTCGATGCAAAAATTTTGAAATTTATTTTTTTTGGTGTGCACACGTTTTGCCCCATAAGTCATTTAAAAATAAGAGATATCGCAAATCTAAGACTGGTCCTGGAGTCTACTCTCATTCAACTACCACTTGACCTGCCTAACTCAATTTTTTTTTCGGCACCCCCAAAAAATGGCAAGGTGCGCCCCTTCAATTTTCGACCCCTTGTCCAAACTTTAAACGTGAGTCAAGTCTAAACGGCTAAAGCCAGAATCTCCGGCAAAGTGGTCAAAGAAGGGTAATTTTTTGGTGAATTTTTCGGCACTTCGTAAGCTCGAAAA
Organism: Tenodera sinensis; assembly: GCA_030765045.1. Lineage (NCBI taxonomy): Eukaryota > Metazoa > Arthropoda > Insecta > Mantodea > Mantidae > Tenodera > Tenodera sinensis. Next base: position 388,405 of record JAUKNM010000104.1, read on the forward strand.
TATGGAATAGAACCAGAGATATTTACAGTTTTAGTTTTCAGAAAAGTGCCAAAACAGGCCTTCAGCCGGGCAAGTCCACAAATGACCGTCACCGATTTCCATGACATTTGGCATACTTACTGATTCGAACCCCAGGATCACGAATCCGGTCTCCGTTTCTCGAAATTCCTATTTGTTTTGTGTTTTATGGCGTGTCAAAGTCTACGACGGAAAACTTTAGACATCTCTGAGCACCACATAAGTGAGGTTAGGACAGAATTTTGAACTATTTCGTCACCTACGGAATGTAAAGAAAGCATTCGATGCAAAAATTTTGAAATTTATTTTTTTTGGTGTGCACACGTTTTGCCCCATAAGTCATTTAAAAATAAGAGATATCGCAAATCTAAGACTGGTCCTGGAGTCTACTCTCATTCAACTACCACTTGACCTGCCTAACTAGATTTTTTTTTCGGCACCCCCAAAAAATGGCAAGGTGCGCCCCTTCAATTTTCGACCCCTTGTCCAAACTTTAAACGTGAGTCAAGTCTGAACGGCTAAAGCCAGAATCTCCGGCAAAGTGGTCAAAGAAGGGTAATTTTTTGGTGAATTTTTCGGCACTTCGTAAGCTCGAAAATATGGAATAGAACCAGAGATATTTACAGTTTTAGTTTTCAGAGAAGTGCCAAAACAGGCCTTCAGCCGGGCAAGTCCACAAATGACCGTCACCGATTTCCATGACATTTGGCATACTTATAGATTCGAACCCCAGGATCACGAATCCGGTCTCCGTTTCTCGAAATTCCTATTTGTTTTGTGTTTTATGGCGTGTCAAAGTCTACGACGGAAAACTTTAGACATCTCTGAGCACCACATAAGTGAGGTTAGGACAGAATTTTGAAATATTTCGTCACCTACGGAATGTAAAGAAAGCATTCGATGCAAAAATTTTGAAATTTATTTTTTTTGGTGTGCACACGTTTTGCCCCATAAGTCATTTAAAAATAAGAGATATCGCAAATCTAAGACTGGTCCTGGAGTCTACTCTCATTCAACTACCACTTGACCTGCCTAACTCAATTTTTTTTTCGGCACCCCCAAAAAATGGCAAGGTGCGCCCCTTTTATTTTCGACCCCTTGTCCAAACTTTAAACGTGAGTCAAGTCTGAACGGCTAAAGCCAGAATCTCCGGCAAAGTGGTCAAAGAAGGGTAATTTTTTGGTGAATTTTTCGGCACTTCGTAAGCTCGAAAATATGGAATAGAACCAGAGATATTTACAGTTTTAGTTTTCAGAAAAGTGCCAAAACAGGCCTTCAGCCGGGCAAGTCCACAAATGACCGTCACCGATTTCCATGACATTTGGCATACTTATAGATTCGAACCCCAGGATCACGAATCCGGTCTCCGTTTCTCGAAATTCCTATTTGTTTTGTGTTTTATGGCGTGTCAAAGTCTACGACGGAAAACTTTAGACATCTCTGAGCACCACATAAGTGAGGTTAGGACAGAATTTTGAACTATTTCGTCACCTACGGAATGTAAAGAAAGCATTCGATGCAAAAATTTTGAAATTTATTTTTTTTGGTGTGCACACGTTTTGCCCCATAAGTCATTTAAAAATAAGAGATATCGCAAATCTAAGACTGGTCCTGGAGTCTACTCTCATTCAACTACCACTTGACCTGCCTAACTCAATTTTTTTTGCGGCACCCCCAAAAAATGGCAAGGTGCGCCCCTTCAATTTTCGACCCCTTGTCCAAACTTTAAACGTGAGTCAAGTCTGAACGGCTAAAGCCAGAATCTCCGGCAAAGTGGTCAAAGAAGGGTAATTTTTTGGTGAATTTTTCGGCACTTCGTAAGCTCGAAAATATGGAATAGAACCAGAGATATTTACAGTTTTAGTTTTCAGGAAAGTGCCAAAACAGGCCTTCAGCCGGGCAAGTCCACAAATGACCGTCACCGATTTCCATGACATTTGGCATACTTATAGATTCGAACCCCAGGATCACGAATCCGGTCTCCGTTTCTCGAAATTCCTATTTGTTTTGTGTTTTATGGCGTGTCAAAGTCTACGACGGAAAACTTTAGACATCTCTGAGCACCACATAAGTGAGGTTAGGACAGAATTTTGAACTATTTCGTCACCTACGGAATGTAAAGAAAGCATTCGATGCAAAAATTTTGAAATTTATTTTTTTTGGTGTGCACACGTTTTGCCCCATAAGTCATTTAAAAATAAGAGATATCGCAAATCTAAGACTGGTCCTGGAGTCTACTCTCATTCAACTACCACTTGACCTGCCTAACTCAATTTTTTTTTCGGCACCCCCAAAAAGTGGCAAGGTGCGCCCCTTCAATTTTCGACCCCTTGTCCAAACTTTAAACGTGAGTCAAGTCTGAACGGCTAAAGCCAGAATCTCCGGCAAAGTGGTCAAAGAAGGGTAATTTTTTGGTGAATTTTTCGGCACTTCGTAAGCTCGAAAATATGGAATAGAACCAGAGATATTTACAGTTTTAGTTTTCAGAAAAGTGCCAAAACAGGCCTTCAGCCGGGCAAGTCCACAAATGACCGTCACCGATTTCCATGACATTTGGCATACTTATAGATTCGAACCCCAGGATCACGAATCCGGTCTCCGTTTCTCGAAATTCCTATTTGTTTTGTGTTTTATGGCGTGTCAAAGTCTACGACGGAAAACTTTAGACATCTCTGAGCACCACATAAGTGAGGTTAGGACAGAATTTTGAACTATTTCGTCACCTACGGAATGTAAAGAAAGCATTCGATGCAAAAATTTTGAAATTTATTTTTTTTGGTGTGCACACGTTTTGCCCCATAAGTCATTTAAAAATAAGAGATATCGCAAATCTAAGACTGGTCCTGGAGTCTACTCTCATTCAACTACCACTTGACCTGCCTAACTCAATTTTTTTTTCGGCACCCCCAAAAAATGGCAAGGTGCGCCCCTTCAATTTTCGACCCCTTGTCCAAACTTTAAACGTGAGTCAAGTCTGAACGGCTAAAGCCAGAATCTCCGGCAAAGTGGTCAAAGAAGGGTAATTTTTTGGTGAATTTTTCGGCACTTCGTAAGCTCGAAAATATGGAATAGAACCAGAGATATTTACAGTTTTAGTTTTCAGAAAAGTGCCAAAACAGGCCTTCAGCCGGGCAAGTCCACAAATGACCGTCACCGATTTCCATGACATTTGGCATACTTATAGATTCGAACCCCAGGATCACGAATCCGGTCTCCGTTTCTCGAAATTCCTATTTGTTTTGTGTTTTATGGCGTGTCAAAGTCTACGACGGAAAACTTTAGACATCTCTGAGCACCACATAAGTGAGGTTAGGACAGAATTTTGAACTATTTCGTCACCTACGGAATGTAAAGAAAGCATTCGATGCAAAAATTTTGAAATTTATTTTTTTTGGTGTGCACACGTTTTGCCCCATAAGTCATTTAAAAATAAGAGATATCGCAAATCTAAGACTGGTCCTGGAGTCTACTCTCATTCAACTACCACTTGACCTGCCTAACTCAATTTTTTTTGCGGCACCCCCAAAAAATGGCCCTTCAATTTTCGACCCCTTGTCCAAACTTTAAACGTGAGTCAAGTCTGAACGGCTAAAGCCAGAATCTCCGGCAAAGTGGTCAAAGAAGGGTAATTTTTTGGTGAATTTTTCGGCACTTCGTAAGCTCGAAAATATGGAATAGAACCAGAGATATTTACAGTTTTAGTTTTCAGAAAAGTGCCAAAACAGGCCTTCAGCCGGGCAAGTCCACAAATGACCGTCACCGATTTCCATGACATTTGGCATACTTATAGATTCGAACCCCAGGATCACGAATCCGGTCTCCGTTTCTCGAAATTCCTATTTGTTTTGTGTTTTATGGCGTGTCAAAGTCTACGACGGAAAACTTTAGACATCTCTGAGCACCACATAAGTGAGGTTAGGACAGAATTTTGAACTATTTCGTCACCTACGGAATGTAAAGAAAGCATTCGATGCAAAAATTTTGAAATTTATTTTTTTTGGTGTGCACACGTTTTGCCCCATAAGTCATTTAAAAATAAGAGATATCGCAAATCTAAGACTGGTCCTGGAGTCTACTCTCATTCAACTACCACTTGACCTGCCTAACTCAATTTTTTTTTCGGCACCCCCAAAAAATGGCAAGGTGCGCCCCTTCAATTTTCGACCCCTTGTCCAAACTTTAAACGTGAGTCAAGTCTGAACGGCTAAAGCCAGAATCTCCGGCAAAGTGGTCAAAGAAGGGTAATTTTTTGGTGAATTTTTCGGCACTTCGTAAGCTCGAAAATATGGAATAGAACCAGAGATATTTACAGTTTTAGTTTTCAGAAAAGTGCCAAAACAGGCCTTCAGCCGGGCAAGTCCACAAATGACCGTCACCGATTTCCATGACATTTGGCATACTTATAGATTCGAACCCCAGGATCACGAATCCGGTCTCCGTTTCTCGAAATTCCTATTTGTTTTGTGTTTTATGGCGTGTCAAAGTCTACGACGGAAAACTTTAGACATCTCTGAGCACCACATAAGTGAGGTTAGGACAGAATTTTGAACTATTTCGTCACCTACGGAATGTAAAGAAAGCATTCGATGCAAAAATTTTGAAATTTATTTTTTTTGGTGTGCACACGTTTTGCCCCATAAGTCATTTAAAAATAAGAGATATCGCAAATCTAAGACTGGTCCTGGAGTCTACTCTCATTCAACTACCACTTGACCTGCCTAACTCAATTTTTTTTTCGGCACCCCCAAAAAGTGGCAAGGTGCGCCCCTTCAATTTTCGACCCCTTGTCCAAACTTTAAACGTGAGTCAAGTCTAAACGGCTAAAGCCAGAATCTCCGGCAAAGTGGTCAAAGAAGGGTAATTTTTTTGTGAATTTTTCGGCACTTCTTAAGCTCGAAAATATGGAATAGAACCAGAGATATTTACAGTTTTAGTTTTCAGAAAAGTGCCAAAACAGGCCTTCAGCCGGATAAGTCCACAAATGACCGTCACCGATTTCCATGACATTTGGCATACTTATAGATTCGAACCCCAGGATCACGAATCCGGTCTCCGTTTCTCGAAATTCCTATTTGTTTTGTGTTTTATGGCGTGTCAAAGTCTACGACGGAAAACTCTAGACATCTCTGAGCACCACATAAGTGAGGTTAGGACAGAATTTTGAACTATTTCGTCACCTACGGAATGTAAAGAAAGCATTCGATGCAAAAATTTTGAAATTTATTTTTTTTGGTGTGCACACGTTTTGCCCCATAAGTCATTTAAAAATAAGAGATATCGCAAATCTAAGACTGGCCCTGGAGTCTACTCTCATTCAACTACCACTTGACCTGCCTAACTCAATTTTTTTTTCGGCACCCCCAAAAAATGGCAAGGTGCGCCCCTTCAATTTTCGACCCCTTGTCCAAACTTTAAACGTGAGTCAAGTCTAAACGGCTAAAGCCAGAATCTCCGGCAAAGTGGTCAAAGAAGGGTAATTTTTTGGTGAATTTTTCGGCACTTCGTAAGCTCGAAAATATGGAATAGAACCAGAGATATTTACAGTTTTAGTTTTCAGAAAAGTGCCAAAACAGGCCTTCAGCCGGGCAAGTCCACAAATGACCGTCACCGATTTCCATGACATTTGGCATACTTACTGATTCGAACCCCAGGATCACGAATCCGGTCTCCGTTTCTCGAAATTCCTATTTGTTTTGTGTTTTATGGCGTGTCAAAGTCTACGACGGAAAACTTTAGACATCTCTGAGCACCACATAAGTGAGGTTAGGACAGAATTTTGAACTATTTCGTCACCTACGGAATGTAAAGAAAGCATTCGATGCAAAAATTTTGAAATTTATTTTTTTTGGTGTGCACACGTTTTGCCCCATAAGTCATTTAAAAATAAGAGATATCGCAAATCTAAGACTGGTCCTGGAGTCTACTCTCATTCAACTACCACTTGACCTGCCTAACTCAATTTTTTTTTCGGCACCCCCAAAAAATGGCAAGGTGCGCCCCTTCAATTTTCGACCCCTTGTCCAAACTTTAAACGTGAGTCAAGTCTGAACGGCTAAAGCCAGAATCTCCGGCAAAGTGGTCAAAGAAGGGTAATTTTTTGGTGAATTTTTCGGCACTTCGTAAGCTCGAAAATATGGAATAGAACCAGAGATATTTACAGTTTTAGTTTTCAGAAAAGTGCCAAAACAGGCCTTCAGCCGGGCAAGTCCACAAATGACCGTCACCGATTTCCATGACATTTGGCATACTTATAGATTCGAACCCCAGGATCACGAATCCGGTCTCCGTTTCTCGAAATTCCTATTTGTTTTGTGTTTTATGGCGTGTCAAAGTCTACGACGGAAAACTTTAGACATCTCTGAGCACCACATAAGTGAGGTTAGGACAGAATTTTGAACTATTTCGTCACCTACGGAATGTAAAGAAAGCATTCGATGCAAAAATTTTGAAATTTATTTTTTTTGGTGTGCACACGTTTTGCCCCATAAGTCATTTAAAAATAAGAGATATCGCAAATCTAAGACTGGTCCTGGAGTCTACTCTCATTCAACTACCACTTGACCTGCCTAACTCAATTTTTTTTTCGGCACCCCCAAAAAATGGCAAGGTGCGCCCCTTCAATTTTCGACCCCTTGTCCAAACTTTAAACGTGAGTCAAGTCTGAACGGCTAAAGCCAGAATCTCCGGCAAAGTGGTAAAAGAAGGGTAATGTTTTGGTGAATTTTTCGGCACTTCGTAAGCTCGAAAATATGGAATAGAACCAGAGATATTTACAGTTTTAGTTTTCAGAAAAGTGCCAAAACAGGCCTTCAGCCGGGCAAGTCCACAAATGACCGTCACCGATTTCCATGACATTTGGCATACTTATAGATTCGAACCCCAGGATCACGAATCCGGTCTCCGTTTCTCGAAATTCCTATTTGTTTTGTGTTTTATGGCGTGTCAAAGTCTACGACGGAAAACTTTAGACATCTCTGAGCACCACATAAGTGAGGTTAGGACAGAATTTTGAACTATTTCGTCACCTACGGAATGTAAAGAAAGCATTCGATGCAAAAATTTTGAAATTTATTTTTTTTGGTGTGCACACGTTTTGCCCCATAAGTCATTTAAAAATAAGAGATATCGCAAATCTAAGACTGGTCCTGGAGTCTACTCTCATTCAACTACCACTTGACCTGCCTAACTCAATTTTTTTTCGGCACCCCCAAAAAGTGGCAAGGTGCGCCCCTTCAATTTTCGACCCCTTGTCCAAACTTTAAACGTGAGTCAAGTCTGAACGGCTAAAGCCAGAATCTCCGGCAAAGTGGTCAAAGAAGGGTAATTCTTTGGTGAATTTTTCGGCACTTCGTAAGCTCGAAAATATGGAATAGAACCAGAGATATTTACAGTTTTAGTTTTCAGAAAAGTGCCAAAACAGGCCTTCAGCCGGGCAAGTCCACAAATGACCGTCACCGATTTCCATGACATTTGGCATACTTATAGATTCGAACCCCAGGATCACGAATCCGGTCTCCGTTTCTCGAAATTCCTATTTGTTTTGTGTTTTATGGCGTGTCAAAGTCTACGACGGAAAACTTTAGACATCTCTGAGCACCACATAAGTGAGGTTAGGACAGAATTTTGAACTATTTCGTCACCTACGGAATGTAAAGAAAGCATTCGATGCAAAAATTTTGAAATTTATTTTTTTTGGTGTGCACACGTTTTGCCCCATAAGTCATTTAAAAATAAGAGATATCGCAAATCTAAGACTGGTCCTGGAGTCTACTCTCATTCAACTACCACTTGACCTGCCTAACTCAATTTTTTTTTCGGCACCCCCAAAAAATGGCAAGGTGCGCCCCTTCAATTTTCGACCCCTTGTCCAAACTTTAAACGTGAGTCAAGTCTGAACGGCTAAAGCCAGAATCTCCGGCAAAGTGGTCAAAGAAGGGTAATTTTTTGGTGAATTTTTCGGCACTTCGTAAGCTCGAAAATATGGAATAGAACCAGAGATATTTACAGTTTTAGTTTTCAGAAAAGTGCCAAAACAGGCCTTCAGCCGGGCAAGTCCACAAATGACCGTCACCGATTTCCATGACATTTGGCATACTTATAGATTCGAACCCCAGGATCACGAATCCGGTCTCCGTTTCTCGAAATTCCTATTTGTTTTGTGTTTTATGGCGTGTCAAAGTCTACGACGGAAAACTTTAGACATCTCTGAGCACCACATAAGTGAGGTTAGGACAGAATTTTGAACTATTTCGTCACCTACGGAATGTAAAGAAAGCATTCGATGCAAAAATTTTGAAATTTATTTTTTTTGGTGTGCACACGTTTTGCCCCATAAGTCATTTAAAAATAAGAGATATCGCAAATCTAAGACTGGCCCTGGAGTCTACTCTCATTCAACTACCACTTGACCTGCCTAACTCAATTTTTTTTTCGGCACCCCGAAAAAATGGCAAGGTGCGCCCCTTCAATTTTCGACCCCTTGTCCAAACTTTAAACGTGAGTCAAGTCTAAACGGCTAAAGCCAGAATCTCCGGCAAAGTGGTCAAAGAAGGGTAATTTTTTGGTGAATTTTTCGGCACTTCGTAAGCTCGAAAATATGGAATAGAACCAGAGATATTTACAGTTTTAGTTTTCAGAAAAGTGCCAAAACAGGCCTTCAGCCGGGCAAGTCCACAAATGACCGTCACCGATTTCCATTACATTTGGCATACTTATAGATTCGAACCCCAGGATCACGAATCCGGTCTCCGTTTCTCGAAATTCCTATTTGTTTTGTGTTTTATGGCGTGTCAAAGTCTACGACGGAAAACTTTAGACATCTCTGAGCACCACATAAGTGAGGTTAGGACAGAATTTTGAAATATTTCGTCACCTACGGAATGTAAAGAAAGCATTCGATGCAAAAATTTTGAAATTTATTTTTTTTGGTGTGCACACGTTTTGCCCCATAAGTCATTTAAAAATAAGAGATATCGCAAATCTAAGACTGGTCCTGGAGTCTACTCTCATTCAACTACCACTTGACCTGCCTAACTCAATTTTTTTTTCGGCACCCCCAAAAAATGGCAAGGTGCGCCCCTTCAATTTTCGACCCCTTGTCCAAACTTTAAACGTGAGTCAAGTCTGAACGGCTAAAGCCAGAATCTCCGGCAAAGTGGTAAAAGAAGGGTAATGTTTTGGTGAATTTTTCGGCACTTCGTAAGCTCGAAAATATGGAATAGAACCAGAGATATTTACAGTTTTAGTTTTCAGAAAAGTGCCAAAACAGGCCTTCAGCCGGGCAAGTCCACAAATGACCGTCACCGATTTCCATGACATTTGGCATACTTATAGATTCGAACCCCAGGATCACGAATCCGGTCTCCGTTTCTCGAAATTCCTATTTGTTTTGTGTTTTATGGCGTGTCAAAGTCTACGACGGAAAACTTTAGACATCTCTGAGCACCACATAAGTGAGGTTAGGACAGAATTTTGAACTATTTCGTCACCTACGGAATGTAAAGAAAGCATTCGATGCAAAAATTTTGAAATTTATTTTTTTTGGTGTGCACACGTTTTGCCCCATAAGTCATTTAAAAATAAGAGATATCGCAAATCTAAGACTGGTCCTGGAGTCTACTCTCATTCAACTACCACTTGACCTGCCTAACTCAATTTTTTTTCGGCACCCCCAAAAAGTGGCAAGGTGCGCCCCTTCAATTTTCGACCCCTTGTCCAAACTTTAAACGTGAGTCAAGTCTGAACGGCTAAAGCCAGAATCTCCGGCAAAGTGGTCAAAGAAGGGTAATTCTTTGGTGAATTTTTCGGCACTTCGTAAGCTCGAAAATATGGAATAGAACCAGAGATATTTACAGTTTTAGTTTTCAGAAAAGTGCCAAAACAGGCCTTCAGCCGGGCAAGTCCACAAATGACCGTCACCGATTTCCATGACATTTGGCATACTTATAGATTCGAACCCCAGGATCACGAATCCGGTCTCCGTTTCTCGAAATTCCTATTTGTTTTGTGTTTTATGGCGTGTCAAAGTCTACGACGGAAAACTTTAGACATCTCTGAGCACCACATAAGTGAGGTTAGGACAGAATTTTGAACTATTTCGTCACCTACGGAATGTAAAGAAAGCATTCGATGCAAAAATTTTGAAATTTATTTTTTTTGGTGTGCACACGTTTTGCCCCATAAGTCATTTAAAAATAAGAGATATCGCAAATCTAAGACTGGTCCTGGAGTCTACTCTCATTCAACTACCACTTGACCTGCCTAACTCAATTTTTTTTGCGGCACCCCCAAAAAATGGCAAGGTGCGCCCCTTCAATTTTCGACCCCTTGTCCAAACTTTAAACGTGAGTCAAGTCTGAACGGCTAAAGCCAGAATCTCCGGCAAAGTGGTCAAAGAAGGGTAATTTTTTGGTGAATTTTTCGGCACTTCGTAAGCTCGAAAATATGGAATAGAACCAGAGATATTTACAGTTTTAGTTTTCAGAAAAGTGCCAAAACAGGCCTTCAGCCGGGCAAGTCCACAAATGACCGTCACCGATTTCCATGACATTTGGCATACTTATAGATTCGAACCCCAGGATCACGAATCCGGTCTCCGTTTCTCGAAATTCCTATTTGTTTTGTGTTTTATGGCGTGTCAAAGTCTACGACGGAAAACTTTAGACATCTCTGAGCACCACATAAGTGAGGTTAGGACAGAATTTTGAACTATTTCGTCACCTACGGAATGTAAAGAAAGCATTCGATGCAAAAATTTTGAAATTTATTTTTTTTGGTGTGCACACGTTTTGCCCCATAAGTCATTTAAAAATAAGAGATATCGCAAATCTAAGACTGGTCCTGGAGTCTACTCTCATTCAACTACCACTTGACCTGCCTAACTCAATTTTTTTTTCGGCACCCCCAAAAAATGGCAAGGTGCGCCCCTTCAATTTTCGACCCCTTGTCCAAACTTTAAACGTGAGTCAAGTCTGAACGGCTAAAGCCAGAATCTCCGGCAAAGTGGTCAAAGAAGGGTAATTTTTTGGTGAATTTTTCGGCACTTCGTAAGCTCGAAAATATGGAATAGAACCAGAGATATTTACAGTTTTAGTTTTCAGAAAAGTGCCAAAACAGGCCTTCAGCCGGGCAAGTCCACAAATGACCGTCACCGATTTCCATGACATTTGGCATACTTATAGATTCGAACCCCAGGATCACGAATCCGGTCTCCGTTTCTCGAAATTCCTATTTGTTTTGTGTTTTATGGCGTGTCAAAGTCTACGACGGAAAACTTTAGACATCTCTGAGCACCACATAAGTGAGGTTAGGACAGAATTTTGAACTATTTCGTCACCTACGGAATGTAAAGAAAGCATTCGATGCAAAAATTTTGAAATTTATTTTTTTTGGTGTGCACACGTTTTGCCCCATAAGTCATTTAAAAATAAGAGATATCGCAAATCTAAGACTGGTCCTGGAGTCTACTCTCATTCAACCACCACTTGACCTGCCTAACTCAATTTTTTTTTCGGCACCCCCAAAAAGTGGCAAGGTGCGCCCCTTCAATTTTCGACCCCTTGTCCAAACTTTAAACGTGAGTCAAGTCTAAACGGCTAAAGCCAGAATCTCCGGCAAAGTGGTCAAAGAAGGGTAATTTTTTGGTGAATTTTTCGGCACTTCGTAAGCTCGAAAATATGGAATAGAACCAGAGATATTTACAGTTTTAGTTTTCAGAAAAGTGCCAAAACAGGCCTTCAGCCGGGCAAGTCCACAAATGACCGTCACCGATTTCCATGACATTTGGCATACTTATAGATTCGAACCCCAGGATCACGAATCCGGTCTCCGTTTCTCGAAATTCCTATTTGTTTTGTGTTTTATGGCGTGTCAAAGTCTACGACGGAAAACTTTAGACATCTCTGAGCACCACATAAGTGAGGTTAGGACAGAATTTTGAACTATTTCGTCACCTACGGAATGTAAAGAAAGCATTCGATGCAAAAATTTTGAAATTTATTTTTTTTGGTGTGCACACGTTTTGCCCCATAAGTCATTTAAAAATAAGAGATATCGCAAATCTAAGACTGGTCCTGGAGTCTACTCTCATTCAACTACCACTTGACCTGCCTAACTCAATTTTTTTTTCGGCACCCCCAAAAAATGGCAAGGTGCGCCCCTTCAATTTTCGACCCCTTGTCCAAACTTTAAACGTGAGTCAAGTCTGAACGGCTAAAGCCAGAATCTCCGGCAAAGTGGTCAAAGAAGGGTAATTTTTTGGTGAATTTTTCGGCACTTCGTAAGCTCGAAAATATGGAATAGAACCAGAGATATTTACAGTTTTAGTTTTCAGAAAAGTGCCAAAACAGGCCTTCAGCCGGGCAAGTCCACAAATGACCGTCACCGATTTCCATGACATTTGGCATACTTATAGATTCGAACCCCAGGATCACGAATCCGGTCTCCGTTTCTCGAAATTCCTATTTGTTTTGTGTTTTATGGCGTGTCAAAGTCTACGACGGAAAACTTTAGACATCTCTGAGCACCACATAAGTGAGGTTAGGACAGAATTTTGAACTATTTCATCACCTACGGAATGTAAAGAAAGCATTCGATGCAAAAATTTTGAAATTTATTTTTTTTGGTGTGCACACGTTTTGCCCCATAAGTCATTTAAAAATAAGAGGGTGTGCACACGTTTTGCCCCATAAGTCATTTAAAAATAAGAGATATCGCAAATCTAAGACTGGTCCTGGAGTCTACTCTCATTCAACTACCACTTGTCCTGCCTAACTCAATTTTTTTTTCGGCACCCCCAAAAAATGGCAAGGTGCGCCCCTTCAATTTTCGACCCCTTGTCCAAACTTTAAACGTGAGTCAAGTCTGAACGGCTAAAGCCAGAATCTCCGGCAAAGTGGTCAAAGAAAGGTAATCTTTTGGTGAATTTTTCGGCACTTCGTAAGCTCGAAAATATGGAATAGAACCAGAGATATTTACAGTTTTAGTTTTCAGAAAAGTGCCAAAACAGGCCTTCAGCCGGGCAAGTCCACAAATGACCGTCACCGATTTCCATGACATTTGGCATACTTATAGATTCGAACCCCAGGATCACGAATCCGGTCTCCGTTTCTCGAAATTCCTATTTGTTTTGTGTTTTATGGCGTGTCAAAGTCTACGACGGAAAACTTTAGACATCTCTGAGCACCACATAAGTGAGGTTAGGACAGAATTTTGAACTATTTCGTCACCTACGGAATGTAAAGAAAGCATTCGATGCAAAAATTTTGAAATTTATTTTTTTTGGTGTGCACACGTTTTGCCCCATAAGTCATTTAAAAATAAGAGATATCGCAAATCTAAGACTGGTCCTGGAGTCTACTCTCATTCAACTACCACTTGACCTGCCTAACTCAATTTTTTTTTCGGCACCCCCAAAAAATGGCAAGGTGCGCCCCTTCAATTTTCGACCCCTTGTCCAAACTTTAAACGTGAGTCAAGTCTGAACGGCTAAAGCCAGAATCTCCGGCAAAGTGGTCAAAGAAAGGTAATCTTTTGGTGAATTTTTCGGCACTTCGTAAGCTCGAAAATATGGAATAGAACCAGAGATATTTACAGTTTTAGTTTTCAGAAAAGTGCCAAAACAGGCCTTCAGCCGGGCAAGTCCACAAATGACCGTCACCGATTTCCATGACATTTGGCATACTTAGAGATTCGAACCCCAGGATCACGAATCCGGTCTCCGTTTCTCGAAATTCCTATTTGTTTTGTGTTTTATGGCGTGTCAAAGTCTACGACGGAAAACTTTAGACATCTCTGAGCACCACATAAGTGAGGTTAGGACAGAATTTTGAACTATTTCGTCACCTACGGAATGTAAAGAAAGCATTCGATGCAAAAATTTTGAAACTTATTTTTTTTGGTGTGCACACGTTTTGCCCCATAGGTCATTTAAAAATAAGAGATATCGCAAATCTAAGACTGGTCCTGGAGTCTACTCTCATTCAACTACCACTTGACCTGCCTAACTCAATTTTTTTTTCGGCACCCCCAAAAAATGGCAAGGTGCGCCCCTTCAATTTTCGACCCCTTGTCCAAACTTTAAACGTGAGTCAAGTCTGAACGGCTAAAGCCAGAATCTCCGGCAAAGTGGTCAAAGAAAGGTAATCTTTTGGTGAATTTTTCGGCACTTCGTAAGCTCGAAAATATGGAATAGAACCAGAGATATTTACAGTTTTAGTTTTCAGAAAAGTGCCAAAACAGGCCTTCAGCCGGGCAAGTCCACAAATGACCGTCACCGATTTCCATGACATTTGGCATACTTATAGATTCGAACCCCAGGATCACGAATCCGGTCTCCGTTTCTCGAAATTCCTATTTGTTTTGTGTTTTATGGCGTGTCAAAGTCTACGACGGAAAACTTTAGACATCTCTGAGCACCACATAAGTGAGGTTAGGACAGAATTTTGAACTATTTCGTCACCTACGGAATGTAAAGAAAGCATTCGATGCAAAAATTTTGAAATTTATTTTTTTTGGTGTGCACACGTTTTGCCCCATAAGTCATTTAAAAATAAGAGATATCGCAAATCTAAGACTGGTCCTGGAGTCTACTCTCATTCAACTACCACTTGACCTGCCTAACTCAATTTTTTTTTCGGCACCCCCAAAAAATGGCAAGGTGCGCCCCTTCAATTTTCGACCCCTTGTCCAAACTTTAAACGTGAGTCAAGTCTGAACGGCTAAAGCCAGAATCTCCGGCAAAGTGGTCAAAGAAAGGTAATCTTTTGGTGAATTTTTCGGCACTTCGTAAGCCCGAAAATATGGAATAGAACCAGAGATATTTACAGTTTTAGTTTTCAGAAAAGTGCCAAAACAGGCCTTCAGCCGGGCAAGTCCACAAATGACCGTCACCGATTTCCATGACATTTGGCATACTTATAGATTCGAACCCCAGGATCACGAATCCGGTCTCCGTTTCTCGAAATTCCTATTTGTTTTGTGTTTTATGGCGTGTCAAAGTCTACGACGGAAAACTTTAGACATCTCTGAGCACCACATAAGTGAGGTTAGGACAGAATTTTGAACTATTTCGTCACCTACGGAATGTAAAGAAAGCATTCGATGCAAAAATTTTGAAATTTATTTTTTTTGGTGTGCACACGTTTTGCCCCATAAGTCATTTAAAAATAAGAGATATCGCAAATCTAAGACTGGTCCTGGAGTCTACTCTCATTCAACTACCACTTGTCCTGCCTAACTCAATTTTTTTTTCGGCACCCCCAAAAAATGGCAAGGTGCGCCCCTTCAATTTTCGACCCCTTGTCCAAACTTTAAACGTGAGTCAAGTCTGAACGGCTAAAGCCAGAATCTCCGGCAAAGTGGTCAAAGAAAGGTAATCTTTTGGTGAATTTTTCGGCACTTCGTAAGCTCGAAAATATGGAATAGAACCAGAGATATTTACAGTTTTAGTTTTCAGAAAAGTGCCAAAACAGGCCTTCAGCCGGGCAAGTCCACAAATGACC
The DNA here is from genome assembly GCA_030765045.1 of Tenodera sinensis. Classification (NCBI taxonomy): domain Eukaryota; kingdom Metazoa; phylum Arthropoda; class Insecta; order Mantodea; family Mantidae; genus Tenodera; species Tenodera sinensis. The sequence continues at coordinate 403,923 of JAUKNM010000104.1, forward strand.
GTCACCGATTTCCATGACATTTGGCATACTTATAGATTCGAACCCCAGGATCACGAATCCGGTCTCCGTTTCTCGAAATTCCTATTTGTTTTGTGTTTTATGGCGTGTCAAAGTCTACGACGGAAAACTTTAGACATCTCTGAGCACCACATAAGTGAGGTTAGGACAGAATTTTGAACTATTTCGTCACCTACGGAATGTAAAGAAAGCATTCGATGCAAAAATTTTGAAATTTATTTTTTTTGGTGTGCACACGTTTTGCCCCATAAGTCATTTAAAAATAAGAGATATCGCAAATCTAAGACTGGTCCTGGAGTCTACTCTCATTCAACTACCACTTGACCTGCCTAACTCAATTTTTTTTTCGGCACCCCCAAAAAATGGCAAGGTGCGCCCCTTCAATTTTCGACCCCTTGTCCAAACTTTAAACGTGAGTCAAGTCTGAACGGCTAAAGCCAGAATCTCCGGCAAAGTGGTCAAAGAAAGGTAATCTTTTGGTGAATTTTTCGGCACTTCGTAAGCTCGAAAATATGGAATAGAACCAGAGATATTTACAGTTTTAGTTTTCAGAAAAGTGCCAAAACAGGCCTTCAGCCGGGCAAGTCCACAAATGACCGTCACCGATTTCCATGACATTTGGCATACTTAGAGATTCGAACCCCAGGATCACGAATCCGGTCTCCGTTTCTCGAAATTCCTATTTGTTTTGTGTTTTATGGCGTGTCAAAGTCTACGACGGAAAACTTTAGACATCTCTGAGCACCACATAAGTGAGGTTAGGACAGAATTTTGAACTATTTCGTCACCTACGGAATGTAAAGAAAGCATTCGATGCAAAAATTTTGAAATTTATTTTTTTTGGTGTGCACACGTTTTGCCCCATAAGTCATTTAAAAATAAGAGATATCGCAAATCTAAGACTGGTCCTGGAGTCTACTCTCATTCAACTACCACTTGACCTGCCTAACTCAATTTTTTTTTCGGCACCCCCAAAAAATGGCAAGGTGCGCCCCTTCAATTTTCGACCCCTTGTCCAAACTTTAAACGTGAGTCAAGTCTGAACGGCTAAAGCCAGAATCTCCGGCAAAGTGGTCAAAGAAAGGTAATCTTTTGGTGAATTTTTCGGCACTTCGTAAGCTCGAAAATATGGAATAGAACCAGAGATATTTACAGTTTTAGTTTTCAGAAAAGTGCCAAAACAGGCCTTCAGCCGGGCAAGTCCACAAATGACCGTCACCGATTTCCATGACATTTGGCATACTTATAGATTCGAACCCCAGGATCACGAATCCGGTCTCCGTTTCTCGAAATTCCTATTTGTTTTGTGTTTTATGGCGTGTCAAAGTCTACGACGGAAAACTTTAGACATCTCTGAGCACCACATAAGTGAGGTTAGGACAGAATTTTGAACTATTTCGTCACCTACGGAATGTAAGGAAAGCATTCGATGCAAAAATTTTGAAATTTATTTTTTTTGGTGTGCACACGTTTTGCCCCATAAGTCATTTAAAAATAAGAGATATCGCAAATCTAAGACTGGTCCTGGAGTCTACTCTCATTCAACTACCACTTGACCTGCCTAACTCAATTTTTTTTTCGGCACCCCCAAAAAGTGGCAAGGTCATTTCGACCCCTTGTCCAAACTTTAAACGTGAGTCAAGTCTGAACGGCTAAAGTCAGAATCTCCGGCAAAGTGGTCAAAGAAAGGTAATCTTTTGGTGAATTTTTCGGCACTTCGTAAGCTCGAAAATATGGAATAGAACCAGAGATATTTACAGTTTTAGTTTTCAGAAAAGTGCCAAAACAGGCCTTCAGCCGGGCAAGTCCACAAATGACCGTCACCGATTTCCATGACATTTGGCATACTTATAGATTCGAACCCCAGGATCACGAATCCGGTCTCCGTTTCTCGAAATTCCTATTTGTTTTGTGTTTTATGGCGTGTCAAAGTCTACGACGGAAAACTTTAGACATCTCTGAGCACCACATAAGTGAGGTTAGGACAGAATTTTGAACTATTTCGTCACCTACGGAATGTAAAGAAAGCATTCGATGCAAAAATTTTGAAATTTATTTTTTTTGGTGTGCACACGTTTTGCCCCATAAGTCATTTAAAAATAAGTGATATCGCAAATCTAAGACTGGTCCTGGAGTCTACTCTCATTCAACTACCACTTGACCTGCCTAACTCAATTTTTTTTTCGGCACCCCCAAAAAATGGCAAGGTGCGCCCCTTCAATTTTCGACCCCTTGTCCAAACTTTAAACGTGAGTCAAGTCTGAACGGCTAAAGCCAGAATCTCCGGCAAAGTGGTCAAAGAAAGGTAATCTTTTGGTGAATTTTTCGGCACTTCGTAAGCTCGAAAATATGGAATAGAACCAGAGATATTTACAGTTTTAGTTTTCAGAAAAGTGCCAAAACAGGCCTTCAGCCGGGCAAGTCCACAAATGACCGTCACCGATTTCCATGACATTTGGCATACTTATAGATTCGAACCCCAGGATCACGAATCCGGTCTCCGTTTCTCGAAATTCCTATTTGTTTTGTGTTTTATGGCGTGTCAAAGTCTACGACGGAAAACTTTAGACATCTCTGAGCACCACATAAGTGAGGTTAGGACAGAATTTTGAACTATTTCGTCACCTACGGAATGTAAAGAAAGCATTCGATGCAAAAATTTTGAAATTTATTTTTTTTGGTGTGCACACGTTTTGCCCCATAAGTCATTTAAAAATAAGAGATATCGCAAATCTAAGACTGGTCCTGGAGTCTACTCTCATTCAACTACCACTTGACCTGCCTAACTCAATTTTTTTTTCGGCACCCCCAAAAAATGGCAAGGTGCGCCCCTTCAATTTTCGACCCCTTGTCCAAACTTTAAACGTGAGTCAAGTCTGAACGGCTAAAGCCAGAATCTCCGGCAAAGTGGTCAAAGAAAGGTAATCTTTTGGTGAATTTTTCGGCACTTCGTAAGCTGGAAAATATGGAATAGAACCAGAGATATTTACAGTTTTAGTTTTCAGAAAAGTGCCAAAACAGGCCTTCAGCCGGGCAAGTCCACAAATGACCGTCACCGATTTCCATGACATTTGGCATACTTATAGATTCGAACCCCAGGATCACGAATCCGGTCTCCGTTTCTCGAAATTCCTATTTGTTTTGTGTTTTATGGCGTGTCAAAGTCTACGACGGAAAACTTTAGACATCTCTGAGCACCACATAAGTGAGGTTAGGACAGAATTTTGAACTATTTCGTCACCTACGGAATGTAAAGAAAGCATTCGATGCAAAAATTTTGAAATTTATTTTTTTTGGTGTGCACACGTTTTGCCCCATAAGTCATTTAAAAATAAGAGATATCGCAAATCTAAGACTGGTCCTGGAGTCTACTCTCATTCAACTACCACTTGACCTGCCTAACTCAATTTTTTTTCGGCACCCCCAAAAAATGGCAAGGTGCGCCCTTTCAATTTTCGACCCCTTGTCCAAACTTTAAACGTGAGTCAAGTCTGAACGGCTAAAGCCAGAATCTCCGGCAAAGTGGTCGAAGAAAGGTAATCTTTTGGTGAATTTTTCGGCACTTCGTAAGCTCGAAAATATTGAATAGAACCAGAGATATTTACAGTTTTAGTTTTCAGAAAAGTGCCAAAACAGGCCTTCAGCCGGGCAAGTCCACAAATGACCGTCACCGATTTCCATGACATTTGGCATACTTATAGATTCGAACCCCAGGATCACGAATCCGGTCTCCGTTTCTCGAAATTCCTATTTGTTTTGTGTTTTATGGCGTGTCAAAGTCTACGACGGAAAACTTTAGACATCTCTGAGCACCACATAAGTGAGGTTAGGACAGAATTTTGAACTATTTCGTCACCTATGGAATGTAAGGAAAGCATTCGATGCAAAAATTTTGAAATTTATTTTTTTTGGTGTGCACACGTTTTGCCCCATAAGTCATTTAAAAATAAGAGATATCGCAAATCTAAGACTGGTCCTGGAGTCTACTCTCATTCAACTACCACTTGACCTGCCTAACTCAATTTTTTTTTCGGCACCCCCAAAAAATGGCCAGGTGCGCCCCTTCAATTTTCGACCCCTTGTCCAAACTTTAAACGTGAGTCAAGTCTGAACGGCTAAAGCCAGAATCTCCGGCAAAGTGGTCAAAGAAAGGTAATCTTTTGGTGAATTTTTCGGCACTTCGTAAGCTCGAAAATATGAATAGAACCAGAGATATTTACAGTTTTAGTTTTCAGAAAAGTGCCAAAACAGGCCTTCAGCCGGGCAAGTCCACGAATGACCGTCACCGATTTCCATGACATTTGGCATACTTATAGATTCGAACCCCAGGATCACGAATCCGGTCTCCGTTTCTCGAAATTCCTATTTGTTTTGTGTTTTATGGCGTGTCAAAGTCTACGACGGAAAACTTTAGACATCTCTGAGCACCACATAAGTGAGGTTAGGACAGAATTTTGAACTATTTCGTCACCTACGGAATGTAAAGAAAGCATTCGATGCAAAAATTTTGAAATTTATTTTTTTTGGTGTGCACACGTTTTGCCCCATAAGTCATTTAAAAATAAGAGATATCGCAAATCTAAGACTGGTCCTGGAGTCTACTCTCATTCAACTACCACTTGACCTGCCTAACTCAATTTTTTTTTCGGCACCCCCAAAAAGTGGCAAGGTCATTTCGACCCCTTGTCCAAACTTTAAACGTGAGTCAAGTCTGAACGGCTAAAGCCAGAATCTCCGGCAAAGTGGTCAAAGAAAGGTAATCTTTTGGTGAATTTTTCGGCACTTCGTAAGCTCGAAAATATGGAATAGAACCAGAGATATTTACAGTTTTAGTTTTCAGAAAAGTGCCAAAACAGGCCTTCAGCCGGGCAAGTCCACAAATGACCGTCACCGATTTCCATGACATTTGGCATACTTATAGATTCGAACCCCAGGATCACGAATCCGGTCTCCGTTTCTCGAAATTCCTATTTGTTTTGTGTTTTATGGCGTGTCAAAGTCTACGACGGAAAACTTTAGACATCTCTGAGCACCACATAAGTGAGGTTAGGACAGAATTTTGAACTATTTCGTCACCTACGGAATGTAAGGAAAGCATTCGATGCAAAAATTTTGAAATTTATTTTTTTTGGTGTGCACACGTTTTGCCCCATAAGTCATTTAAAAATAAGAGATATCGCAAATCTAAGACTGGTCCTGGAGTCTACTCTCATTCAACTACCACTTGCCCTGCCTAACTCAATTTTTTTTTCGGGACCCCCAAAAAGTGGCAAGGTCATTTCGACCCCTTGTCCAAACTTCAAACGTGAGTCAAGTCTGAACGGCTAAAGCAGAATCTCCGGCAAAGTGGTCAAAGAAAGGTAATCTTTTGGTGAATTTTTCGGCACTTCGTAAGCTCGAAAATATGGAATAGAACCAGAGATATTTACAGTTTTAGTTTTCAGAAAAGTGCCAAAACAGGCCTTCAGCCGGGCAAGTCCACAAATGACCGTCACCGATTTCCATGACATTTGGCATACTTATAGATTCGAACCCCAGGATCACGAATCCGGTCTCCGTTTCTCGAAATTCCTATTTGTTTTGTGTTTTATGGCGTGTCAAAGTCTACGACGGAAAACTTTAGACATCTCTGAGCACCACATAAGTGAGGTTAGGACAGAATTTTGAACTATTTCGTCACCTACGGAATGTAAAGAAAGCATTCGATGCAAAAATTTTGAAATTTATTTTTTTTGGTGTGCACACGTTTTGCCCCATAAGTCATTTAAAAATAAGAGATATCGCAAATCTAAGACTGGTCCTGGAGTCTACTCTCATTCAACTACCACTTGACCTGCCTAACTCAATTTTTTTTTCGGCACCCCCAAAAAGTGGCAAGGTGCGCCCCTTCAATTTTCGACCCCTTGTCCAAATTTTAAACGTGAGTCAAGTCTGAACGGCTAAAGCCAGAATCTCCGGCAAAGTGGTCAAAGAAAGGTAATCTTTTGGTGAATTTTTCGGCACTTCGTAAGCTCGAAAATATGGAATAGAACCAGAGATATTTACAGTTTTAGTTTTCAGAAAAGTGCCAAAACAGGCCTTCAGCCGGGCAAGTCCACAAATGACCGTCACCGATTTCCATGACATTTGGCATACTTATAGATTCGAACCCCAGGATCACGAATCCGGTCTCCGTTTCTCGAAATTCCTATTTGTTTTGTGTTTTATGGCGTGTCAAAGTCTACGACGGAAAACTTTAGACATCTCTGAGCACCACATAAGTGAGGTTAGGACAGAATTTTGAACTATTTCGTCACCTACGGAATGTAAGGAAAGCATTCGATGCAAAAATTTTGAAATTTATTTTTTTTGGTGTGCACACGTTTTGCCCCATAAGTCATTTAAAAATAAGAGATATCGCAAATCTAAGACTGGTCCTGGAGTCTACTCTCATTCAACTACCACTTGCCCTGCCTAACTCAATTTTTTTTTCGGGACCCCCAAAAAGTGGCAAGGTCATTTCGACCCCTTGTCCAAACTTCAAACGTGAGTCAAGTCTGAACGGCTAAAGCAGAATCTCCGGCAAAGTGGTCAAAGAAAGGTAATCTTTTGGTGAATTTTTCGGCACTTCGTAAGCTCGAAAATATGGAATAGAACCAGAGATATTTACAGTTTTAGTTTTCAGAAAAGTGCCAAAACAGGCCTTCAGCCGGGCAAGTCCACAAATGACCGTCACCGATTTCCATGACATTTGGCATACTTATAGATTCGAACCCCAGGATCACGAATCCGGTCTCCGTTTCTCGAAATTCCTATTTGTTTTGTGTTTTATGGCGTGTCAAAGTCTACGACGGAAAACTTTAGACATCTCTGAGCACCACATAAGTGAGGTTAGGACAGAATTTTGAACTATTTCGTCACCTACGGAATGTAAAGAAAGCATTCGATGCAAAAATTTTGAAATTTATTTTTTTTGGTGTGCACACGTTTTGCCCCATAAGTCATTTAAAAATAAGAGATATCGCAAATCTAAGACTGGTCCTGGAGTCTACTCTCATTCAACTACCACTTGACCTGCCTAACTCAATTTTTTTTTCGGCACCCCCAAAAAGTGGCAAGGTGCGCCCCTTCAATTTTCGACCCCTTGTCCAAATTTTAAACGTGAGTCAAGTCTGAACGGCTAAAGCCAGAATCTCCGGCAAAGTGGTCAAAGAAAGGTAATCTTTTGGTGAATTTTTCGGCACTTCGTAAGCTCGAAAATATGGAATAGAACCAGAGATATTTACAGTTTTAGTTTTCAGAAAAGTGCCAAAACAGGCCTTCAGCCGGGCAAGTCCACAAATGACCGTCACCGATTTCCATGACATTTGGCATACTTATAGATTCGAACCCCAGGATCACGAATCCGGTCTCCGTTTCTCGAAATTCCTATTTGTTTTGTGTTTTATGGCGTGTCAAAGTCTACGACGGAAAACTTTAGACATCTCTGAGCACCACATAAGTGAGGTTAGGACAGAATTTTGAACTATTTCGTCACCTACGGAATGTAAAGAAAGCATTCGATGCAAAAATTTTGAAATTTATTTTTTTTGGTGTGCACACGTTTTGCCCCATAAGTCATTTAAAAATAAGAGATATCGCAAATCTAAGACTGGTCCTGGAGTCTACTCTCATTCAACTACCACTTGACCTGCCTAACTCAATTTTTTTTTCGGCACCCCCAAAAAATGGCAAGGTGCGCCCCTTCAATTTTCGACCCCTTGTCCAAACTTTAAACGTGAGTCAAGTCTGAACGGCTAAAGCCAGAATCTCCGGCAAAGTGGTCAAAGAAAGGTAATCTTTTGGTGAATTTTTCGGCACTTCGTAAGCTCGAAAATATGGAATAGAACCAGAGATATTTACAGTTTTAGTTTTCAGAAAAGTGCCAAAACAGGCCTTCAGCCGGGCAAGTCCACAAATGACCGTCACCGATTTCCATGACATTTGGCATACTTATAGATTCGAACCCCAGGATCACGAATCCGGTCTCCGTTTCTCGAAATTCCTATTTGTTTTGTGTTTTATGGCGTGTCAAAGTCTACGACGGAAAACTTTAGACATCTCTGAGCACCACATAAGTGAGGTTAGGACAGAATTTTGAACTATTTCGTCACCTACGGAATGTAAAGAAAGCATTCGATGCAAAAATTTTGAAATTTATTTTTTTTGGTGTGCACACGTTTTGCCCCATAAGTCATTTAAAAATAAGAGATATCGCAAATCTAAGACTGGTCCTGGAGTCTACTCTCATTCAACTACCACTTGACCTGCCTAACTCAATTTTTTTTTCGGCACCCCCAAAAAATGGCAAGGTGCGCCCCTTCAATTTTCGACCCCTTGTCCAAACTTTAAACGTGAGTCAAGTCTGAACGGCTAAAGCCAGAATCTCCGGCAAAGTGGTCAAAGAAAGGTAATCTTTTGGTGAATTTTTCGGCACTTCGTAAGCTCGAAAATATGGAATAGAACCAGAGATATTTACAGTTTTAGTTTTCAGAAAAGTGCCAAAACAGGCCTTCAGCCGGGCAAGTCCACAAATGACCGTCACCGATTTCCATGACATTTGGCATACTTATAGATTCGAACCCCAGGATCACGAATCCGGTCTCCGTTTCTCGAAATTCCTATTTGTTTTGTGTTTTATGGCGTGTCAAAGTCTACGACGGAAAACTTTAGACATCTCTGAGCACCACATAAGTGAGGTTAGGACAGAATTTTGAACTATTTCGTCACCTACGGAATGTAAAGAAAGCATTCGATGCAAAAATTTTGAAATTTATTTTTTTTTGGTGTGCACACGTTTTGCCCCATAAGTCATTTAAAAATAAGAGATATCGCAAATCTAAGACTGGTCCTGGAGTCTACTCTCATTCAACTACCACTTGACCTGCCTAACTCAATTTTTTTTTCGGCACCCCCAAAAAATGGCAAGGTGCGCCCCTTCAATTTTCGACCCCTTGTCCAAACTTTAAACGTGAGTCAAGTCTGAACGGCTAAAGCCAGAATCTCCGGCAAAGTGGTCAAAGAAAGGTAATCTTTTGGTGAATTTTTCGGCACTTCGTAAGCTCGAAAATATGGAATAGAACCAGAGATATTTACAGTTTTAGTTTTCAGAAAAGTGCCAAAACAGGCCTTCAGCCGGGCAAGTCCACAAATGACCGTCACCGATTTCCATGACATTTGGCATACTTATAGATTCGAACCCCAGGATCACGAATCCGGTCTCCGTTTCTCGAAATTCCTATTTGTTTTGTGTTTTATGGCGTGTCAAAGTCTACGACGGAAAACTTTAGACATCTCTGAGCACCACATAAGTGAGGTTAGGACAGAATTTTGAACTATTTCGTCACCTACGGAATGTAAAGAAAGCATTCGATGCAAAAATTTTGAAATTTATTTTTTTTGGTGTGCACACGTTTTGCCCCATAAGTCATTTAAAAATAAGAGATATCGCAAATCTAAGACTGGTCCTGGAGTCTACTCTCATTCAACTACCACTTGACCTGCCTAACTCAATTTTTTTTTCGGCACCCCCAAAAAATGGCAAGGTGCGCCCCTTCAATTTTCGACCCCTTGTCCAAACTTTAAACGTGAGTCAAGTCTGAACGGCTAAAGCCAGAATCTCCGGCAAAGTGGTCAAAGAAAGGTAATCTTTTGGTGAATTTTTCGGCACTTCGTAAGCTCGAAAATATGGAATAGAACCAGAGATATTTACAGTTTTAGTTTTCAGAAAAGTGCCAAAACAGGCCTTCAGCCGGGCAAGTCCACAAATGACCGTCACCGATTTCCATGACATTTGGCATACTTATAGATTCGAACCCCAGGATCACGAATCCGGTCTCCGTTTCTCGAAAATCCTATTTGTTTTGTGTTTTATGGCGTGTCAAAGTCTACGACGGAAAACTTTAGACATCTCTGAGCACCACATAAGTGAGGTTAGGACAGAATTTTGAACTATTTCGTCACCTACGGAATGTAAAGAAAGCATTCGATGCAAAAATTTTGAAATTTATTTTTTTTGGTGTGCACACGTTTTGCCCCATAAGTCATTTAAAAATAAGAGATATCGCAAATCTAAGACTGGTCCTGGAGTCTACTCTCATTCAACTACCACTTGACCTGCCTAACTCAATTTTTTTTTCGGCACCCCCAAAAAATGGCAAGGTGCGCCCTTTCAATTTTCGACCCCTTGTCCAAACTTTAAACGTGAGTCAAGTCTGAACGGCTAAAGCCAGAATCTCCGGCAAAGTGGTCAAAGAAAGGTAATCTTTTGGTGAATTTTTCGGCACTTCGTAAGCTCGAAAATATGGAATAGAACCAGAGATATTTACAGTTTTAGTTTTCAGAAAAGTGCCAAAACAGGCCTTCAGCCGGGCAAGTCCACAAATGACCGTCACCGATTTCCATGACATTTGGCATACTTATAGATTCGAACCCCAGGATCACGAATCCGGTCTCCGTTTCTCGAAATTCCTATTTGTTTTGTGTTTTATGGCGTGTCAAAGTCTACGACGGAAAACTTTAGACATCTCTGAGCACCACATAAGTGAGGTTAGGACAGAATTTTGAACTATTTCGTCACCTACGGAATGTAAGGAAAGCATTCGATGCAAAAATTTTGAAATTTATTTTTTTTGGTGTGCACACGTTTTGCCCCATAAGTCATTTAAAAATAAGAGATATCGCAAATCTAAGACTGGTCCTGGAGTCTACTCTCATTCAACTACCACTTGACCTGCCTAACTCAATTTTTTTTTCGGCACCCCCAAAAAGTGGCAAGGTCATTTCGACCCCTTGTCCAAACTTTAAACGTGAGTCAAGTCTGAACGGCTAAAGCCAGAATCTCCGGCAAAGTGGTCAAAGAAAGGTAATCTTTTGGTGAATTTTTCGGCACTTCGTAAGCTCGAAAATATGGAATAGAACCAGAGATATTTACAGTTTTAGTTTTCAGAAAAGTGCCAAAACAGGCCTTCAGCCGGGCAAGTCCACAAATGACCGTCACCGATTTCCATGACATTTGGCATACTTATAGATTCGAACCCCAGGATCACGAATCCGGTCTCCGTTTCTCGAAATTCCTATTTGTTTTGTGTTTTATGGCGTGTCAAAGTCTACGACGGAAAACTTTAGACATCTCTGAGCACCACATAAGTGAGGTTAGGACAGAATTTTGAACTATTTCGTCACCTACGGAATGCAAAGAAAGCATTCGATGCAAAAATTTTGAAATTTATTTTTTTTGGTGTGCACACGTTTTGCCCCATAAGTCATTTAAAAATAAGAGATATCGCAAATCTAAGACTGGTCCTGGAGTCTACTCTCATTCAACTACCACTTGACCTGCCTAACTCAATTTTTTTTTCGGCACCCCCAAAAAGTGGCTAGGTGCGCCCCTTCAATTTTCGACCCCTTGTCCAAACTTTAAACGTGAGTCAAGTCTGAACGGCTAAAGCCAGAATCTCCGGCAAAGTGGTCAAAGAAAGGTAATCTTTTGGTGAATTTTTCGGCACTTCGTAAGCTCGAAAATATGGAATAGAACCAGAGATATTTACAGTTTTAGTTTTCAGAAAAGTGCCAAAACAGGCCTTCAGCCGGGCAAGTCCACAAATGACCGTCACCGATTTCCATGACATTTGGCATACTTATAGATTCGAACCCCAGGATCACGAATCCGGTCTCCGTTTCTCGAAATTCCTATTTGTTTTGTGTTTTATGGCGTGTCAAAGTCTACGACGGAAAACTTTAGACATCTCTGAGCACCACATAAGTGAGGTTAGGACAGAATTTTGAACTATTTCGTCACCTACGGAATGTAAAGAAAGCATTCGATGCAAAAATTTTGAAATTTATTTTTTTTGGTGTGCACACGTTTTGCCCCATAAGTCATTTAAAAATAAGAGATATCGCAAATCTAAGACTGGTCCTGGAGTCTACTCTCATTCAACTACCACTTGACCTGCCTAACTCAATTTTTTTTTCGGCACCCCCAAAAAATGGCAAGGTGCGCCCCTTCAATTTTCGACCCCTTGTCCAAACTTTAAACGTGAGTCAAGTCTGAACGGCTAAAGCCAGAATCTCCGGCAAAGTGGTCAAAGAAAGGTAATCTTTTGGTGAATTTTTCGGCACTTCGTAAGCTCGAAAATATGGAATAGAACCAGAGATATTTACAGTTTTAGTTTTCAGAAAAGTGCCAAAACAGGCCTTCAGCCGGGCAAGTCCACAAATGACCGTCACCGATTTCCATGACATTTGGCATACTTAGAGATTCGAACCCCAGGATCACGAATCCGGTCTCCGTTTCTCGAAATTCCTATTTGTTTTGTGTTTTATGGCGTGTCAAAGTCTACGACGGAAAACTTTAGACATCTCTGAGCACCACATAAGTGAGGTTAGGACAGAATTTTGAACTATTTCGTCACCTACGGAATGTAAAGAAAGCATTCGATGCAAAAATTTTGAAATTTATTTTTTTTGGTGTGCACACGTTTTGCCCCATAAGTCATTTAAAAATAAGAGATATCGCAAATCTAAGACTGGTCCTGGAGTCTACTCTCATTCAACTACCACTTGACCTGCCTAACTCAATTTTTTTTTCGGCACCCCCAAAAAGTGGCAAGGTCATTTCGACCCCTTGTCCAAACTTTAAACGTGAGTCAAGTCTGAACGGCTAAAGCCAGAATCTCCGGCAAAGTGGTCAAAGAAAGGTAATCTTTTGGTGAATTTTTCGGCACTTCGTAAGCTCGAAAATATGGAATAGAACCAGAGATATTTACAGTTTTAGTTTTCAGAAAAGTGCCAAAACAGGCCTTCAGCCGGGCAAGTCCACAAATGACCGTCACCGATTTCCATGACATTTGGCATACTTATAGATTCGAACCCCAGGATCACGAATCCGGTCTCCGTTTCTCGAAATTCCTAATTGTTTTGTGTTTTATGGCGTGTCAAAGTCTACGACGGAAAACTTTAGACATCTCTGAGCACCACATAAGTGAGGTTAGGACAGAATTTTGAACTATTTCGTCACCTACGGAATGTAAAGAAAGCATTCGATGCAAAAATTTTGAAATTTATTTTTTTTGGTGTGCACACGTTTTGCCCCATAAGTCATTTAAAAATAAGAGATATCGCAAATCTAAGACTGGTCCTGGAGTCTACTCTCATTCAACTACCACTTGACCTGCCTAACTCAATTTTTTTTTCGGCACCCCCAAAAAGTGGCAAGGTGCGCCCCTTCAATTTTCGACCCCTTGTCCAAACTTTAAACGTGAGTCAAGTCTGAACGGCTAAAGCCAGAATCTCCGGCAAAGTGGTCAAAGAAAGGTAATCTTTTGGTGAATTTTTCGGCACTTCGTAAGCTCGAAAATATGGAATAGAACCAGAGATATTTACAGTTTTAGTTTTCAGAAAAGTGCCAAAACAGGCCTTCAGCCGGGCAAGTCCACAAATGACCGTCACCGATTTCCATGACATTTGGCATACTTATAGATTCGAACCCCAGGATCACGAATCCGGTCTCCGTTTCTCGAAATTCCTATTTGTTTTGTGTTTTATGGCGTGTCAAAGTCTACGACGGAAAACTTTAGACATCTCTGAGCACCACATAAGTGAGGTTAGGACAGAATTTTGAACTATTTCGTCACCTACGGAATGTAAAGAAAGCATTCGATGCAAAAATTTTGAAATTTATTTTTTTTGGTGTGCACACGTTTTGCCCCATAAGTCATTTAAAAATAAGAGATATCGCAAATCTAAGACTGGTCCTGGAGTCTACTCTCATTCAACTACCACTTGACCTGCCTAACTCAATTTTTTTTTCGGCACCCCCAAAAAATGGCAAGGTGCGCCCCTTCAATTTTCGACCCCTTGTCCAAACTTTAAACGTGAGTCAAGTCTGAACGGCTAAAGCCAGAATCTCCGGCAAAGTGGTCAAAGAAAGGTAATCTTTTGGTGAATTTTTCGGCGCTTCGTAAGCTCGAAAATATGGAATAGAACCAGAGATATTTACAGTTTTAGTTTTCAGAAAAGTGCCAAAACAGGCCTTCAGCCGGGCAAGTCCACAAATGACCGTCACCGATTTCCATGACATTTGGCATACTTATAGATTCGAACCCCAGGATCACGAATCCGGTCTCCGTTTCTCGAAATTCCTATTTGTTTTGTGTTTTATGGCGTGTCAAAGTCTACGACGGAAAACTTTAGACATCTCTGAGCACCACATAAGTGAGGTTAGGACAGAATTTTGAACTATTTCGTCACCTACGGAATGTAAAGAAAGCATTCGATGCAAAAATTTTGAAATTTATTTTTTTTGGTGTGCACACGTTTTGCCCCATAAGTCATTTAAAAATAAGAGATATCGCAAATCTAAGACTGGTCCTGGAGTCTACTCTCATTCAACTACCACTTGACCTGCCTAACTCAATTTTTTTTTCGGCACCCCCAAAAAATGGCAAGGTGCGCCCCTTCAATTTTCGACCCCTTGTCCAAACTTTAAACGTGAGTCAAGTCTGAACGGCTAAAGCCAGAATCTCCGGCAAAGTGGTCAAAGAAAGGTAATCTTTTGGTGAATTTTTCGGCACTTCGTAAGCTCGAAAATATGGAATAGAACCAGAGATATTTACAGTTTTAGTTTTCAGAAAAGTGCCAAAACAGGCCTTCAGCCGGGCAAGTCCACAAATGACCGTCACCGATTTCCATGACATTTGGCATACTTATAGATTCGAACCCCAGGATCACGAATCCGGTCTCCGTTTCTCGAAATTCCTATTTGTTTTGTGTTTTATGGCGTGTCAAAGTCTACGACGGAAAACTTTAGACATCTCTGAGCACCACATAAGTGAGGTTAGGACAGAATTTTGAACTATTTCGTCACCTACGGAATGTAAAGAAAGCATTCGATGCAAAAATTTTGAAATTTATTTTTTTTGGTGTGCACACGTTTTGCCCCATAAGTCATTTAAAAATAAGAGATATCGCAAATCTAAGACTGGTCCTGGAGTCTACTCTCATTCAACTACCACTTGACCTGCCTAACTCAATTTTTTTTTCGGCACCCCCAAAAAATGGCAAGGTGCGCCCCTTCAATTTTCGACCCCTTGTCCAAACTTTAAACGTGAGTCAAGTCTGAACGGCTAAAGCCAGAATCTCCGGCAAAGTGGTCAAAGAAAGGTAATCTTTTGGTGAATTTTTCGGCACTTCGTAAGCTCGAAAATATGGAATAGAACCAGAGATATTTACAGTTTTAGTTTTCAGAAAAGTGCCAAAACAGGCCTTCAGCCGGGCAAGTCCACAAATGACCGTCACCGATTTCCATGACATTTGGCATACTTATAGATTCGAACCCCAGGATCACGAATCCGGTCTCCGTTTCTCGAAATTCCTATTTGTTTTGTGTTTTATGGCGTGTCAAAGTCTACGACGGAAAACTTTAGACATCTCTGAGCACCACATAAGTGAGGTTAGGACAGAATTTTGAACTATTTCGTCACCTACGGAATGTAAAGAAAGCATTCGATGCAAAAATTTTGAAATTTATTTTTTTTGGTGTGCACACGTTTTGCCCCATAAGTCATTTAAAAATAAGAGATATCGCAAATCTAAGACTGGTCCTGGAGTCTACTCTCATTCAACTACCACTTGACCTGCCTAACTCAATTTTTTTTTCGGCACCCCCAAAAAGTGGCAAGGTGCGCCCCTTCAATTTTCGACCCCTTGTCCAAACTTTAAACGTGAGTCAAGTCTGAACGGCTAAAGCCAGAATCTCCGGCAAAGTGGTCAAAGAAAGGTAATCTTTTGGTGAATTTTTCGGCACTTCGTAAGCTCGAAAATATGGAATAGAACCAGAGATATTTACAGTTTTAGTTTTCAGAAAAGCGCCAAAACAGGCCTTCAGCCGGGCAAGTCCACAAATGACCGTCACCGATTTCCATGACATTTGGCATACTTATAGATTCGAACCCCAGGATCACGAATCCGGTCTCCGTTTCTCGAAATTCCTATTTGTTTTGTGTTTTATGGCGTGTCAAAGTCTACGACGGAAAACTTTAGACATCTCTGAGCACCACATAAGTGAGGTTAGGACAGAATTTTGAACTATTTCGTCACCTACGGAATGTAAAGAAAGCATTCGATGCAAAAATTTTGAAATTTATTTTTTTTGGTGTGCACACGTTTTGCCCCATAAGTCATTTAAAAATAAGAGATATCGCAAATCTAAGACTGGTCCTGGAGTCTACTCTCATTCAACTACCACTTGACCTGCCTAACTCAATTTTTTTTTCGGCACCCCCAAAAAATGGCAAGGTGCGCCCCTTCAATTTTCGACCCCTTGTCCAAACTTTAAACGTGAGTCAAGTCTGAACGGCTAAAGCCAGAATCGCCGGCAAAGTGGTCAAAGAAAGGTAATCTTTTGGTGAATTTTTCGGCACTTCGTAAGCTCGAAAATTTGGAATAGAACCAGAGATATTTACAGTTTTAGTTTTCAGAAAAGTGCCAAAACAGGCCTTCAGCCGGGCAAGTCCACAAATGACCGTCACCGATTTCCATGACATTTGGCATACTTATAGATTCGAACCCCAGGATCACGAATCCGGTCTCCGTTTCTCGAAATTCCTATTTGTTTTGTGTTTTATGGCGTGTCAAAGTCTACGACGGAAAACTTTAGACATCTCTGAGCACCACATAAGTGAGGTTAGGACAGAATTTTGAACTATTTCGTCACCTACGGAATGTAAGGAAAGCATTCGATGCAAAAATTTTGAAATTTATTTTTTTTGGTGTGCACACGTTTTGCCCCATAAGTCATTTAAAAATAAGAGATATCGCAAATCTAAGACTGGTCCTGGAGTCTACTCTCATTCAACTACCACTTGACCTGCCTAACTCAATTTTTTTTTCGGCACCCCCAAAAAGTGGCAAGGTGCGCCCCTTCAATTTTCGACCCCTTGTCCAAACTTTAAACGTGAGTCAAGTCTGAACGGCTAAAGCCAGAATCTCCGGCAAAGTGGTCAAAGAAAGGTAATCTTTTGGTGAATTTTTCGGCACTTCGTAAGCTCGAAAATATGGAATAGAACCAGAGATATTTACAGTTTTAGTTTTCAGAAAAGTGCCAAAACAGGCCTTCAGCCGGGCAAGTCCACAAATGACCGTCACCGATTTCCATGACATTTGGCATACTTATAGATTCGAACCCCAGGATCACGAATCCGGTCTCCGTTTCTCGAAATTCCTATTTGTTTTGTGTTTTATGGCGTGTCAAAGTCTACGACGGAAAACTTTAGACATCTCTGAGCACCACATAAGTGAGGTTAGGACAGAATTTTGAACTATTTCGTCACCTACGGAATGTAAAGAAAGCATTCGATGCAAAAATTTTGAAATTTATTTTTTTTGGTGTGCACACGTTTTGCCCCATAAGTCATTTAAAAATAAGAGATATCGCAAATCTATGACTGGTCCTGGAGTCTACTCTCATTCAACTACCACTTGACCTGCCTAACTCAATTTTTTTTTCGGCACCCCCAAAAAGTGGCAAGGTGCGCCCCTTCAATTTTCGACCCCTTGTCCAAACTTTAAACGTGAGTCAAGTCTGAACGGCTAAAGCCAGAATCTCCGGCAAAGTGGTCAAAGAAAGGTAATCTTTTGGTGAATTTTTCGGCACTTCGTAAGCTCGAAAATATGGAATAGAACCAGAGATATTTACAGTTTTAGTTTTCAGAAAAGTGCCAAAACAGGCCTTCAGCCGGGCAAGTCCACAAATGACCGTCACCGATTTCCATGACATTTGGCATACTTATAGATTCGAACCCCAGGATCACGAATCCGGTCTCCGTTTCTCGAAATTCCTATTTGTTTTGTGTTTTATGGCGTGTCAAAGTCTACGAAGGAAAACTTTAGACATCTCTGAGCACCACATAAGTGAGGTTAGGACAGAATTTTGAACTATTTCGTCACCTACGGAATGTAAAGAAAGCATTCGATGCAAAAATTTTGAAATTTATTTTTTTTGGTGTGCACACGTTTTGCCCCATAAGTCATTTAAAAATAAGAGATATCGCAAATCTAAGACTGGTCCTGGAGTCTACTCTCATTCAACTACCACTTGACCTGCCTAACTCAATTTTTTTTTCGGCACCCCCAAAAAGTGGCAAGGTGCGCCCCTTCAATTTTCGACCCCTTGTCCAAACTTTAAACGTGAGTCAAGTCTGAACGGCTAAAGCCAGAATCTCCGGCAAAGTGGTCAAAGAAAGGTAATCTTTTGGTGAATTTTTCGGCACTTCGTAAGCTCGAAAATATGGAATAGAACCAGAGATATTTACAGTTTTAGTTTTCAGAAAAGTGCCAAAACAGGCCTTCAGCCGGGCAAGTCCACAAATGACCGTCACCGATTTCCATGACATTTGGCATACTTATAGATTCGAACCCCAGGATCACGAATCCGGTCTCCGTTTCTCGAAATTCCTATTTGTTTTGTGTTTTATGGCGTGTCAAAGTCTACGACGGAAAACTTTAGACATCTCTGAGCACCACATAAGTGAGGTTAGGACAGAATTTTGAACTATTTCGTCACCTACGGAATGTAAAGAAAGCATTCGATGCAAAAATTTTGAAATTTATTTTTTTTGGTGTGCACACGTTTTGCCCCATAAGTCATTTAAAAATAAGAGATATCGCAAATCTAAGACTGGTCCTGGAGTCTACTCTCATTCAACTACCACTTGACCTGCCTAACTCAATTTTTTTTTCGGCACCCCCAAAAAATGGCAAGGTGCGCCCCTTCAATTTTCGACCCCTTGTCCAAACTTTAAACGTGAGTCAAGTCTGAACGGCTAAAGCCAGAATCTCCGGCAAAGTGGTCAAAGAAAGGTAATCTTTTGGTGAATTTTTCGGCACTTCGTAAGCTCGAAAATATGGAATAGAACCAGAGATATTTACAGTTTTAGTTTTCAGAAAAGTGCCAAAACAGGCCTTCAGCCGGGCAAGTCCACAAATGACCGTCACCGATTTCCATGACATTTGGCATACTTATAGATTCGAACCCCAGGATCACGAATCCGGTCTCCGTTTCTCGAAATTCCTATTTGTTTTGTGTTTTATGGCGTGTCAAAGTCTACGACGGAAAACTTTAGACATCTCTGAGCACCACATAAGTGAGGTTAGGACAGAATTTTGAACTATTTCGTCACCTACGGAATGAATAGAAAGCATTCCATGCAAAAATTTTGAAATTTATTTTTTTTGGTGTGCACACGTTTTGCCCCATAAGTCATTTAAAAATAAGAGATATCGCAAATCTAAGACTGGTCCTGGAGTCTACTCTCATTCAACTACCACTTGACCTGCCTAACTCAATTTTTTTTTCGGCACCCCCAAAAAGTGGCTAGGTGCGCCCCTTCAATTTTCGACCCCTTGTCCAAACTTTAAACGTGAGTCAAGTCTGAACGGCTAAAGCCAGAATCTCCGGCAAAGTGGTCAAAGAAAGGTAATCTTTTGGTGAATTTTTCGGCACTTCGTAAGCTCGAAAATATGGAATAGAACCAGAGATATTTACAGTTTTAGTTTTCAGAAAAGTGCCAAAACAGGCCTTCAGCCGGGCAAGTCCACAAATGACCGTCACCGATTTCCATGACATTTGGCATACTTATAGATTCGAACCCCAGGATCACGAATCCGGTCTCCGTTTCTCGAAATTCCTATTTGTTTTGTGTTTTATGGCGTGTCAAAGTCTACGACGGAAAACTTTAGACATCTCTGAGCACCACATAAGTGAGGTTAGGACAGAATTTTGAACTATTTCGTCACCTACGGAATGTAAAGAAAGCATTCGATGCAAAAATTTTGAAATTTATTTTTTTTGGTGTGCACACGTTTTGCCCCATAAGTCATTTAAAAATAAGAGATATCGCAAATCTAAGACTGGTCCTGGAGTCTACTCTCATTCAACTACCACTTGACCTGCCTAACTCAATTTTTTTTTCGGCACCCCCAAAAAATGGCAAGGTGCGCCCCTTCAATTTTCGACCCCTTGTCCAAACTTTAAACGTGAGTCAAGTCTGAACGGCTAAAGCCAGAATCTCCGGCAAAGTGGTCAAAGAAAGGTAATCTTTTGGTGAATTTTTCGGCACTTCGTAAGCTCGAAAATATGGAATAGAACCAGAGATATTTACAGTTTTAGTTTTCAGAAAAGTGCCAAAACAGGCCTTCAGCCGGGCAAGTCCACAAATGACCGTCACCGATTTCCATGACATTTGGCATACTTATAGATTCGAACCCCAGGATCACGAATCCGGTCTCCGTTTCTCGAAATTCCTATTTGTTTTGTGTTTTATGGCGTGTCAAAGTCTACGACGGAAAACTTTAGACATCTCTGAGCACCACATAAGTGAGGTTAGGACAGAATTTTGAACTATTTCGTCACCTACGGAATGTAAAGAAAGCATTCGATGCAAAAATTTTGAAATTTATTTTTTTTGGTGTGCACACGTTTTGCCCCATAAGTCATTTAAAAATAAGAGATATCGCAAATCTAAGACTGGTCCTGGAGTCTACTCTCATTCAACTACCACTTGACCTGCCTAACTCAATTTTTTTTCGGCACCCCCAAAAAATGGCAAGGTGCGCCCCTTCAATTTTCGACCCCTTGTCCAAACTTTAAACGTGAGTCAAGTCTGAACGGCTAAAGCCAGAATCTCCGGCAAAGTGGTCAAAGAAAGGTAATCTTTTGGTGAATTTTTCGGCACTTCGTAAGCTCGAAAATATGGAATAGAACCAGAGATATTTACAGTTTTAGTTTTCAGAAAAGTGCCAAAACAGGCCTTCAGCCGGGCAAGTCCACAAATGACCGTCACCGATTTCCATGACATTTGGCATACTTATAGATTCGAACCCCAGGATCACGAATCCGGTCTCCGTTTCTCGAAATTCCTATTTGTTTTGTGTTTTATGGCGTGTCAAAGTCTACGACGGAAAACTTTAGACATCTCTGAGCACCACATAAGTGAGGTTAGGACAGAATTTTGAACTATTTCGTCACCTACGGAATGTAAAGAAAGCATTCGATGCAAAAATTTTGAAATTTATTTTTTTTGGTGTGCACACGTTTTGCCCCATAAGTCATTTAAAAATAAGAGATATCGCAAATCTAAGACTGGTCCTGGAGTCTACTCTCATTCAACTACCACTTGACCTGCCTAACTCAATTTTTTTTTCGGCACCCCCAAAAAATGACTAGGTGCGCCCCTTCAATTTTCGACCCCTTGTCCAAACTTTAAACGTGAGTCAAGTCTGAACGGCTAAAGCCAGAATCTCCGGCAAAGTGGTCAAAGAAAGGTAATCTTTTGGTGAATTTTTCGGCACTTCGTAAGCTCGAAAATATGGAATAGAACCAGAGATATTTACAGTTTTAGTTTTCAGAAAAGTGCCAAAACAGGCCTTCAGCCGGGCAAGTCCACAAATGACCGTCACCGATTTCCATGACATTTGGCATACTTATAGATTCGAACGCCAGGATCACGAATCCGGTCTCCGTTTCTCGAAATTCCTATTTGTTTTGTGTTTTATGGCGTGTCAAAGTCTACGACGGAAAACTTTAGACATCTCTGAGCACCACATAAGTGAGGTTAGGACAGAATTTTGAACTATTTCGTCACCTACGGAATGTAAAGAAAGCATTCGATGCAAAAATTTTGAAATTTATTTTTTTTGGTGTGCACACGTTTTGCCCCATAAGTCATTTAAAAATAAGAGATATCGCAAATCTAAGACTGGTCCTGGAGTCTACTCTCATTCAACTACCACTTGACCTGCCTAACTCAATTTTTTTTTCGGCACCCCCAAAAAATGGCAAGGTGCGCCCCTTCAATTTTCGACCCCTTGTCCAAACTTTAAACGTGAGTCAAGTCTGAACGGCTAAAGCCAGAATCTCCGGCAAAGTGGTCAAAGAAAGGTAATCTTTTGGTGAACTTTTCGGCACTTCGTAAGCTCGAAAATATGGAATAGAACCAGAGATATTTACAGTTTTAGTTTTCAGAAAAGTGCCAAAACAGGCCTTCAGCCGGGCAAGTCCACAAATGACCGTCACCGATTTCCATGACATTTGGCATACTTATAGATTCGAACCCCAGGATCACGAATCCGGTCTCCGTTTCTCGAAATTCCTATTTGTTTTGTGTTTTATGGCGTGTCAAAGTCTACGACGGAAAACTTTAGACATCTCTGAGCACCACATAAGTGAGGTTAGGACAGAATTTTGAACTATTTCGTCACCTACGGAATGTAAAGAAAGCATTCGATGCAAAAATTTTGAAATTTATTTTTTTTGGTGTGCACACGTTTTGGCCCATAAGTCATTTAAAAATAAGAGATATCGCAAATCTAAGACTGGTCCTGGAGTCTACTCTCATTCAACTACCACTTGACCTGCCTAACTCAATTTTTTTTTCGGCACCCCCAAAAAATGGCAAGGTGCGCCCCTTCAATTTTCGACCCCTTGTCCAAACTTTAAACGTGAGTCAAGTCTGAACGGCTAAAGCCAGAATCTCCGGCAAAGTGGTCAAAGAAAGGTAATCTTTTGGTGAATTTTTCGGCACTTCGTAAGCTCGAAAATATGGAATAGAACCAGAGATATTTACAGTTTTAGTTTTCAGAAAAGTGCCAAAACAGGCCTTCAGCCGGGCAAGTCCACAAATGACCGTCACCGATTTCCATGACATTTGGCATACTTATAGATTCGAACCCCAGGATCACGAATCCGGTCTCCGTTTCTCGAAATTCCTATTTGTTTTGTGTTTTATGGCGTGTCAAAGTCTACGACGGAAAACTTTAGACATCTCTGAGCACCACATAAGTGAGGTTAGGACAGAATTTTGAACTATTTCGTCACCTACGGAATGTAAAGAAAGCATTCGATGCAAAAATTTTGAAATTTATTTTTTTTGGTGTGCACACGTTTTGCCCCATAAGTCATTTAAAAATAAGAGATATCGCAAATCTAAGACTGGTCCTGGAGTCTACTCTCATTCAACTACCACTTGACCTGCCTAACTCAATTTTTTTTCGGCACCCCCAAAAAATGGCAAGGTGCGCCCCTTCAATTTTCGACCCCTTGTCCAAACTTTAAACGTGAGTCAAGTCTGAACGGCTAAAGCCAGAATCTCCGGCAAAGTGGTCAAAGAAAGGTAATCTTTTGGTGAATTTTTCGGCACTTCGTAAGCTCGAAAATATGGAATAGAACCAGAGATATTTACAGTTTTAGTTTTCAGAAAAGTGCCAAAACAGGCCTTCAGCCGGGCAAGTCCACAAATGACCGTCACCGATTTCCATGACATTTGGCATACTTATAGATTCGAACCCCAGGATCACGAATCCGGTCTCCGTTTCTCGAAATTCCTATTTGTTTTGTGTTTTATGGCGTGTCAAAGTCTACGACGGAAAACTTTAGACATCTCTCAGCACCACATAAGTGAGGTTAGGACAGAATTTTGAACTATTTCGTCACCTACGGAATGTAAAGAAAGCATTCGATGCAAAAATTTTGAAATTTATTTTTTTTGGTGTGCACACGTTTTGCCCCATAAGTCATTTAAAAATAAGAGATATCGCAAATCTAAGACTGGTCCTGGAGTCTACTCTCATTCAACTACCACTTGACCTGCCTAACTCAATTTTTTTTTCGGCACCCCCAAAAAATGGCAAGGTGCGCCCCTTCAATTTTCGACCCCTTGTCCAAACTTTAAACGTGAGTCAAGTCTGAACGGCTAAAGCCAGAATCTCCGGCAAAGTGGTCAAAGAAAGGTAATCTTTTGGTGAATTTTTCGGCACTTCGTAAGCTCGAAAATATGGAATAGAACCAGAGATATTTACAGTTTTAGTTTTCAGAAAAGTGCCAAAACAGGCCTTCAGCCGGGCAAGTCCACAAATGACCGTCACCGATTTCCATGACATTTGGCATACTTATAGATTCGAACCCCAGGATCACGAATCCGGTCTCCGTTTCTCGAAATTCCTATTTGTTTTGTGTTTTATGGCGTGTCAAAGTCTACGACGGAAAACTTTAGACATCTCTGAGCACCACATAAGTGAGGTTAGGACAGAATTTTGAACTATTTCGTCACCTACGGAATGTAAAGAAAGCATTCGATGCAAAAATTTTGAAATTTATTTTTTTTGGTGTGCACACGTTTTGCCCCATAAGTCATTTAAAAATAAGAGATATCGCAAATCTAAGACTGGTCCTGGAGTCTACTCTCATTCAACTACCACTTGACCTGCCTAACTCAATTTTTTTTTCGGCACCCCCAAAAAATGGCAAGGTGCGCCCCTTCAATTTTCGACCCCTTGTCCAAACTTTAAACGTGAGTCAAGTCTGAACGGCTAAAGCCAGAATCTCCGGCAAAGTGGTCAAAGAAAGGTAATCTTTTGGTGAATTTTTCGGCACTTCGTAAGCTCGAAAATATGGAATAGAACCAGAGATATTTACAGTTTTAGTTTTCAGAAAAGTGCCAAAACAGGCCTTCAGCCGGGCAAGTCCACAAATGACCGTCACCGATTTCCATGACATTTGGCATACTTATAGATTCGAACCCCAGGATCACGAATCCCGTCTCCGTTTCTCGAAATTCCTATTTGTTTTGTGTTTTATGGCGTGTCAAAGTCTACGACGGAAAACTTTAGACATCTCTGAGCACCACATAAGTGAGGTTAGGACAGAATTTTGAACTATTTCGTCACCTACGGAATGTAAAGAAAGCATTCGATGCAAAAATTTTGAAATTTATTTTTTTTGGTGTGCACACGTTTTGCCCCATAAGTCATTTAAAAATAAGAGATATCGCAAATCTAAGACTGGTCCTGGAGT
Source organism: Tenodera sinensis (assembly GCA_030765045.1). Classification (NCBI taxonomy): domain Eukaryota; kingdom Metazoa; phylum Arthropoda; class Insecta; order Mantodea; family Mantidae; genus Tenodera; species Tenodera sinensis. The sequence continues at coordinate 428,809 of JAUKNM010000104.1, forward strand.
CTACTCTCATTCAACTACCACTTGACCTGCCTAACTCAATTTTTTTTTCGGCACCCCCAAAAAATGGCAAGGTGCGCCCCTTCAATTTTCGACCCCTTGTCCAAACTTTAAACGTGAGTCAAGTCTGAACGGCTAAAGCCAGAATCTCCGGCAAAGTGGTCAAAGAAAGGTAATCTTTTGGTGAATTTTTCGGCACTTCGTAAGCTCGAAAATATGGAATAGAACCAGAGATATTTACAGTTTTAGTTTTCAGAAAAGTGCCAAAACAGGCCTTCAGCCGGGCAAGTCCACAAATGACCGTCACCGATTTCCATGACATTTGGCATACTTAGAGATTCGAACCCCAGGATCACGAATCCGGTCTCCGTTTCTCGAAATTCCTATTTGTTTTGTGTTTTATGGCGTGTCAAAGTCTACGACGGAAAACTTTAGACATCTCTGAGCACCACATAAGTGAGGTTAGGACAGAATTTTGAACTATTTCGTCACCTACGGAATGTAAAGAAAGCATTCGATGCAAAAATTTTGAAATTTATTTTTTTTGGTGTGCACACGTTTTGCCCCATAAGTCATTTAAAAATAAGAGATATCGCAAATCTAAGACTGGTCCTGGAGTCTACTCTCATTCAACTACCACTTGACCTGCCTAACTCAATTTTTTTTTCGGCACCCCCAAAAAATGGCAAGGTGCGCCCCTTCAATTTTCGACCCCTTGTCCAAACTTTAAACGTGAGTCAAGTCTGAACGGCTAAAGCCAGAATCTCCGGCAAAGTGGTCAAAGAAAGGTAATCTTTTGGTGAATTTTTCGGCACTTCGTAAGCTCGAAAATATGGAATAGAACCAGAGATATTTACAGTTTTAGTTTTCAGAAAAGTGCCAAAACAGGCCTTCAGCCGGGCAAGTCCACAAATGACCGTCACCGATTTCCATGACATTTGGCATACTTATAGATTCGAACCCCAGGATCACGAATCCGGTCTCCGTTTCTCGAAATTCCTATTTGTTTTGTGTTTTATGGCGTGTCAAAGTCTACGACGGAAAACTTTAGACATCTCTGAGCACCACATAAGTGAGGTTAGGACAGAATTTTGAACTATTTCGTCACCTACGGAATGTAAAGAAAGCATTCGATGCAAAAATTTTGAAATTTATTTTTTTTGGTGTGCACACGTTTTGCCCCATAAGTCATTTAAAAATAAGAGATATCGCAAATCTAAGACTGGTCCTGGAGTCTACTCTCATTCAACTACCACTTGACCTGCCTAACTCAATTTTTTTTTCGGCACCCCCAAAAAATGGCAAGGTGCGCCCCTTCAATTTTCGACCCCTTGTCCAAACTTTAAACGTGAGTCAAGTCTGAACGGCTAAAGCCAGAATCTCCGGCAAAGTGGTCAAAGAAAGGTAATCTTTTGGTGAATTTTTCGGCACTTCGTAAGCTCGAAAATATGGAATAGAACCAGAGATATTTACAGTTTTAGTTTTCAGAAAAGTGCCAAAACAGGCCTTCAGCCGGGCAAGTCCACAAATGACCGTCACCGATTTCCATGACATTTGGCATACTTATAGATTCGAACCCCAGGATCACGAATCCGGTCTCCGTTTCTCGAAATTCCTATTTGTTTTGTGTTTTATGGCGTGTCAAAGTCTACGACGGAAAACTTTAGACATCTCTGAGCACCACATAAGTGAGGTTAGGACAGAATTTTGAACTATTTCGTCACCTACGGAATGTAAAGAAAGCATTCGATGCAAAAATTTTGAAATTTATTTTTTTTTGGTGTGCACACGTTTTGCCCCATAAGTCATTTAAAAATAAGAGATATCGCAAATCTAAGACTGGTCCTGGAGTCTACTCTCATTCAACTACCACTTGACCTGCCTAACTCAATTTTTTTTTCGGCACCCCCAAAAAATGGCAAGGTGCGCCCCTTCAATTTTCGACCCCTTGTCCAAACTTTAAACGTGAGTCAAGTCTGAACGGCTAAAGCCAGAATCTCCGGCAAAGTGGTCAAAGAAAGGTAATCTTTTGGTGAATTTTTCGGCACTTCGTAAGCTCGAAAATATGGAATAGAACCAGAGATATTTACAGTTTTAGTTTTCAGAAAAGTGCCAAAACAGGCCTTCAGCCGGGCAAGTCCACAAATGACCGTCACCGATTTCCATGACATTTGGCATACTTATAGATTCGAACCCCAGGATCACGAATCCGGTCTCCGTTTCTCGAAATTCCTATTTGTTTTGTGTTTTATGGCGTGTCAAAGTCTACGACGGAAAACTTTAGACATCTCTGAGCACCACATAAGTGAGGTTAGGACAGAATTTTGAACTATTTCGTCACCTACGGAATGTAAAGAAAGCATTCGATGCAAAAATTTTGAAATTTATTTTTTTTTGGTGTGCACACGTTTTGCCCCATAAGTCATTTAAAAATAAGAGATATCGCAAATCTAAGACTGGTCCTGGAGTCTACTCTCATTCAACTACCACTTGACCTGCCTAACTCAATTTTTTTTCGGCACCCCCAAAAAATGGCAAGGTGCGCCCCTTCAATTTTCGACCCCTTGTCCAAACTTTAAACGTGAGTCAAGTCTGAACGGCTAAAGCCAGAATCTCCGGCAAAGTGGTCAAAGAAAGGTAATCTTTTGGTGAATTTTTCGGCACTTCGTAAGCTCGAAAATATGGAATAGAACCAGAGATATTTACAGTTTTAGTTTTCAGAAAAGTGCCAAAACAGGCCTTCAGCCGGGCAAGTCCACAAATGACCGTCACCGATTTCCATGACATTTGGCATACTTATAGATTCGAACCCCAGGATCACGAATCCGGTCTCCGTTTCTCGAAATTCCTATTTGTTTTGTGTTTTATGGCGTGTCAAAGTCTACGACGGAAAACTTTAGACATCTCTGAGCACCACATAAGTGAGGTTAGGACAGAATTTTGAACTATTTCGTCACCTACGGAATGTAAAGAAAGCATTCGATGCAAAAATTTTGAAATTTATTTTTTTTGGTGTGCACACGTTTTGCCCCATAAGTCATTTAAAAATAAGAGATATCGCAAATCTAAGACTGGTCCTGGAGTCTACTCTCATTCAACTACCACTTGACCTGCCTAACTCAATTTTTTTTTCGGCACCCCCAAAAAATGGCAAGGTGCGCCCCTTCAATTTTCGACCCCTTGTCCAAACTTTAAACGTGAGTCAAGTCTGAACGGCTAAAGCCAGAATCTCCGGCAAAGTGGTCAAAGAAATGTAATCTTTTGGTGAATTTTTCGGCACTTCGTAAGCTCGAAAATATGGAATAGAACCAGAGATATTTACAGTTTTAGTTTTCAGAAAAGTGCCAAAACAGGCCTTCAGCCGGGCAAGTCCACAAATGACCGTCACCGATTTCCATGACATTTGGCATACTTATAGATTCGAACCCCAGGATCACGAATCCGGTCTCCGTTTCTCGAAATTCCTATTTGTTTTGTGTTTTATGGCGTGTCAAAGTCTACGACGGAAAACTTTAGACATCTCTGAGCACCACATAAGTGAGGTTAGGACAGAATTTTGAACTATTTCGTCACCTACGGAATGTAAAGAAAGCATTCGATGCAAAAATTTTGAAATTTATTTTTTTTGGTGTGCACACGTTTTGCCCCATAAGTCATTTAAAAATAAGAGATATCGCAAATCTAAGACTGGTCCTGGAGTCTACTCTCATTCAACTACCACTTGACCTGCCTAACTCAATTTTTTTTTCGGCACCCCCAAAAAATGGCAAGGTGCGCCCCTTCAATTTTCGACCCCTTGTCCAAACTTTAAACGTGAGTCAAGTCTGAACGGCTAAAGCCAGAATCTCCGGCAAAGTGGTCAAAGAAAGGTAATCTTTTGGTGAATTTTTCGGCACTTCGTAAGCTCGAAAATATGGAATAGAACCAGAGATATTTACAGTTTTAGTTTTCAGAAAAGTGCCAAAACAGGCCTTCAGCCGGGCAAGTCCACAAATGACCGTCACCGATTTCCATGACATTTGGCATACTTATAGATTCGAACCCCAGGATCACGAATCCGGTCTCCGTTTCTCGAAATTCCTATTTGTTTTGTGTTTTATGGCGTGTCAAAGTCTACGACGGAAAACTTTAGACATCTCTGAGCACCACATAAGTGAGGTTAGGACAGAATTTTGAACTATTTCGTCACCTACGGAATGTAAAGAAAGCATTCGATGCAAAAATTTTGAAATTTATTTTTTTTGGTGTGCACACGTTTTGCCCCATAAGTCATTTAAAAATAAGAGATATCGCAAATCTAAGACTGGTCCTGGAGTCTACTCTCATTCAACTACCACTTGACCTGCCTAACTCAATTTTTTTTCGGCACCCCCAAAAAATGGCAAGGTGCGCCCCTTCAATTTTCGACCCCTTGTCCAAACTTTAAACGTGAGTCAAGTCTGAACGGCTAAAGCCAGAATCTCCGGCAAAGTGGTCAAAGAAAGGTAATCTTTTGGTGAATTTTTCGGCACTTCGTAAGCTCGAAAATATGGAATAGAACCAGAGATATTTACAGTTTTAGTTTTCAGAAAAGTGCCAAAACAGGCCTTCAGCCGGGCAAGTCCACAAATGACCGTCACCGATTTCCATGACATTTGGCATACTTATAGATTCGAACCCCAGGATCACGAATCCGGTCTCCGTTTCTCGTAATTCCTATTTGTTTTGTGTTTTATGGCGTGTCAAAGTCTACGACGGAAAACTTTAGACATCTCTGAGCACCACATAAGTGAGGTTAGGACAGAATTTTGAACTATTTCGTCACCTACGGAATGTAAAGAAAGCATTCGATGCAAAAATTTTGAAATTTATTTTTTTTGGTGTGCACACGTTTTGCCCCATAAGTCATTTAAAAATAAGAGATATCGCAAATCTAAGACTGGTCCTGGAGTCTACTCTCATTCAACTACCACTTGACCTGCCTAACTCAATTTTTTTTTCGGCACCCCCAAAAAATGGCAAGGTGCACCCCTTCAATTTTCGACCCCTTGTCCAAACTTTAAACGTGAGTCAAGTCTGAACGGCTAAAGCCAGAATCTCCGGCAAAGTGGTCAAAGAAAGGTAATCTTTTGGTGAATTTTTCGGCACTTCGTAAGCTCGAAAATATGGAATAGAACCAGAGATATTTACAGTTTTAGTTTTCAGAAAAGTGCCAAAACAGGCCTTCAGCCGGGCAAGTCCACAAATGACCGTCACCGATTTCCATGACATTTGGCATACTTATAGATTCGAACCCCAGGATCACGAATCCGGTCTCCGTTTCTCGAAATTCCTATTTGTTTTGTGTTTTATGGCGTGTCAAAGTCTACGACGGAAAACTTTAGACATCTCTGAGCACCACATAAGTGAGGTTAGGACAGAATTTTGAACTATTTCGTCACCTACGGAATGTAAAGAAAGCATTCGATGCAAAAATTTTGAAATTTATTTTTTTTGGTGTGCACACGTTTTGCCCCATAAGTCATTTAAAAATAAGAGATATCGCAAATCTAAGACTGGTCCTGGAGTCTACTCTCATTCAACTACCACTTGACCTGCCTAACTCAATTTTTTTTTCGGCACCCCCAAAAAATGGCAAGGTGCGCCCCTTCAATTTTCGACCCCTTGTCCAAACTTTAAACGTGAGTCAAGTCTGAACGGCTAAAGCCAGAATCTCCGGCAAAGTGGTCAAAGAAAGGTAATCTTTTGGTGAATTTTTCGGCACTTCGTAAGCTCGAAAATATGGAATAGAACCAGAGATATTTACAGTTTTAGTTTTCAGAAAAGTGCCAAAACAGGCCTTCAGCCGGGCAAGTCCACAAATGACCGTCACCGATTTCCATGACATTTGGCATACTTATAGATTCGAACCCCAGGATCACGAATCCGGTCTCCGTTTCTCGAAATTCCTATTTGTTTTGTGTTTTATGGCGTGTCAAAGTCTACGACGGAAAACTTTAGACATCTCTGAGCACCACATAAGTGAGGTTAGGACAGAATTTTGAACTATTTCGTCACCTACGGAATGTAAAGAAAGCATTCGATGCAAAAATTTTGAAATTTATTTTTTTTGGTGTGCACACGTTTTGCCCCATAAGTCATTTAAAAATAAGAGATATCGCAAATCTAAGACTGGTCCTGGAGTCTACTCTCATTCAACTACCACTTGACCTGCCTAACTCAATTTTTTTTTCGGCACCCCCAAAAAATGGCAAGGTGCGCCCCTTCAATTTTCGACCCCTTGTCCAAACTTTAAACGTGAGTCAAGTCTGAACGGCTAAAGCCAGAATCTCCGGCAAAGTGGTCAAAGAAAGGTAATCTTTTGGTGAATTTTTCGGCACTTCGTAAGCTCGAAAATATGGAATAGAACCAGAGATATTTACAGTTTTAGTTTTCAGAAAAGTGCCAAAACAGGCCTTCAGCCGGGCAAGTCCACAAATGACCGTCACCGATTTCCATGACATTTGGCATACTTATAGATTCGAACCCCAGGATCACGAATCCGGTCTCCGTTTCTCGAAATTCCTATTTGTTTTGTGTTTTATGGCGTGTCAAAGTCTACGACGGAAAACTTTAGACATCTCTGAGCACCACATAAGTGAGGTTAGGACAGAATTTTGAACTATTTCGTCACCTACGGAATGTAAAGAAAGCATTCGATGCAAAAATTTTGAAATTTATTTTTTTTGGTGTGCACACGTTTTGCCCCATAAGTCATTTAAAAATAAGAGATATCGCAAATCTAAGACTGGTCCTGGAGTCTACTCTCATTCAACTACCACTTGACCTGCCTAACTCAATTTTTTTTTCGGCACCCCCAAAAAATGGCAAGGTGCACCCCTTCAATTTTCGACCCCTTGTCCAAACTTTAAACGTGAGTCAAGTCTGAACGGCTAAAGCCAGAATCTCCGGCAAAGTGGTCAAAGAAAGGTAATCTTTTGGTGAATTTTTCGGCACTTCGTAAGCTCGAAAATATGGAATAGAACCAGAGATATTTACAGTTTTAGTTTTCAGAAAAGTGCCAAAACAGGCCTTCAGCCGGGCAAGTCCACAAATGACCGTCACCGATTTCCATGACATTTGGCATACTTATAGATTCGAACCCCAGGATCACGAATCCGGTCTCCGTTTCTCGAAATTCCTATTTGTTTTGTGTTTTATGGCGTGTCAAAGTCTACGACGGAAAACTTTAGACATCTCTGAGCACCACATAAGTGAGGTTAGGACAGAATTTTGAACTATTTCGTCACCTACGGAATGTAAAGAAAGCATTCGATGCAAAAATTTTGAAATTTATTTTTTTTGGTGTGCACACGTTTTGCCCCATAAGTCATTTAAAAATAAGAGATATCGCAAATCTAAGACTGGTCCTGGAGTCTACTCTCATTCAACTACCACTTGACCTGCCTAACTCAATTTTTTTTCGGCACCCCCAAAAAATGGCAAGGTGCGCCCCTTCAATTTTCGACCCCTTGTCCAAACTTTAAACGTGAGTCAAGTCTGAACGGCTAAAGCCAGAATCTCCGGCAAAGTGGTCAAAGAAAGGTAATCTTTTGGTGAATTTTTCGGCACTTCGTAAGCTCGAAAATATGGAATAGAACCAGAGATATTTACAGTTTTAGTTTTCAGAAAAGTGCCAAAACAGGCCTTCAGCCGGGCAAGTCCACAAATGACCGTCACCGATTTCCATGACATTTGGCATACTTATAGATTCGAACCCCAGGATCACGAATCCGGTCTCCGTTTCTCGAAATTCCTATTTGTTTTGTGTTTTATGGCGTGTCAAAGTCTACGACGGAAAACTTTAGACATCTCTGAGCACCACATAAGTGAGGTTAGGACAGAATTTTGAACTATTTCGTCACCTACGGAATGTAAAGAAAGCATTCGATGCAAAAATTTTGAAATTTATTTTTTTTGGTGTGCACACGTTTTGCCCCATAAGTCATTTAAAAATAAGAGATATCGCAAATCTAAGACTGGTCCTGGAGTCTACTCTCATTCAACTACCACTTGACCTGCCTAACTCAATTTTTTTTTCGGCACCCCCAAAAAATGGCAAGGTGCGCCCCTTCAATTTTCGACCCCTTGTCCAAACTTTAAACGTGAGTCAAGTCTGAACGGCTAAAGCCAGAATCTCCGGCAAAGTGGTCAAAGAAAGGTAATCTTTTGGTGAATTTTTCGGCACTTCGTAAGCTCGAAAATATGGAATAGAACCAGAGATATTTACAGTTTTAGTTTTCAGAAAAGTGCCAAAACAGGCCTTCAGCCGGGCAAGTCCACAAATGACCGTCACCGATTTCCATGACATTTGGCATACTTATAGATTCGAACCCCAGGATCACGAATCCGGTCTCCGTTTCTCGAAATTCCTATTTGTTTTGTGTTTTATGGCGTGTCAAAGTCTACGACGGAAAACTTTAGACATCTCTGAGCACCACATAAGTGAGGTTAGGACAGAATTTTGAACTATTTCGTCACCTACGGAATGTAAAGAAAGCATTCGATGCAAAAATTTTGAAATTTATTTTTTTTGGTGTGCACACGTTTTGCCCCATAAGTCATTTAAAAATAAGAGATATCGCAAATCTAAGACTGGTCCTGGAGTCTACTCTCATTCAACTACCACTTGACCTGCCTAACTCAATTTTTTTTTCGGCACCCCCAAAAAATGGCAAGGTGCGCCCCTTCAATTTTCGACCCCTTGTCCAAACTTTAAACGTGAGTCAAGTCTGAACGGCTAAAGCCAGAATCTCCGGCAAAGTGGTCAAAGAAAGGTAATCTTTTGGTGAATTTTTCGGCACTTCGTAAGCTCGAAAATATGGAATAGAACCAGAGATATTTACAGTTTTAGTTTTCAGAAAAGTGCCAAAACAGGCCTTCAGCCGGGCAAGTCCACAAATGACCGTCACCGATTTCCATGACATTTGGCATACTTATAGATTCGAACCCCAGGATCACGAATCCGGTCTCCGTTTCTCGAAATTCCTATTTGTTTTGTGTTTTATGGCGTGTCAAAGTCTACGACGGAAAACTTTAGACATCTCTGAGCACCACATAAGTGAGGTTAGGACAGAATTTTGAACTATTTCGTCACCTACGGAATGTAAAGAAAGCATTCGATGCAAAAATTTTGAAATTTATTTTTTTTGGTGTGCACACGTTTTGCCCCATAAGTCATTTAAAAATAAGAGATATCGCAAATCTAAGACTGGTCCTGGAGTCTACTCTCATTCAACTACCACTTGACCTGCCTAACTCAATTTTTTTTTCGGCACCCCCAAAAAATGGCAAGGTGCGCTCCTTCAATTTTCGACCCCTTGTCCAAACTTTAAACGTGAGTCAAGTCTGAACGGCTAAAGCCAGAATCTCCGGCAAAGTGGTCAAAGAAAGGTAATCTTTTGGTGAATTTTTCGGCACTTCGTAAGCTCGAAAATATGGAATAGAACCAGAGATATTTACAGTTTTAGTTTTCAGAAAAGTGCCAAAACAGGCCTTCAGCCGGGCAAGTCCACAAATGACCGTCACCGATTTCCATGACATTTGGCATACTTATAGATTCGAACCCCAGGATCACGAATCCGGTCTCCGTTTCTCGAAATTCCTATTTGTTTTGTGTTTTATGGCGTGTCAAAGTCTACGACGGAAAACTTTAGACATCTCTGAGCACCACATAAGTGAGGTTAGGACAGAATTTTGAACTATTTCGTCACCTACGGAATGTAAAGAAAGCATTCGATGCAAAAATTTTGAAATTTATTTTTTTTGGTGTGCACACGTTTTGCCCCATAAGTCATTTAAAAATAAGAGATATCGCAAATCTAAGACTGGTCCTGGAGTCTACTCTCATTCAACTACCACTTGACCTGCCTAACTCAATTTTTTTTTCGGCACCCCCAAAAAATGGCAAGGTGCGCCCCTTCAATTTTCGACCCCTTGTCCAAACTTTAAACGTGAGTCAAGTCTGAACGGCTAAAGCCAGAATCTCCGGCAAAGTGGTCAAAGAAAGGTAATCTTTTGGTGAATTTTTCGGCACTTCGTAAGCTCGAAAATATGGAATAGAACCAGAGATATTTACAGTTTTAGTTTTCAGAAAAGTGCCAAAACAGGCCTTCAGCCGGGCAAGTCCACAAATGACCGTCACCGATTTCCATGACATTTGGCATACTTATAGATTCGAACCCCAGGATCACGAATCCGGTCTCCGTTTCTCGAAATTCCTATTTGTTTTGTGTTTTATGGCGTGTCAAAGTCTACGACGGAAAACTTTAGACATCTCTGAGCACCACATAAGTGAGGTTAGGACAGAATTTTGAACTATTTCGTCACCTACGGAATGTAAAGAAAGCATTCGATGCAAAAATTTTGAAATTTATTTTTTTTGGTGTGCACACGTTTTGCCCCATAAGTCATTTAAAAATAAGAGATATCGCAAATCTAAGACTGGTCCTGGAGTCTACTCTCATTCAACTACCACTTGACCTGCCTAACTCAATTTTTTTTTCGGCACCCCCAAAAAATGGCAAGGTGCGCCCCTTCAATTTTCGACCCCTTGTCCAAACTTTAAACGTGAGTCAAGTCTGAACGGCTAAAGCCAGAATCTCCGGCAAAGTGGTCAAAGAAAGGTAATCTTTTGGTGAATTTTTCGGCACTTCGTAAGCTCGAAAATATGGAATAGAACCAGAGATATTTACAGTTTTAGTTTTCAGAAAAGTGCCAAAACAGGCCTTCAGCCGGGCAAGTCCACAAATGACCGTCACCGATTTCCATGACATTTGGCATACTTATAGATTCGAACCCCAGGATCACGAATCCGGTCTCCGTTTCTCGAAATTCCTATTTGTTTTGTGTTTTATGGCGTGTCAAAGTCTACGACGGAAAACTTTAGACATCTCTGAGCACCACATAAGTGAGGTTAGGACAGAATTTTGAACTATTTCGTCACCTACGGAATGTAAAGAAAGCATTCGATGCAAAAATTTTGAAATTTATTTTTTTTGGTGTGCACACGTTTTGCCCCATAAGTCATTTAAAAATAAGAGATATCGCAAATCTAAGACTGGTCCTGGAGTCTACTCTCATTCAACTACCACTTGACCTGCCTAACTCAATTTTTTTTTCGGCACCCCCAAAAAATGGCAAGGTGCGCCCCTTCAATTTTCGACCCCTTGTCCAAACTTTAAACGTGAGTCAAGTCTGAACGGCTAAAGCCAGAATCTCCGGCAAAGTGGTCAAAGAAAGGTAATCTTTTGGTGAATTTTTCGGCACTTCGTAAGCTCGAAAATATGGAATAGAACCAGAGATATTTACAGTTTTAGTTTTCAGAAAAGTGCCAAAACAGGCCTTCAGCCGGGCAAGTCCACAAATGACCGTCACCGATTTCCATGACATTTGGCATACTTATAGATTCGAACCCCAGGATCACGAATCCGGTCTCCGTTTCTCGAAATTCCTATTTGTTTTGTGTTTTATGGCGTGTCAAAGTCTACGACGGAAAACTTTAGACATCTCTGAGCACCACATAAGTGAGGTTAGGACAGAATTTTGAACTATTTCGTCACCTACGGAATGTAAAGAAAGCATTCGATGCAAAAATTTTGAAATTTATTTTTTTTGGTGTGCACACGTTTTGCCCCATAAGTCATTTAAAAATAAGAGATATCGCAAATCTAAGACTGGTCCTGGAGTCTACTCTCATTCAACTACCACTTGACCTGCCTAACTCAATTTTTTTTTCGGCACCCCCAAAAAATGGCAAGGTGCGCCCCTTCAATTTTCGACCCCTTGTCCAAACTTTAAACGTGAGTCAAGTCTGAACGGCTAAAGCCAGAATCTCCGGCAAAGTGGTCAAAGAAAGGTAATCTTTTGGTGAATTTTTCGGCACTTCGTAAGCTCGAAAATATGGAATAGAACCAGAGATATTTACAGTTTTAGTTTTCAGAAAAGTGCCAAAACAGGCCTTCAGCCGGGCAAGTCCACAAATGACCGTCACCGATTTCCATGACATTTGGCATACTTATAGATTCGAACCCCAGGATCACGAATCCGGTCTCCGTTTCTCGAAATTCCTATTTGTTTTGTGTTTTATGGCGTGTCAAAGTCTACGACGGAAAACTTTAGACATCTCTGAGCACCACATAAGTGAGGTTAGGACAGAATTTTGAACTATTTCGTCACCTACGGAATGTAAAGAAAGCATTCGATGCAAAAATTTTGAAATTTATTTTTTTTGGTGTGCACACGTTTTGCCCCATAAGTCATTTAAAAATAAGAGATATCGCAAATCTAAGACTGGTCCTGGAGTCTACTCTCATTCAACTACCACTTGACCTGCCTAACTCAATTTTTTTTTCGGCACCCCCAAAAAATGGCAAGGTGCGCCCCTTCAATTTTCGACCCCTTGTCCAAACTTTAAACGTGAGTCAAGTCTGAACGGCTAAAGCCAGAATCTCCGGCAAAGTGGTCAAAGAAAGGTAATCTTTTGGTGAATTTTTCGGCACTTCGTAAGCTCGAAAATATGGAATAGAACCAGAGATATTTACAGTTTTAGTTTTCAGAAAAGTGCCAAAACAGGCCTTCAGCCGGGCAAGTCCACAAATGACCGTCACCGATTTCCATGACATTTGGCATACTCATAGATTCGAACCCCAGGATCACGAATCCGGTCTCCGTTTCTCGAAATTCCTATTTGTTTTGTGTTTTATGGCGTGTCAAAGTCTACGACGGAAAACTTTAGACATCTCTGAGCACCACATAAGTGAGGTTAGGACAGAATTTTGAACTATTTCGTCACCTACGGAATGTAAAGAAAGCATTCGATGCAAAAATTTTGAAATTTATTTTTTTTGGTGTGCACACGTTTTGCCCCATAAGTCATTTAAAAATAAGAGATATCGCAAATCTAAGACTGGTCCTGGAGTCTACTCTCATTCAACTACCACTTGACCTGCCTAACTCAATTTTTTTTTCGGCACCCCCAAAAAATGGCACCCTTCAATTTTCGACCCCTCGTCCAAACTTTAAACGTGAGTCAAGTCTGAACGGCTAAAGCCAGAATCTCCGGCAAAGTGGTCAAAGAAAGGTAATCTTTTGGTGAATTTTTCGGCACTTCGTAAGCTCGAAAATATGGAATAGAACCAGAGATATTTACAGTTTTAGTTTTCAGAAAAGTGCCAAAACAGGCCTTCAGCCGGGCAAGTCCACAAATGACCGTCACCGATTTCCATGACATTTGGCATACTTATAGATTCGAACCCCAGGATCACGAATCCGGTCTCCGTTTCTCGAAATTCCTATTTGTTTTGTGTTTTATGGCGTGTCAAAGTCTACGACGGAAAACTTTAGACATCTCTGAGCACCACATAAGTGAGGTTAGGACAGAATTTTGAACTATTTCGTCACCTACGGAATGTAAAGAAAGCATTCGATGCAAAAATTTTGAAATTTATTTTTTTTGGTGTGCACACGTTTTGCCCCATAAGTCATTTAAAAATAAGAGATATCGCAAATCTAAGACTGGTCCTGGAGTCTACTCTCATTCAACTACCACTTGACCTGCCTAACTCAATTTTTTTTTCGGCACCCCCAAAAAATGGCAAGGTGCGCCCCTTCAATTTTCGACCCCTTGTCCAAACTTTAAACGTGAGTCAAGTCTGAACGGCTAAAGCCAGAATCTCCGGCAAAGTGGTCAAAGAAAGGTAATCTTTTGGTGAATTTTTCGGCACTTCGTAAGCTCGAAAATATGGAATAGAACCAGAGATATTTACAGTTTTAGTTTTCAGAAAAGTGCCAAAACAGGCCTTCAGCCGGGCAAGTCCACAAATGACCGTCACCGATTTCCATGACATTTGGCATACTTATAGATTCGAACCCCAGGATCACGAATCCCGTCTCCGTTTCTCGAAATTCCTATTTGTTTTGTGTTTTATGGCGTGTCAAAGTCTACGACGGAAAACTTTAGACATCTCTGAGCACCACATAAGTGAGGTTAGGACAGAATTTTGAACTATTTCGTCACCTACGGAATGTAAAGAAAGCATTCGATGCAAAAATTTTGAAATTTATTTTTTTTGGTGTGCACACGTTTTGCCCCATAAGTCATTTAAAAATAAGAGATATCGCAAATCTAAGACTGGTCCTGGAGTCTACTCTCATTCAACTACCACTTGACCTGCCTAACTCAATTTTTTTTTCGGCACCCCCAAAAAATGGCAAGGTGCGCCCCTTCAATTTTCGACCCCTTGTCCAAACTTTAAACGTGAGTCAAGTCTGAACGGCTAAAGCCAGAATCTCCGGCAAAGTGGTCAAAGAAAGGTAATCTTTTGGTGAATTTTTCGGCACTTCGTAAGCTCGAAAATATGGAATAGAACCAGAGATATTTACAGTTTTAGTTTTCAGAAAAGTGCCAAAACAGGCCTTCAGCCGGGCAAGTCCACAAATGACCGTCACCGATTTCCATGACATTTGGCATACTTATAGATTCGAACCCCAGGATCACGAATCCGGTCTCCGTTTCTCGAAATTCCTATTTGTTTTGTGTTTTATGGCGTGTCAAAGTCTACGACGGAAAACTTTAGACATCTCTGAGCACCACATAAGTGAGGTTAGGACAGAATTTTGAACTATTTCGTCACCTACGGAATGTAAAGAAAGCATTCGATGCAAAAATTTTGAAATTTATTTTTTTTGGTGTGCACACGTTTTGCCCCATAAGTCATTTAAAAATAAGAGATATCGCAAATCTAAGACTGGTCCTGGAGTCTACTCTCATTCAACTACCACTTGACCTGCCTAACTCAATTTTTTTTTCGGCACCCCCAAAAAATGGCAAGGTGCGCCCCTTCAATTTTCGACCCCTTGTCCAAACTTTAAACGTGAGTCAAGTCTGAACGGCTAAAGCCAGAATCTCCGGCAAAGTGGTCAAAGAAAGGTAATCTTTTGGTGAATTTTTCGGCACTTCGTAAGCTCGAAAATATGGAATAGAACCAGAGATATTTACAGTTTTAGTTTTCAGAAAAGTGCCAAAACAGGCCTTCAGCCGGGCAAGTCCACAAATGACCGTCACCGATTTCCATGACATTTGGCATACTTATAGATTCGAACCCCAGGATCACGAATCCGGTCTCCGTTTCTCGAAATTCCTATTTGTTTTGTGTTTTATGGCGTGTCAAAGTCTACGACGGAAAACTTTAGACATCTCTGAGCACCACATAAGTGAGGTTAGGACAGAATTTTGAACTATTTCGTCACCTACGGAATGTAAAGAAAGCATTCGATGCAAAAATTTTGAAATTTATTTTTTTTGGTGTGCACACGTTTTGCCCCATAAGTCATTTAAAAATAAGAGATATCGCAAATCTAAGACTGGTCCTGGAGTCTACTCTCATTCAACTACCACTTGACCTGCCTAACTCAATTTTTTTTTCGGCACCCCCAAAAAATGGCAAGGTGCGCCCCTTCAATTTTCGACCCCTTGTCCAAACTTTAAACGTGAGTCAAGTCTGAACGGCTAAAGCCAGAATCTCCGGCAAAGTGGTCAAAGAAAGGTAATCTTTTGGTGAATTTTTCGGCACTTCGTAAGCTCGAAAATATGGAATAGAACCAGAGATATTTACAGTTTTAGTTTTCAGAAAAGTGCCAAAACAGGCCTTCAGCCGGGCAAGTCCACAAATGACCGTCACCGATTTCCATGACATTTGGCATACTTATAGATTCGAACCCCAGGATCACGAATCCGGTCTCCGTTTCTCGAAATTCCTATTTGTTTTGTGTTTTATGGCGTGTCAAAGTCTACGACGGAAAACTTTAGACATCTCTGAGCACCACATAAGTGAGGTTAGGACAGAATTTTGAACTATTTCGTCACCTACGGAATGTAAAGAAAGCATTCGATGCAAAAATTTTGAAATTTATTTTTTTTGGTGTGCACACGTTTTGCCCCATAAGTCATTTAAAAATAAGAGATATCGCAAATCTAAGACTGGTCCTGGAGTCTACTCTCATTCAACTACCACTTGACCTGCCTAACTCAATTTTTTTTTCGGCACCCCCAAAAAATGGCAAG
The DNA here is from genome assembly GCA_030765045.1 of Tenodera sinensis. NCBI lineage: Eukaryota > Metazoa > Arthropoda > Insecta > Mantodea > Mantidae > Tenodera > Tenodera sinensis. The sequence goes on from JAUKNM010000104.1 coordinate 444,887, forward strand.
GTGCGCCCCTTCAATTTTCGACCCCTTGTCCAAACTTTAAACGTGAGTCAAGTCTGAACGGCTAAAGCCAGAATCTCCGGCAAAGTGGTCAAAGAAAGGTAATCTTTTGGTGAATTTTTCGGCACTTCGTAAGCTCGAAAATATGGAATAGAACCAGAGATATTTACAGTTTTAGTTTTCAGAAAAGTGCCAAAACAGGCCTTCAGCCGGGCAAGTCCACAAATGACCGTCACCGATTTCCATGACATTTGGCATACTTATAGATTCGAACCCCAGGATCACGAATCCGGTCTCCGTTTCTCGAAATTCCTATTTGTTTTGTGTTTTATGGCGTGTCAAAGTCTACGACGGAAAACTTTAGACATCTCTGAGCACCACATAAGTGAGGTTAGGACAGAATTTTGAACTATTTCGTCACCTACGGAATGTAAAGAAAGCATTCGATGCAAAAATTTTGAAATTTATTTTTTTTGGTGTGCACACGTTTTGCCCCATAAGTCATTTAAAAATAAGAGATATCGCAAATCTAAGACTGGTCCTGGAGTCTACTCTCATTCAACTACCACTTGACCTGCCTAACTCAATTTTTTTTTCGGCACCCCCAAAAAATGGCAAGGTGCGCCCCTTCAATTTTCGACCCCTTGTCCAAACTTTAAACGTGAGTCAAGTCTGAACGGCTAAAGCCAGAATCTCCGGCAAAGTGGTCAAAGAAAGGTAATCTTTTGGTGAATTTTTCGGCACTTCGTAAGCTCGAAAATATGGAATAGAACCAGAGATATTTACAGTTTTAGTTTTCAGAAAAGTGCCAAAACAGGCCTTCAGCCGGGCAAGTCCACAAATGACCGTCACCGATTTCCATGACATTTGGCATACTTATAGATTCGAACCCCAGGATCACGAATCCGGTCTCCGTTTCTCGAAATTCCTATTTGTTTTGTGTTTTATGGCGTGTCAAAGTCTACGACGGAAAACTTTAGACATCTCTGAGCACCACATAAGTGAGGTTAGGACAGAATTTTGAACTATTTCGTCACCTACGGAATGTAAAGAAAGCATTCGATGCAAAAATTTTGAAATTTATTTTTTTTGGTGTGCACACGTTTTGCCCCATAAGTCATTTAAAAATAAGAGATATCGCAAATCTAAGACTGGTCCTGGAGTCTACTCTCATTCAACTACCACTTGACCTGCCTAACTCAATTTTTTTTTCGGCACCCCCAAAAAATGGCAAGGTGCGCCCCTTCAATTTTCGACCCCTTGTCCAAACTTTAAACGTGAGTCAAGTCTGAACGGCTAAAGCCAGAATCTCCGGCAAAGTGGTCAAAGAAAGGTAATCTTTTGGTGAATTTTTCGGCACTTCGTAAGCTCGAAAATATGGAATAGAACCAGAGATATTTACAGTTTTAGTTTTCAGAAAAGTGCCAAAACAGGCCTTCAGCCGGGCAAGTCCACAAATGACCGTCACCGATTTCCATGACATTTGGCATACTCATAGATTCGAACCCCAGGATCACGAATCCGGTCTCCGTTTCTCGAAATTCCTATTTGTTTTGTGTTTTATGGCGTGTCAAAGTCTACGACGGAAAACTTTAGACATCTCTGAGCACCACATAAGTGAGGTTAGGACAGAATTTTGAACTATTTCGTCACCTACGGAATGTAAAGAAAGCATTCGATGCAAAAATTTTGAAATTTATTTTTTTTGGTGTGCACACGTTTTGCCCCATAAGTCATTTAAAAATAAGAGATATCGCAAATCTAAGACTGGTCCTGGAGTCTACTCTCATTCAACTACCACTTGACCTGCCTAACTCAATTTTTTTTTCGGCACCCCCAAAAAATGGCACCCTTCAATTTTCGACCCCTCGTCCAAACTTTAAACGTGAGTCAAGTCTGAACGGCTAAAGCCAGAATCTCCGGCAAAGTGGTCAAAGAAAGGTAATCTTTTGGTGAATTTTTCGGCACTTCGTAAGCTCGAAAATATGGAATAGAACCAGAGATATTTACAGTTTTAGTTTTCAGAAAAGTGCCAAAACAGGCCTTCAGCCGGGCAAGTCCACAAATGACCGTCACCGATTTCCATGACATTTGGCATACTTATAGATTCGAACCCCAGGATCACGAATCCGGTCTCCGTTTCTCGAAATTCCTATTTGTTTTGTGTTTTATGGCGTGTCAAAGTCTACGACGGAAAACTTTAGACATCTCTGAGCACCACATAAGTGAGGTTAGGACAGAATTTTGAACTATTTCGTCACCTACGGAATGTAAAGAAAGCATTCGATGCAAAAATTTTGAAATTTATTTTTTTTGGTGTGCACACGTTTTGCCCCATAAGTCATTTAAAAATAAGAGATATCGCAAATCTAAGACTGGTCCTGGAGTCTACTCTCATTCAACTACCACTTGACCTGCCTAACTCAATTTTTTTTTCGGCACCCCCAAAAAATGGCAAGGTGCGCCCCTTCAATTTTCGACCCCTTGTCCAAACTTTAAACGTGAGTCAAGTCTGAACGGCTAAAGCCAGAATCTCCGGCAAAGTGGTCAAAGAAAGGTAATCTTTTGGTGAATTTTTCGGCACTTCGTAAGCTCGAAAATATGGAATAGAACCAGAGATATTTACAGTTTTAGTTTTCAGAAAAGTGCCAAAACAGGCCTTCAGCCGGGCAAGTCCACAAATGACCGTCACCGATTTCCATGACATTTGGCATACTTATAGATTCGAACCCCAGGATCACGAATCCGGTCTCCGTTTCTCGAAATTCCTATTTGTTTTGTGTTTTATGGCGTGTCAAAGTCTACGACGGAAAACTTTAGACATCTCTGAGCACCACATAAGTGAGGTTAGGACAGAATTTTGAACTATTTCGTCACCTACGGAATGTAAAGAAAGCATTCGATGCAAAAATTTTGAAATTTATTTTTTTTGGTGTGCACACGTTTTGCCCCATAAGTCATTTAAAAATAAGAGATATCGCAAATCTAAGACTGGTCCTGGAGTCTACTCTCATTCAACTACCACTTGACCTGCCTAACTCAATTTTTTTTTCGGCACCCCCAAAAAATGGCAAGGTGCGCCCCTTCAATTTTCGACCCCTTGTCCAAACTTTAAACGTGAGTCAAGTCTGAACGGCTAAAGCCAGAATCTCCGGCAAAGTGGTCAAAGAAAGGTAATCTTTTGGTGAATTTTTCGGCACTTCGTAAGCTCGAAAATATGGAATAGAACCAGAGATATTTACAGTTTTAGTTTTCAGAAAAGTGCCAAAACAGGCCTTCAGCCGGGCAAGTCCACAAATGACCGTCACCGATTTCCATGACATTTGGCATACTTATAGATTCGAACCCCAGGATCACGAATCCGGTCTCCGTTTCTCGAAATTCCTATTTGTTTTGTGTTTTATGGCGTGTCAAAGTCTACGACGGAAAACTTTAGACATCTCTGAGCACCACATAAGTGAGGTTAGGACAGAATTTTGAACTATTTCGTCACCTACGGAATGTAAAGAAAGCATTCGATGCAAAAATTTTGAAATTTATTTTTTTTGGTGTGCACACGTTTTGCACCATAAGTCATTTAAAAATAAGAGATATCGCAAATCTAAGACTGGTCCTGGAGTCTACTCTCATTCAACTACCACTTGACCTGCCTAACTCAATTTTTTTTCGGCACCCCCAAAAAATGGCAAGGTGCGCCCCTTCAATTTTCGACCCCTTGTCCAAACTTTAAACGTGAGTCAAGTCTGAACGGCTAAAGCCAGAATCTCCGGCAAAGTGGTCAAAGAAAGGTAATCTTTTGGTGAATTTTTCGGCACTTCGTAAGCTCGAAAATATGGAATAGAACCAGAGATATTTACAGTTTTAGTTTTCAGAAAAGTGCCAAAACAGGCCTTCAGCCGGGCAAGTCCACAAATGACCGTCACCGATTTCCATGACATTTGGCATACTTATAGATTCGAACCCCAGGATCACGAATCCGGTCTCCGTTTCTCGAAATTCCTATTTGTTTTGTGTTTTATGGCGTGTCAAAGTCTACGACGGAAAACTTTAGACATCTCTGAGCACCACATAAGTGAGGTTAGGACAGAATTTTGAACTATTTCGTCACCTACGGAATGTAAAGAAAGCATTCGATGCAAAAATTTTGAAATTTATTTTTTTTGGTGTGCACACGTTTTGCCCCATAAGTCATTTAAAAATAAGAGATATCGCAAATCTAAGACTGGTCCTGGAGTCTACTCTCATTCAACTACCACTTGACCTGCCTAACTCAATTTTTTTTTCGGCACCCCCAAAAAATGGCAAGGTGCGCCCCTTCAATTTTCGACCCCTTGTCCAAACTTTAAACGTGAGTCAAGTCTGAACGGCTAAAGCCAGAATCTCCGGCAAAGTGGTCAAAGAAAGGTAATCTTTTGGTGAATTTTTCGGCACTTCGTAAGCTCGAAAATATGGAATAGAACCAGAGATATTTACAGTTTTAGTTTTCAGAAAAGTGCCAAAACAGGCCTTCAGCCGGGCAAGTCCACAAATGACCGTCACCGATTTCCATGACATTTGGCATACTTATAGATTCGAACCCCAGGATCACGAATCCGGTCTCCGTTTCTCGAAATTCCTATTTGTTTTGTGTTTTATGGCGTGTCAAAGTCTACGACGGAAAACTTTAGACATCTCTGAGCACCACATAAGTGAGGTTAGGACAGAATTTTGAACTATTTCGTCACCTACGGAATGTAAAGAAAGCATTCGATGCAAAAATTTTGAAATTTATTTTTTTTGGTGTGCACACGTTTTGCCCCATAAGTCATTTAAAAATAAGAGATATCGCAAATCTAAGACTGGTCCTGGAGTCTACTCTCATTCAACTACCACTTGACCTGCCTAACTCAATTTTTTTTTCGGCACCCCCAAAAAATGGCAAGGTGAGCCCCTTCAATTTTCGACCCCTTGTCCAAACTTTAAACGTGAGTCAAGTCTGAACGGCTAAAGCCAGAATCTCCGGCAAAGTGATCAAAGAAAGGTAATCTTTTGGTGAATTTTTCGGCACTTCGTAAGCTCGAAAATATGGAATAGAACCAGAGATATTTACAGTTTTAGTTTTCAGAAAAGTGCCAAAACAGGCCTTCAGCCGGGCAAGTCCACAAATGACCGTCACCGATTTCCATGACATTTGGCATACTTATAGATTCGAACCCCAGGATCACGAATCCGGTCTCCGTTTCTCGAAATTCCTATTTGTTTTGTGTTTTATGGCGTGTCAAAGTCTACGACGGAAAACTTTAGACATCTCTGAGCACCACATAAGTGAGGTTAGGACAGAATTTTGAACTATTTCGTCACCTACGGAATGTAAAGAAAGCATTCGATGCAAAAATTTTGAAATTTATTTTTTTTGGTGTGCACACGTTTTGCCCCATAAGTCATTTAAAAATAAGAGATATCGCAAATCTAAGACTGGTCCTGGAGTCTACTCTCATTCAACTACCACTTGACCTGCCTAACTCAATTTTTTTTTCGGCACCCCCAAAAAATGGCAAGGTGCGCCCCTTCAATTTTCGACCCCTTGTCCAAACTTTAAACGTGAGTCAAGTCTGAACGGCTAAAGCCAGAATCTCCGGCAAAGTGGTCAAAGAAAGGTAATCTTTTGGTGAATTTTTCGGCACTTCGTAAGCTCGAAAATATGGAATAGAACCAGAGATATTTACAGTTTTAGTTTTCAGAAAAGTGCCAAAACAGGCCTTCAGCCGGGCAAGTCCACAAATGACCGTCACCGATTTCCATGACATTTGGCATACTTAGAGATTCGAACCCCAGGATCACGAATCCGGTCTCCGTTTCTCGAAATTCCTATTTGTTTTGTGTTTTATGGCGTGTCAAAGTCTACGACGGAAAACTTTAGACATCTCTGAGCACCACATAAGTGAGGTTAGGACAGAATTTTGAACTATTTCGTCACCTACGGAATGTAAAGAAAGCATTCGATGCAAAAATTTTGAAATTTATTTTTTTTGGTGTGCACACGTTTTGCCCCATAAGTCATTTAAAAATAAGAGATATCGCAAATCTAAGACTGGTCCTGGAGTCTACTCTCATTCAACTACCACTTGACCTGCCTAACTCAATTTTTTTTTCGGCACCCCCAAAAAATGGCAAGGTGCGCCCCTTCAATTTTCGACCCCTTGTCCAAACTTTAAACGTGAGTCAAGTCTGAACGGCTAAAGCCAGAATCTCCGGCAAAGTGGTCAAAGAAAGGTAATCTTTTGGTGAATTTTTCGGCACTTCGTAAGCTCGAAAATATGGAATAGAACCAGAGATATTTACAGTTTTAGTTTTCAGAAAAGTGCCAAAACAGGCCTTCAGCCGGGCAAGTCCACAAATGACCGTCACCGATTTCCATGACATTTGGCATACTTATAGATTCGAACCACAGGATCACGAATCCGGTCTCCGTTTCTCGAAATTCCTATTTGTTTTGTGTTTTATGGCGTGTCAAAGTCTACGACGGAAAACTTTAGACATCTCTGAGCACCACATAAGTGAGGTTAGGACAGAATTTTGAACTATTTCGTCACCTACGGAATGTAAAGAAAGCATTCGATGCAAAAATTTTGAAATTTATTTTTTTTGGTGTGCACACGTTTTGCCCCATAAGTCATTTAAAAATAAGAGATATCGCAAATCTAAGATTGGTCCTGGAGTCTACTCTCATTCAACTACCACTTGACCTGCCTAACTCAATTTTTTTTTCGGCACCCCCAAAAAATGGCAAGGTGCGCCCCTTCAATTTTCGACCCCTTGTCCAAACTTTAAACGTGAGTCAAGTCTGAACGGCTAAAGCCAGAATCTCCGGCAAAGTGGTCAAAGAAAGGTAATCTTTTGGTGAATTTTTCGGCACTTCGTAAGCTCGAAAATATGGAATAGAACCAGAGATATTTACAGTTTTAGTTTTCAGAAAAGTGCCAAAACAGGCCTTCAGCCGGGCAAGTCCACAAATGACCGTCACCGATTTCCATGACATTTGGCATACTTAGAGATTCGAACCCCAGGATCACGAATCCGGTCTCCGTTTCTCGAAATTCCTATTTGTTTTGTGTTTTATGGCGTGTCAAAGTCTACGACGGAAAACTTTAGACATCTCTGAGCACCACATAAGTGAGGTTAGGACAGAATTTTGAACTATTTCGTCACCTACGGAATGTAAAGAAAGCATTCGATGCAAAAATTTTGAAATTTATTTTTTTTGGTGTGCACACGTTTTGCCCCATAAGTCATTTAAAAATAAGAGATATCGCAAATCTAAGACTGGTCCTGGAGTCTACTCTCATTCAGCTACCACTTGACCTGCCTAACTCAATTTTTTTTTCGGCACCCCCAAAAAATGGCAATTTTCGACCCCTTGTCCAAACTTTAAACGTGAGTCAAGTCTGAACGGCTAAAGCCAGAATCTCCGGCAAAGTGGTCAAAGAAAGGTAATCTTTTGGTGAATTTTTCGGCACTTCGTAAGCTCGAAAATATGGAATAGAACCAGAGATATTTACAGTTTTAGTTTTCAGAAAAGTGCCAAAACAGGCCTTCAGCCGGGCAAGTCCACAAATGACCGTCACCGATTTCCATGACATTTGGCATACTTAGAGATTCGAACCCCAGGATCACGAATCCGGTCTCCGTTTCTCGAAATTCCTATTTGTTTTGTGTTTTATGGCGTGTCAAAGTCTACGACGGAAAACTTTAGACATCTCTGAGCACCACATAAGTGAGGTTAGGACAGAATTTTGAACTATTTCGTCACCTACGGAATGTAAAGAAAGCATTCGATGCAAAAATTTTGAAATTTATTTTTTTTGGTGTGCACACGTTTTGCCCCATAAGTCATTTAAAAATAAGAGATATCGCAAATCTAAGACTGGTCCTGGAGTCTACTCTCATTCAACTACCACTTGACCTGCCTAACTCAATTTTTTTTTCGGCACCCCCAAAAAATGGCAACCCTTCAATTTTCGACCCCTTGTCCAAACTTTAAACGTGAGTCAAGTCTGAACGGCTAAAGCCAGAATCTCCGGCAAAGTGGTCAACGAAAGGTAATCTTTTGGTGAATTTTTCGGCACTTCGTAAGCTCGAAAATATGGAATAGAACCAGAGATATTTACAGTTTTAGTTTTCAGAAAAGTGCCAAAACAGGCCTTCAGCCGGGCAAGTCCACAAATGACCGTCACCGATTTCCATGACATTTGGCATACTTATAGATTCCAACCCCAGGATCACGAATCCGGTCTCCGTTTCTCGAAATTCCTATTTGTTTTGTGTTTTATGGCGTGTCAAAGTCTACGACGGAAAACTTTAGACATCTCTGAGCACCACATAAGTGAGGTTAGGACAGAATTTTGAACTATTTCGTCACCTACGGAATGTAAAGAAAGCATTCGATGCAAAAATTTTGAAATTTATTTTTTTTGGTGTGCACACGTTTTGCCCCATAAGTCATTTAAAAATAAGAGATATCGCAAATCTAAGACTGGTCCTGGAGTCTACTCTCATTCAACTACCACTTGACCTGCCTAACTCAATTTTTTTTTCGGCACCCCCAAAAAATGGCAAGGTGCGCCCCTTCAATTTTCGACCCCTTGTCCAAACTTTAAACGTGAGTCAAGTCTGAACGGCTAAAGCCAGAATCTCCGGCAAAGTGGTCAAAGAAAGGTAATCTTTTGGTGAATTTTTCGGCACTTCGTAAGCTCGAAAATATGGAATAGAACCAGAGATATTTACAGTTTTAGTTTTCAGAAAAGTGCCAAAACAGGCCTTCAGCCGGGCAAGTCCACAAATGACCGTCACCGATTTCCATGACATTTGGCATACTTAGAGATTCGAACCCCAGGATCACGAATCCGGTCTCCGTTTCGCGAAATTCCTATTTGTTTTGTGTTTTATGGCGTGTCAAAGTCTACGACGGAAAACTTTAGACATCTCTGAGCACCACATAAGTGAGGTTAGGACAGAATTTTGAACTATTTCGTCACCTACGGAATGTAAAGAAAGCATTCGATGCAAAAATTTTGAAATTTATTTTTTTTGGTGTGCACACGTTTTGCCCCATAAGTCATTTAAAAATAAGAGATATCGCAAATCTAAGACTGGTCCTGGAGTCTACTCTCATTCAACTACCACTTGACCTGCCTAACTCAATTTTTTTTTCGGCACCCCCAAAAAATGGCAAGGTGCGCCCCTTCAATTTTCGACCCCTTGTCCAAACTTTAAACGTGAGTCAAGTCTGAACGGCTAAAGCCAGAATCTCCGGCAAAGTGGTCAAAGAAAGGTAATCTTTTGGTGAATTTTTCGGCACTTCGTAAGCTCGAAAATATGGAATAGAACCAGAGATATTTACAGTTTTAGTTTTCAGAAAAGTGCCAAAACAGGCCTTCAGCCGGGCAAGTCCACAAATGACCGTCACCGATTTCCATGACATTTGGCATACTTAGAGATTCGAACCCCAGGATCACGAATCCGGTCTCCGTTTCTCGAAATTCCTATTTGTTTTGTGTTTTATGGCGTGTCAAAGTCTACGACGGAAAACTTTAGACATCTCTGAGCACCACATAAGTGAGGTTAGGACAGAATTTTGAACTATTTCGTCACCTACGGAATGTAGAGAAAGCATTCGATGCAAAAATTTTGAAATTTATTTTTTTTGGTGTGCACACGTTTTGCCCCATAAGTCATTTAAAAATAAGAGATATCGCAAATCTAAGACTGGTCCTGGAGTCTACTCTCATTCAACTACCACTTGACCTGCCTAACTCAATTTTTTTTTCGGCACCCCCAAAAAATGGCCAGGTGCGCCCCTTCAATTTTCGACCCCTTGTCCAAACTTTAAACGTGAGTCAAGTCTGAACGGCTAAAGCCAGAATCTCCGGCAAAGTGGTCAAAGAAAGGTAATCTTTTGGTGAATTTTTCGGCACTTCGTAAGCTCGAAAATATGGAATAGAACCAGAGATATTTACAGTTTTAGTTTTCAGAAAAGTGCCAAAACAGGCCTTCAGCCGGGCAAGTCCACAAATGACCGTCACCGATTTCCATGACATTTGGCATACTTATAGATTCGAACCCCAGGATCACGAATCCGGTCTCCGTTTCTCGAAATTCCTATTTGTTTTGTGTTTTATGGCGTGTCAAAGTCTACGACGGAAAACTTTAGACATCTCTGAGCACCACATAAGTGAGGTTAGGACAGAATTTTGAACTATTTCGTCACCTACGGAATGTAGAGAAAGCATTCGATGCAAAAATTTTGAAATTTATTTTTTTTGGTGTGCACACGTTTTGCCCCATAAGTCATTTAAAAATAAGAGATATCGCAAATCTAAGACTGGTCCTGGAGTCTACTCTCATTCAACTACCACTTGACCTGCCTAACTCAATTTTTTTTTCGGCACCCCCAAAAAATGGCAAGGTGCGCCCCTTCAATTTTCGACCCCTTGTCCAAACTTTAAACGTGAGTCAAGTCTGAACGGCTAAAGCCAGAATCTCCGGCAAAGTGGTCAAAGAAAGGTAATCTTTTGGTGAATTTTTCGGCACTTCGTAAGCTCGAAAATATGGAATAGAACCAGAGATATTTACAGTTTTAGTTTTCAGAAAAGTGCCAAAACAGGCCTTCAGCCGGGCAAGTCCACAAATGACCGTCACCGATTTCCATGACATTTGGCATACTTAGAGATTCGAACCCCAGGATCACGAATCCGGTCTCCGTTTCGCGAAATTCCTATTTGTTTTGTGTTTTATGGCGTGTCAAAGTCTACGACGGAAAACTTTAGACATCTCTGAGCACCACATAAGTGAGGTTAGGACAGAATTTTGAACTATTTCGTCACCTACGGAATGTAAAGAAAGCATTCGATGCAAAAATTTTGAAATTTATTTTTTTTGGTGTGCACACGTTTTGCCCCATAAGTCATTTAAAAATAAGAGATATCGCAAATCTAAGACTGGTCCTGGAGTCTACTCTCATTCAACTACCACTTGACCTGCCTAACTCAATTTTTTTTTCGGCACCCCCAAAAAATGGCAAGGTGCGCCCCTTCAATTTTCGACCCCTTGTCCAAACTTTAAACGTGAGTCAAGTCTGAACGGCTAAAGCCAGAATCTCCGGCAAAGTGGTCAAAGAAAGGTAATCTTTTGGTGAATTTTTCGGCACTTCGTAAGCTCGAAAATATGGAATAGAACCAGAGATATTTACAGTTTTAGTTTTCAGAAAAGTGCCAAAACAGGCCTTCAGCCGGGCAAGTCCACAAATGACCGTCACCGATTTCCATGACATTTGGCATACTTATAGATTCGAACCCCAGGATCACGAATCCGGTCTCCGTTTCTCGAAATTCCTATTTGTTTTGTGTTTTATGGCGTGTCAAAGTCTACGACGGAAAACTTTAGACATCTCTGAGCACCACATAAGTGAGGTTAGGACAGAATTTTGAACTATTTCGTCACCTACGGAATGTAGAGAAAGCATTCGATGCAAAAATTTTGAAATTTATTTTTTTTGGTGTGCACACGTTTTGCCCCATAAGTCATTTAAAAATAAGAGATATCGCAAATCTAAGACTGGTCCTGGAGTCTACTCTCATTCAACTACCACTTGACCTGCCTAACTCAATTTTTTTTTCGGCACCCCCAAAAAATGGCCAGGTGCGCCCCTTCAATTTTCGACCCCTTGTCCAAACTTTAAACGTGAGTCAAGTCTGAACGGCTAAAGCCAGAATCTCCGGCAAAGTGGTCAAAGAAAGGTAATCTTTTGGTGAATTTTTCGGCACTTCGTAAGCTCGAAAATATGGAATAGAACCAGAGATATTTACAGTTTTAGTTTTCAGAAAAGTGCCAAAACAGGCCTTCAGCCGGGCAAGTCCACAAATGACCGTCACCGATTTCCATGACATTTGGCATACTTATAGATTCGAACCCCAGGATCACGAATCCGGTCTCCGTTTCTCGAAATTCCTATTTGTTTTGTGTTTTATGGCGTGTCAAAGTCTACGACGGAAAACTTTAGACATCTCTGAGCACCACATAAGTGAGGTTAGGACAGAATTTTGAACTATTTCGTCACCTACGGAATGTAGAGAAAGCATTCGATGCAAAAATTTTGAAATTTATTTTTTTTGGTGTGCACACGTTTTGCCCCATAAGTCATTTAAAAATAAGAGATATCGCAAATCTAAGACTGGTCCTGGAGTCTACTCTCATTCAACTACCACTTGACCTGCCTAACTCAATTTTTTTTTCGGCACCCCCAAAAAATGGCAAGGTGCGCCCCTTCAATTTTCGACCCCTTGTCCAAACTTTAAACGTGAGTCAAGTCTGAACGGCTAAAGCCAGAATCTCCGGCAAAGTGGTCAAAGAAAGGTAATCTTTTGGTGAATTTTTCGGCACTTCGTAAGCTCGAAAATATGGAATAGAACCAGAGATATTTACAGTTTTAGTTTTCAGAAAAGTGCCAAAACAGGCCTTCAGCCGGGCAAGTCCACAAATGACCGTCACCGATTTCCATGACATTTGGCATACTTATAGATTCGAACCCCAGGATCACGAATCCGGTCTCCGTTTCTCGAAATTCCTATTTGTTTTGTGTTTTATGGCGTGTCAAAGTCTACGACGGAAAACTTTAGACATCTCTGAGCACCACATAAGTGAGGTTAGGACAGAATTTTGAACTATTTCGTCACCTACGGAATGTAAAGAAAGCATTCGATGCAAAAATTTTGAAATTTATTTTTTTTGGTGTGCACACGTTTTGCCCCATAAGTCATTTAAAAATAAGAGATATCGCAAATCTAAAACTGGTCCTGGAGTCTACTCTCATTCAACTACCACTTGACCTGCCTAACTCAATTTTTTTTTCGGCACCCCCAAAAAATGGCAAGGTGCGCCCCTTCAATTTTTGACCCCTTGTCCAAACTTTAAACGTGAGTCAAGTCTGAACGGCTAAAGCCAGAATCTCCGGCAAAGTGGTCAAAGAAAGGTAATCTTTTGGTGAATTTTTCGGCACTTCGTAAGCTCGAAAATATGGAATAGAACCAGAGATATTTACAGTTTTAGTTTTCAGAAAAGTGCCAAAACAGGCCTTCAGCCGGGCAAGTCCACAAATGACCGTCACCGATTTCCATGACATTTGGCATACTTATAGATTCGAACCCCAGGATCACGAATCCGGTCTCCGTTTCTCGAAATTCCTATTTGTTTTGTGTTTTATGGCGTGTCAAAGTCTACGACGGAAAACTTTAGACATCTCTGAGCACCACATAAGTGAGGTTAGGACAGAATTTTGAACTATTTCGTCACCTACGGAATGTAAAGAAAGCATTCGATGCAAAAATTTTGAAATTTATTTTTTTTGGTGTGCACACGTTTTGCCCCATAAGTCATTTAAAAATAAGAGATATCGCAAATCTAAGACTGGTCCTGGAGTCTACTCTCATTCAACTACCACTTGACCTGCCTAACTCAATTTTTTTTCGGCACCCCCAAAAAATGGCAAGGTGCGCCCCTTCAATTTTCGACCCCTTGTCCAAACTTTAAACGTGAGTCAAGTCTGAACGGCTAAAGCCAGAATCTCCGGCAAAGTGGTCAAAGAAAGGTAATCTTTTGGTGAATTTTTCGGCACTTCGTAAGCTCGAAAATATGGAATAGAACCAGAGATATTTACAGTTTTAGTTTTCAGAAAAGTGCCAAAACAGGCCTTCAGCCGGGCAAGTCCACAAATGACCGTCACCGATTTCCATGACATTTGGCATACTTATAGATTCGAACCCCAGGATCACGAATCCGGTCTCCGTTTCTCGAAATTCCTATTTGTTTTGTGTTTTATGGCGTGTCAAAGTCTACGACGGAAAACTTTAGACATCTCTGAGCACCACATAAGTGAGGTTAGGACAGAATTTTGAACTATTTCGTCACCTACGGAATGTAAAGAAAGCATTCGATGCAAAAATTTTGAAATTTATTTTTTTTGGTGTGCACACGTTTTGCCCCATAAGTCATTTAAAAATAAGAGATATCGCAAATCTAAGACTGGTCCTGGAGTCTACTCTCATTCAACTACCACTTGACCTGCCTAACTCAATTTTTTTTTCGGCACCCCCAAAAAATGGCAAGGTGCGCCCCTTCAATTTTCGACCCCTTGTCCAAACTTTAAACGTGAGTCAAGTCTGAACGGCTAAAGCCAGAATCTCCGGCAAAGTGGTCAAAGAAAGGTAATCTTTTGGTGAATTTTTCGGCACTTCGTAAGCTCGAAAATATGGAATAGAACCAGAGATATTTACAGTTTTAGTTTTCAGAAAAGTGCCAAAACAGGCCTTCAGCCGGGCAAGTCCACAAATGACCGTCACCGATTTCCATGACATTTGGCATACTTAGAGATTCGAACCCCAGGATCACGAATCCGGTCTCCGTTTCTCGAAATTCCTATTTGTTTTGTGTTTTATGGCGTGTCAAAGTCTACGACGGAAAACTTTAGACATCTCTGAGCACCACATAAGTGAGGTTAGGACAGAATTTTGAACTATTTCGTCACCTACGGAATGTAAAGAAAGCATTCGATGCAAAAATTTTGAAATTTATTTTTTTTGGTGTGCACACGTTTTGCCCCATAAGTCATTTAAAAATAAGAGATATCGCAAATCTAAGACTGGTCCTGGAGTCTACTCTCATTCAACTACCACTTGACCTGCCTAACTCAATTTTTTTTTCGGCACCCCCAAAAAATGGCAAGGTGCGCCCCTTCAATTTTCGACCCCTTGTCCAAACTTTAAACGTGAGTCAAGTCTGAACGGCTAAAGCCAGAATCTCCGGCAAAGTGGTCAAAGAAAGGTAATCTTTTGGTGAATTTTTCGGCACTTCGTAAGCTCGAAAATATGGAATAGAACCAGAGATATTTACAGTTTTAGTTTTCAGAAAAGTGCCAAAACAGGCCTTCAGCCGGGCAAGTCCACAAATGACCGTCACCGATTTCCATGACATTTGGCATACTTAGAGATTCGAACCCCAGGATCACGAATCCGGTCTCCGTTTCTCGAAATTCCTATTTGTTTTGTGTTTTATGGCGTGTCAAAGTCTACGACGGAAAACTTTAGACATCTCTGAGCACCACATAAGTGAGGTTAGGACAGAATTTTGAACTATTTCGTCACCTACGGAATGTAGAGAAAGCATTCGATGCAAAAATTTTGAAATTTATTTTTTTTGGTGTGCACACGTTTTGCCCCATAAGTCATTTAAAAATAAGAGATATCGCAAATCTAAGACTGGTCCTGGAGTCTACTCTCATTCAACTACCACTTGACCTGCCTAACTCAATTTTTTTTTCGGCACCCCCAAAAAATGGCAAGGTGCGCCCCTTCAATTTTCGACCCCTTGTCCAAACTTTAAACGTGAGTCAAGTCTGAACGGCTAAAGCCAGAATCTCCGGCAAAGTGGTCAAAGAAAGGTAATCTTTTGGTGAATTTTTCGGCACTTCGTAAGCTCGAAAATATGGAATAGAACCAGAGATATTTACAGTTTTAGTTTTCAGAAAAGTGCCAAAACAGGCCTTCAGCCGGGCAAGTCCACAGATGACCGTCACCGATTTCCATGACATTTGGCATACTTATAGATTCGAACCCCAGGATCACGAATCCGGTCTCCGTTTCTCGAAATTCCTATTTGTTTTGTGTTTTATGGCGTGTCAAAGTCTACGACGGAAAACTTTAGACATCTCTGAGCACCACATAAGTGAGGTTAGGACAGAATTTTGAACTATTTCGTCACCTACGGAATGTAGAGAAAGCATTCGATGCAAAAATTTTGAAATTTATTTTTTTTGGTGTGCACACGTTTTGCCCCATAAGTCATTTAAAAATAAGAGATATCGCAAATCTAAGACTGGTCCTGGAGTCTACTCTCATTCAACTACCACTTGACCTGCCTAACTCAATTTTTTTTTCGGCACCCCCAAAAAATGGCAAGGTGCGCCCCTTCAATTTTCGACCCCTTGTCCAAACTTTAAACGTGAGTCAAGTCTGAACGGCTAAAGCCAGAATCTCCGGCAAAGTGGTCAAAGAAAGGTAATCTTTTGGTGAATTTTTCGGCACTTCGTAAGCTCGAAAATATGGAATAGAACCAGAGATATTTACAGTTTTAGTTTTCAGAAAAGTGCCAAAACAGGCCTTCAGCCGGGCAAGTCCACAAATGACCGTCACCGATTTCCATGACATTTGGCATACTTATAGATTCGAACCCCAGGATCACGAATCCGGTCTCCGTTTCTCGAAATTCCTATTTGTTTTGTGTTTTATGGCGTGTCAAAGTCTACGACGGAAAACTTTAGACATCTCTGAGCACCACATAAGTGAGGTTAGGACAGAATTTTGAACTATTTCGTCACCTACGGAATGTAAAGAAAGCATTCGATGCAAAAATTTTGAAATTTATTTTTTTTGGTGTGCACACGTTTTGCCCCATAAGTCATTTAAAAATAAGAGATATCGCAAATCTAAGACTGGTCCTGGAGTCTACTCTCATTCAACTACCACTTGACCTGCCTAACTCAATTTTTTTTTCGGCACCCCCAAAAAATGGCAAGGTGCGCCCCTTCAATTTTTGACCCCTTGTCCAAACTTTAAACGTGAGTCAAGTCTGAACGGCTAAAGCCAGAATCTCCGGCAAAGTGGTCAAAGAAAGGTAATCTTTTGGTGAATTTTTCGGCACTTCGTAAGCTCGAAAATATGGAATAGAACCAGAGATATTTACAGTTTTAGTTTTCAGAAAAGTGCCAAAACAGGCCTTCAGCCGGGCAAGTCCACAAATGACCGTCACCGATTTCCATGACATTTGGCATACTTATAGATTCGAACCCCAGGATCACGAATCCGGTCTCCGTTTCTCGAAATTCCTATTTGTTTTGTGTTTTATGGCGTGTCAAAGTCTACGACGGAAAACTTTAGACATCTCTGAGCACCACATAAGTGAGGTTAGGACAGAATTTTGAACTATTTCGTCACCTACGGAATGTAAAGAAAGCATTCGATGCAAAAATTTTGAAATTTATTTTTTTTGGTGTGCACACGTTTTGCCCCATAAGTCATTTAAAAATAAGAGATATCGCAAATCTAAGACTGGTCCTGGAGTCTACTCTCATTCAACTACCACTTGACCTGCCTAACTCAATTTTTTTTTTCGGCACCCCCAAAAAATGGCAAGGTGCGCCCCTTCAATTTTCGACCCCTTGTCCAAACTTTAAACGTGAGTCAAGTCTGAACGGCTAAAGCCAGAATCTCCGGCAAAGTGGTCAAAGAAAGGTAATCTTTTGGTGAATTTTTCGGCACTTCGTAAGCTCGAAAATATGGAATAGAACCAGAGATATTTACAGTTTTAGTTTTCAGAAAAGTGCCAAAACAGGCCTTCAGCCGGGCAAGTCCACAAATGACCGTCACCGATTTCCATGACATTTGGCATACTTATAGATTCGAACCCCAGGATCACGTATCCGGTCTCCGTTTCTCGAAATTCCTATTTGTTTTGTGTTTTATGGCGTGTCAAAGTCTACGACGGAAAACTTTAGACATCTCTGAGCACCACATAAGTGAGGTTAGGACAGAATTTTGAACTATTTCGTCACCTACGGAATGTAAAGAAAGCATTCGATGCAAAAATTTTGAAATTTATTTTTTTTGGTGTGCACACGTTTTGCCCCATAAGTCATTTAAAAATAAGAGATATCGCAAATCTAAGACTGGTCCTGGAGTCTACTCTCATTCAACTACCACTTGACCTGCCTAACTCAATTTTTTTTTTTCGGCACCCCCAAAAAATGGCAAGGTGCGCCCCTTCAATTTTCGACCCCTTGTCCAAACTTTAAACGTGAGTCAAGTCTGAACGGCTAAAGCCAGAATCTCCGGCAAAGTGGTCAAAGAAAGGTAATCTTTTGGTGAATTTTTCGGCACTTCGTAAGCTCGAAAATATGGAATAGAACCAGAGATATTTACAGTTTTAGTTTTCAGAAAAGTGCCAAAACAGGCCTTCAGCCGGGCAAGTCCACAAATGACCGTCACCGATTTCCATGACATTTGGCATACTTATAGATTCGAACCCCAGGATCACGTATCCGGTCTCCGTTTCTCGAAATTCCTATTTGTTTTGTGTTTTATGGCGTGTCAAAGTCTACGACGGAAAACTTTAGACATCTCTGAGCACCACATAAGTGAGGTTAGGACAGAATTTTGAACTATTTCGTCACCTACGGAATGTAAAGAAAGCATTCGATGCAAAAATTTTGAAATTTATTTTTTTTGGTGTGCACACGTTTTGCCCCATAAGTCATTTAAAAATAAGAGATATCGCAAATCTAAGACTGGTCCTGGAGTCTACTCTCATTCAACTACCACTTGACCTGCCTAACTCAATTTTTTTTTCGGCACCCCCAAAAAATGGCAAGGTGCGCCCCTTCAATTTTCGACCCCTTGTCCAAACTTTAAACGTGAGTCAAGTCTGAACGGCTAAAGCCAGAATCTCCGGCAAAGTGGTCAAAGAAAGGTAATCTTTTGGTGAATTTTTCGGCACTTCGTAAGCTCGAAAATATGGAATAGAACCAGAGATATTTACAGTTTTAGTTTTCAGAAAAGTGCCAAAACAGGCCTTCAGCCGGGCAAGTCCACAAATGACCGTCACCGATTTCCATGACATTTGGCATACTTAGAGATTCGAACCCCAGGATCACGAATCCGGTCTCCGTTTCTCGAAATTCCTATTTGTTTTGTGTTTTATGGCGTGTCAAAGTCTACGACGGAAAACTTTAGACATCTCTGAGCACCACATAAGTGAGGTAAGGACAGAATTTTGAACTATTGCGTCACCTACGGAATGTAAAGAAAGCATTCGATGCAAAAATTTTGAAATTTATTTTTTTTGGTGTGCACACGTTTTGCCCCATAAGTCATTTAAAAATAAGAGATATCGCAAATCTAAGACTGGTCCTGGAGTCTACTCTCATTCAACTACCACTTGACCTGCCTAACTCAATTTTTTTTTCGGCACCCCCAAAAAATGGCAAGGTGCGCCCCTTCAATTTTCGACCCCTTGTCCAAACTTTAAACGTGAGTCAAGTCTGAACGGCTAAAGCCAGAATCTCCGGCAAAGTGGTCAAAGAAAGGTAATCTTTTGGTGAATTTTTCGGCACTTCGTAAGCTCGAAAATATGGAATAGAACCAGAGATATTTACAGTTTTAGTTTTCAGAAAAGTGCCAAAATAGGCCTTCAGCCGGGCAAGTCCACAAATGACCGTCACCGATTTCCATGACATTTGGCATACTTAGAGATTCGAACCCCAGGATCACGAATCCGGTCTCCGTTTCTCGAAATTCCTATTTGTTTTGTGTTTTATGGCGTGTCAAAGTCTACGACGGAAAACTTTAGACATCTCTGAGCACCACATAAGTGAGGTTAGGACAGAATTTTGAACTATTTCGTCACCTACGGAATGTAAAGAAAGCATTCGATGCAAAAATTTTGAAATTTATTTTTTTTGGTGTGCACACGTTTTGCCCCATAAGTCATTTAAAAATAAGAGATATCGCAAATCTAAGACTGGTCCTGGAGTCTACTCTCATTCAACTACCACTTGACCTGCCTAACTCAATTTTTTTTTCGGCACCCCCAAAAAATGGCAAGGTGCGCCCCTTCAATTTTCGACCCCTTGTCCAAACTTTAAACGTGAGTCAAGTCTGAACGGCTAAAGCCAGAATCTCCGGCAAAGTGGTCAAAGAAAGGTAATCTTTTGGTGAATTTTTCGGCACTTCGTAAGCTCGAAAATATGGAATAGAACCAGAGATATTTACAGTTTTAGTTTTCAGAAAAGTGCCAAAACAGGCCTTCAGCCGGGCAAGTCCACAAATGACCGTCACCGATTTCCATGACATTTGGCATACTTAGAGATTCGAACCCCAGGATCACGAATCCGGTCTCCGTTTCTCGAAATTCCTATTTGTTTTGTGTTTTATGGCGTGTCAAAGTCTACGACGGAAAACTTTAGACATCTCTGAGCACCACATAAGTGAGGTTAGGACAGAATTTTGAACTATTTCGTCACCTACGGAATGTAAAGAAAGCATTCGATGCAAAAATTTTGAAATTTATTTTTTTTGGTGTGCACACGTTTTGCCCCATAAGTCATTTAAAAATAAGAGATATCGCAAATCTAAGACTGGTCCTGGAGTCTACTCTCATTCAACTACCACTTGACCTGCCTAACTCAATTTTTTTTCGGCACCCCCAAAAAATGGCAAGGTGCGCCCCTTCAATTTTCGACCCCTTGTCCAAACTTTAAACGTGAGTCAAGTCTGAACGGCTAAAGCCAGAATCTCCGGCAAAGTGGTCAAAGAAAGGTAATCTTTTGGTGAATTTTTCGGCACTTCGTAAGCTCGAAAATATGGAATAGAACCAGAGATATTTACAGTTTTAGTTTTCAGAAAAGTGCCAAAACAGGCCTTCAGCCGGGCAAGTCCACAAATGACCGTCACCGATTTCCATGACATTTGGCATACTTAGAGATTCGAACCCCAGGATCACGAATCCGGTCTCCGTTTCTCGAAATTCCTATTTGTTTTGTGTTTTATGGCGTGTCAAAGTCTACGACGGAAAACTTTAGACATCTCTGAGCACCACATAAGTGAGGTAAGGACAGAATTTTGAACTATTGCGTCACCTACGGAATGTAAAGAAAGCATTCGATGCAAAAATTTTGAAATTTATTTTTTTTGGTGTGCACACGTTTTGCCCCATAAGTCATTTAAAAATAAGAGATATCGCAAATCTAAGACTGGTCCTGGAGTCTACTCTCATTCAACTACCACTTGACCTGCCTAACTCAATTTTTTTTTCGGCACCCCCAAAAAATGGCAAGGTGCGCCCCTTCAATTTTCGACCCCTTGTCCAAACTTTAAACGTGAGTCAAGTCTGAACGGCTAAAGCCAGAATCTCCGGCAAAGTGGTCAAAGAAAGGTAATCTTTTGGTGAATTTTTCGGCACTTCGTAAGCTCGAAAATATGGAATAGAACCAGAGATATTTACAGTTTTAGTTTTCAGAAAAGTGCCAAAATAGGCCTTCAGCCGGGCAAGTCCACAAATGACCGTCACCGATTTCCATGACATTTGGCATACTTAGAGATTCGAACCCCAGGATCACGAATCCGGTCTCCGTTTCTCGAAATTCCTATTTGTTTTGTGTTTTATGGCGTGTCAAAGTCTACGACGGAAAACTTTAGACATCTCTGAGCACCACATAAGTGAGGTTAGGACAGAATTTTGAACTATTTCGTCACCTACGGAATGTAAAGAAAGCATTCGATGCAAAAATTTTGAAATTTATTTTTTTTGGTGTGCACACGTTTTGCCCCATAAGTCATTTAAAAATAAGAGATATCGCAAATCTAAGACTGGTCCTGGAGTCTACTCTCATTCAACTACCACTTGACCTGCCTAACTCAATTTTTTTTTCGGCACCCCCAAAAAATGGCAAGGTGCGCCCCTTCAATTTTCGACCCCTTGTCCAAACTTTAAACGTGAGTCAAGTCTGAACGGCTAAAGCCAGAATCTCCGGCAAAGTGGTCAAAGAAAGGTAATCTTTTGGTGATATTTTCGGCACTTCGTAAGCTCGAAAATATGGAATAGAACCAGAGATATTTACAGTTTTAGTTTTCAGAAAAGTGCCAAAACAGGCCTTCAGCCGGGCAAGTCCACAAATGACCGTCACCGATTTCCATGACATTTGGCATACTTAGAGATTCGAACCCCAGGATCACCAATACGGTCTCCGTTTCTCGAAATTCCTATTTGTTTTGTGTTTTATGGCGTGTCAAAGTCTACGACGGAAAACTTTAGACATCTCTGAGCACCACATAAGTGAGGTTAGGACAGAATTTTGAACTATTTCGTCACCTACGGAATGTAAAGAAAGCATTCGATGCAAAAATTTTGAAATTTATTTTTTTTGGTGTGCACACGTTTTGCCCCATAGGTCATTTAAAAATAAGAGATATCGCAAATCTAAGACTGGTCCTGGAGTCTACTCTCATTCAACTACCACTTGACCTGCCTAACTCAATTTTTTTTCGGCACCCCCAAAAAATGGCAAGGTGCGCCCCTTCAATTTTCGACCCCTTGTCCAAACTTTAAACGTGAGTCAAGTCTGAACGGCTAAAGCCAGAATCTCCGGCAAAGTGGTCAAAGAAAGGTAATCTTTTGGTGAATTTTTCGGCACTTCGTAAGCTCGAAAATATGGAATAGAACCAGAGATATTTACAGTTTTAGTTTTCAGAAAAGTGCCAAAACAGGCCTTCAGCCGGGCAAGTCCACAAATGACCGTCACCGATTTCCATGACATTTGGCATACTTATAGATTCGAACCCCAGGATCACGAATCCGGTCTCCGTTTCTCGAAATTCCTATTTGTTTTGTGTTTTATGGCGTGTCAAAGTCTACGACGGATAACTTTAGACATCTCTGAGCACCACATAAGTGAGGTTAGGACAGAATTTTGAACTATTTCGTCACCTACGGAATGTAAAGAAAGCATTCGATGCAAAAATTTTGAAATTTATTTTTTTTGGTGTGCACACGTTTTGCCCCATAAGTCATTTAAAAATAAGAGATATCGCAAATCTAAGACTGGTCCTGGAGTCTACTCTCATTCAACTACCACTTGACCTGCCTAACTCAATTTTTTTTCGGCACCCCCAAAAAATGGCAAGGTGCGCCCCTTCAATTTTCGACCCCTTGTCCAAACTTTAAACGTGAGTCAAGTCTGAACGGCTAAAGCCAGAATCTCCGGCAAAGTGGTCAAAGAAAGGTAATCTTTTGGTGATATTTTCGGCACTTCGTAAGCTCGAAAATATGGAATAGAACCAGAGATATTTACAGTTTTAGTTTTCAGAAAAGTGCCAAAACAGGCCTTCAGCCGGGCAAGTCCACAAATGACCGTCACCGATTTCCATGACATTTGGCATACTTAGAGATTCGAACCCCAGGATCACCAATACGGTCTCCGTTTCTCGAAATTCCTATTTGTTTTGTGTTTTATGGCGTGTCAAAGTCTACGACGGAAAACTTTAGACATCTCTGAGCACCACATAAGTGAGGTTAGGACAGAATTTTGAACTATTTCGTCACCTACGGAATGTAAAGAAAGCATTCGATGCAAAAATTTTGAAATTTATTTTTTTTGGTGTGCACACGTTTTGCCCCATAGGTCATTTAAAAATAAGAGATATCGCAAATCTAAGACTGGTCCTGGAGTCTACTCTCATTCAACTACCACTTGACCTGCCTAACTCAATTTTTTTTCGGCACCCCCAAAAAATGGCAAGGTGCGCCCCTTCAATTTTCGACCCCTTGTCCAAACTTTAAACGTGAGTCAAGTCTGAACGGCTAAAGCCAGAATCTCCGGCAAAGTGGTCAAAGAAAGGTAATCTTTTGGTGAATTTTTCGGCACTTCGTAAGCTCGAAAATATGGAATAGAACCAGAGATATTTACAGTTTTAGTTTTCAGAAAAGTGCCAAAACAGGCCTTCAGCCGGGCAAGTCCACAAATGACCGTCACCGATTTCCATGACATTTGGCATACTTATAGATTCGAACCCCAGGATCACGAATCCGGTCTCCGTTTCTCGAAATTCCTATTTGTTTTGTGTTTTATGGCGTGTCAAAGTCTACGACGGAAAACTTTAGACATCTCTGAGCACCACATAAGTGAGGTTAGGACAGAATTTTGAACTATTTCGTCACCTACGGAATGTAAAGAAAGCATTCGATGCAAAAATTTTGAAATTTATTTTTTTTGGTGTGCACACGTTTTGCCCCATAAGTCATTTAAAAATAAGAGATATCGCAAATCTAAGACTGGTCCTGGAGTCTACTCTCATTCAACTACCACTTGACCTGCCTAACTCAATTTTTTTTTCGGCACCCCCAAAAAATGGCAAGGTGCGCCCCTTCAATTTTCGACCCCTTGTCCAAACTTTAAACGTGAGTCAAGTCTGAACGGCTAAAGCCAGAATCTCCGGCAAAGTGGTCAAAGAAAGGTAATCTTTTGGTGAATTTTTCGGCACTTCGTAAGCTCGAAAATATGGAATAGAACCAGAGATATTTACAGTTTTAGTTTTCAGAAAAGTGCCAAAACAGGCCTTCAGCCGGGCAAGTCCACAAATGACCGTCACCGATTTCCATGACATTTGGCATACTTAGAGATTCGAACCCCAGGATCACGAATCCGGTCTCCGTTTCTCGAAATTCCTATTTGTTTTGTGTTTTATGGCGTGTCAAAGTCTACGACGGAAAACTTTAGACATCTCTGAGCACCACATAAGTGAGGTTAGGACAGAATTTTGAACTATTTCGTCACCTACGGAATGTAAAGAAAGCATTCGATGCAAAAATTTTGAAATTTATTTTTTTTGGTGTGCACACGTTTTGCCCCATAAGTCATTTAAAAATAAGAGATATCGCAAATCTAAGACTGGTCCTGGAGTCTACTCTCATTCAACTACCACTTGACCTGCCTAACTCAATTTTTTTTTCGGCACCCCCAAAAAATGGCAAGGTGCGCCCCTTCAATTTTCGACCCCTTGTCCAAACTTTAAACGTGAGTCAAGTCTGAACGGCTAAAGCCAGAATCTCCGGCAAAGTGGTCAAAGAAAGGTAATCTTTTGGTGAATTTTTCGGCACTTCGTAAGCTCGAAAATATGGAATAGAACCAGAGATATTTACAGTTTTAGTTTTCAGAAAAGTGCCAAAATAGGCCTTCAGCCGGGCAAGTCCACAAATGACCGTCACCGATTTCCATGACATTTGGCATACTTAGAGATTCGAACCCCAGGATCACGAATCCGGTCTCCGTTTCTCGAAATTCCTATTTGTTTTGTGTTTTATGGCGTGTCAAAGTCTACGACGGAAAACTTTAGACATCTCTGAGCACCACATAAGTGAGGTTAGGACAGAATTTTGAACTATTTCGTCACCTACGGAATGTAAAGAAAGCATTCGATGCAAAAATTTTGAAATTTATTTTTTTTGGTGTGCACACGTTTTGCCCCATAAGTCATTTAAAAATAAGAGATATCGCAAATCTAAGACTGGTCCTGGAGTCTACTCTCATTCAACTACCACTTGACCTGCCTAACTCAATTTTTTTTTCGGCACCCCCAAAAAATGGCAAGGTGCGCCCCTTCAATTTTCGACCCCTTGTCCAAACTTTAAACGTGAGTCAAGTCTGAACGGCTAAAGCCAGAATCTCCGGCAAAGTGGTCAAAGAAAGGTAATCTTTTGGTGAATTTTTCGGCACTTCGTAAGCTCGAAAATATGGAATAGAACCAGAGATATTTACAGTTTTAGTTTTCAGAAAAGTGCCAAAACAGGCCTTCAGCCGGGCAAGTCCACAAATGACCGTCACCGATTTCCATGACATTTGGCATACTTAGAGATTCGAACCCCAGGATCACGAATCCGGTCTCCGTTTCTCGAAATTCCTATTTGTTTTGTGTTTTATGGCGTGTCAAAGTCTACGACGGAAAACTTTAGACATCTCTGAGCACCACATAAGTGAGGTTAGGACAGAATTTTGAACTATTTCGTCACCTACGGAATGTAAAGAAAGCATTCGATGCAAAAATTTTGAAATTTATTTTTTTTGGTGTGCACACGTTTTGCCCCATAAGTCATTTAAAAATAAGAGATATCGCAAATCTAAGACTGGTCCTGGAGTCTACTCTCATTCAACTACCACTTGACCTGCCTAACTCAATTTTTTTTTCGGCACCCCCAAAAAATGGCAAGGTGCGCCCCTTTAATTTTCGACCCCTTGTCCAAACTTTAAACGTGAGTCAAGTCTGAACGGCTAAAGCCAGAATCTCCGGCAAAGTGGTCAAAGAAAGGTAATCTTTTGGTGAATTTTTCGGCACTTCGTAAGCTCGAAAATATGGAATAGAACCAGAGATATTTACAGTTTTAGTTTTCAGAAAAGTGCCAAAACAGGCCTTCAGCCGGGCAAGTCCACAAATGACCGTCACCGATTTCCATGACATTTGGCATACTTATAGATTCGAACCCCAGGATCACGAATCCGGTCTCCGTTTCTCGAAATTCCTATTTGTTTTGTGTTTTATGGCGTGTCAAAGTCTACGACGGAAAACTTTAGACATCTCTGAGCACCACATAAGTGAGGTTAGGACAGAATTTTGAACTATTTCGTCACCTACGGAATGTAAAGAAAGCATTCGATGCAAAAATTTTGAAATTTATTTTTTTTGGTGTGCACACGTTTTGCCCCATAAGTCATTTAAAAATAAGAGATATCGCAAATCTAAGACTGGTCCTGGAGTCTACTCTCATTCAACTACCACTTGACCTGCCTAACTCAATTTTTTTTTCGGCACCCCCAAAAAATGGCAAGGTGCGCCCCTTCAATTTTCGACCCCTTGTCCAAACTTTAAACGTGAGTCAAGTCTGAACGGCTAAAGCCAGAATCTCCGGCAAAGTGGTCAAAGAAAGGTAATCTTTTGGTGAATTTTTCGGCACTTCGTAAGCTCGAAAATATGGAATAGAACCAGAGATATTTACAGTTTTAGTTTTCAGAAAAGTGCCAAAATAGGCCTTCAGCCGGGCAAGTCCACAAATGACCGTCACCGATTTCCATGACATTTGGCATACTTAGAGATTCGAACCCCAGGATCACGAATCCGGTCTCCGTTTCTCGAAATTCCTATTTGTTTTGTGTTTTATGGCGTGTCAAAGTCTACGACGGAAAACTTTAGACATCTCTGAGCACCACATAAGTGAGGTTAGGACAGAATTTTGAACTATTTCGTCACCTACGGAATGTAAAGAAAGCATTCGATGCAAAAATTTTGAAATTTATTTTTTTTGGTGTGCACACGTTTTGCCCCATAAGTCATTTAAAAATAAGAGATATCGCAAATCTAAGACTGGTCCTGGAGTCTACTCTCATTCAACTACCACTTGACCTGCCTAACTCAATTTTTTTTTCGGCACCCCCAAAAAATGGCAAGGTGCGCCCCTTCAATTTTCGACCCCTTGTCCAAACTTTAAACGTGAGTCAAGTCTGAACGGCTAAAGCCAGAATCTCCGGCAAAGTGGTCAAAGAAAGGTAATCTTTTGGTGAATTTTTCGGCACTTCGTAAGCTCGAAAATATGGAATAGAACCAGAGATATTTACAGTTTTAGTTTTCAGAAAAGTGCCAAAACAGGCCTTCAGCCGGGCAAGTCCACAAATGACCGTCACCGATTTCCATGACATTTGGCATACTTAGAGATTCGAACCCCAGGATCACGAATCCGGTCTCCGTTTCTCGAAATTCCTATTTGTTTTGTGTTTTATGGCGTGTCAAAGTCTACGACGGAAAACTTTAGACATCTCTGAGCACCACATAAGTGAGGTTAGGACAGAATTTTGAACTATTTCGTCACCTACGGAATGTAAAGAAAGCATTCGATGCAAAAATTTTGAAATTTATTTTTTTTGGTGTGCACACGTTTTGCCCCATAAGTCATTTAAAAATAAGAGATATCGCAAATCTAAGACTGGTCCTGGAGTCTACTCTCATTCAACTACCACTTGACCTGCCTAACTCAATTTTTTTTTCGGCACCCCCAAAAAATGGCAAGGTGCGCCCCTTCAATTTTCGACCCCTTGTCCAAACTTTAAACGTGAGTCAAGTCTGAACGGCTAAAGCCAGAATCTCCGGCAAAGTGGTCAAAGAAAGGTAATCTTTTGGTGAATTTTTCGGCACTTCGTAAGCTCGAAAATATGGAATAGAACCAGAGATATTTACAATTTTAGTTTTCAGAAAAGTGCCAAAACAGGCCTTCAGCCGGGCAAGTCCACAAATGACCGTCACCGATTTCCATGACATTTGGCATACTTAGAGATTCGAACCCCAGGATCACGAATCCGGTCTCCGTTTCTCGAAATTCCTATTTGTTTTGTGTTTTATGGCGTGTCAAAGTCTACGACGGAAAACTTTAGACATCTCTGAGCACCACATAAGTGAGGTTAGGACAGAATTTTGAACTATTTCGTCACCTACGGAATGTAAAGAAAGCATTCGATGCAAAAATTTTGAAATTTATTTTTTTTGGTGTGCAC
Organism: Tenodera sinensis; assembly: GCA_030765045.1. Classification (NCBI taxonomy): domain Eukaryota; kingdom Metazoa; phylum Arthropoda; class Insecta; order Mantodea; family Mantidae; genus Tenodera; species Tenodera sinensis. The sequence continues at coordinate 473,055 of JAUKNM010000104.1, forward strand.
ACGTTTTGCCCCATAAGTCATTTAAAAATAAGAGATATCGCAAATCTAAGACTGGTCCTGGAGTCTACTCTCATTCAACTACCACTTGACCTGCCTAACTCAATTTTTTTTTCGGCACCCCCAAAAAATGGCAAGGTGCGCCCCTTCAATTTTCGACCCCTTGTCCAAACTTTAAACGTGAGTCAAGTCTGAACGGCTAAAGCCAGAATCTCCGGCAAAGTGGTCAAAGAAAGGTAATCTTTTGGTGAATTTTTCGGCACTTCGTAAGCTCGAAAATATGGAATAGAACCAGAGATATTTACAGTTTTAGTTTTCAGAAAAGTGCCAAAACAGGCCTTCAGCCGGGCAAGTCCACAAATGACCGTCACCGATTTCCATGACATTTGGCATACTTAGAGATTCGAACCCCAGGATCACGAATCCGGTCTCCGTTTCTCGAAATTCCTATTTGTTTTGTGTTTTATGGCGTGTCAAAGTCTACGACGGAAAACTTTAGACATCTCTGAGCACCACATAAGTGAGGTTAGGACAGAATTTTGAACTATTTCGTCACCTACGGAATGTAAAGAAAGCATTCGATGCAAAAATTTTGAAATTTATTTTTTTTGGTGTGCACACGTTTTGCCCCATAAGTCATTTAAAAATAAGAGATATCGCAAATCTAAGACTGGTCCTGGAGTCTACTCTCATTCAACTACCACTTGACCTGCCTAACTCAATTTTTTTTTCGGCACCCCCAAAAAATGGCAAGGTGCGCCCCTTCAATTTTCGACCCCTTGTCCAAACTTTAAACGTGAGTCAAGTCTGAACGGCTAAAGCCAGAATCTCCGGCAAAGTGGTCAAAGAAAGGTAATCTTTTGGTGAATTTTTCGGCACTTCGTAAGCTCGAAAATATGGAATAGAACCAGAGATATTTACAGTTTTAGTTTTCAGAAAAGTGCCAAAACAGGCCTTCAGCCGGGCAAGTCCACAAATGACCGTCACCGATTTCCATGACATTTGGCATACTTAGAGATTCGAACCCCAGGATCACGAATCCGGTCTCCGTTTCTCGAAATTCCTATTTGTTTTGTGTTTTATGGCGTGTCAAAGTCTACGACGGAAAACTTTAGACATCTCTGAGCACCACATAAGTGAGGTTAGGACAGAATTTTGAACTATTTCGTCACCTACGGAATGTAAAGAAAGCATTCGATGCAAAAATTTTGAAATTTATTTTTTTTGGTGTGCACACGTTTTGCCCCATAAGTCATTTAAAAATAAGAGATATCGCAAATCTAAGACTGGTCCTGGAGTCTACTCTCATTCAACTACCACTTGACCTGCCTAACTCAATTTTTTTTTCGGCACCCCCAAAAAATGGCAAGGTGCGCCCCTTCAATTTTCGACCCCTTGTCCAAACTTTAAACGTGAGTCAAGTCTGAACGGCTAAAGCCAGAATCTCCGGCAAAGTGGTCAAAGAAAGGTAATCTTTTGGTGAATTTTTCGGCACTTCGTAAGCTCGAAAATATGGAATAGAACCAGAGATATTTACAGTTTTAGTTTTCAGAAAAGTGCCAAAACAGGCCTTCAGCCGGGCAAGTCCACAAATGACCGTCACCGATTTCCATGACATTTGGCATACTTATAGATTCGAACCCCAGGATCACGAATCCGGTCTCCGTTTCTCGAAATTCCTATTTGTTTTGTGTTTTATGGCGTGTCCAAGTCTACGACGGAAAACTTTAGACATCTCTGAGCACCACATAAGTGAGGTTAGGACAGAATTTTGAACTATTTCGTCACCTACGGAATGTAAAGAAAGCATTCGATGCAAAAATTTTGAAATTTATTTTTTTTGGTGTGCACACGTTTTGCCCCATAAGTCATTTAAAAATAAGAGATATCGCAAATCTAAGACTGGTCCTGGAGTCTACTCTCATTCAACTACCACTTGACCTGCCTAACTCAATTTTTTTTTCGGCACCCCCAAAAAATGGCAAGGTGCGCCCCCTCAATTTTCGACCCCTTGTCCAAACTTTAAACGTGAGTCAAGTCTGAACGGCTAAAGCCAGAATCTCCGGCAAAGTGGTCAAAGAAAGGTAATCTTTTGGTGAATTTTTCGGCACTTCGTAAGCTCGAAAATATGGAATAGAACCAGAAATATTTACAGTTTTAGTTTTCAGAAAAGTGCCAAAACAGGCCTTCAGCCGGGCAAGTCCACAAATGACCGTCACCGATTTCCATGACATTTGGCATACTTATAGATTCGAACCCCAGGATCACGAATCCGGTCTCCGTTTCTCGAAATTCCTATTTGTTTTGTGTTTTATGGCGTGTCAAAGTCTACGACGGAAAACTTTAGACATCTCTGAGCACCACATAAGTGAGGTTAGGACAGAATTTTGAACTATTTCGTCACCTACGGAATTTAAAGAAAGCATTCGATGCAAAAATTTTGAAATTTATTTTTTTTGGTGTGCACACGTTTTGCCCCATAAGTCATTTAAAAATAAGAGATATCGCAAATCTAAGACTGGTCCTGGAGTCTACTCTCATTCAACTACCACTTGACCTGCCTAACTCAATTTTTTTTTCGGCACCCCCAAAAAATGGCAAGTGCGGCCCTTCAACTTTCGACCCCTTGTCCAAACTTTAAACGTGAGTCAAGTCTGAACGGCTAAAGCCAGAATCTCCGGCAAAGTGGTCAAAGAAAGGTAATCTTTTGGTGAATTTTTCGGCACTTCGTAAGCTCGAAAATATGGAATAGAACCAGAGATATTTACAGTTTTAGTTTTCAGAAAAGTGCCAAAACAGGCCTTCAGCCGGGCAAGTCCACAAATGACCGTCACCGATTTCCATGACATTTGGCATACTTATAGATTCGAACCCCAGGATCACGAATCCGGTCTCCGTTTCTCGAAATTCCTATTTGTTTTGTGTTTTATGGCGTGTCAAAGTCTACGACGGAAAACTTTAGACATCTCTGAGCACCACATAAGTGAGGTTAGGACAGAATTTTGAACTATTTCGTCACCTACGGAATGTAAAGAAAGCATTCGATGCAAAAATTTTGAAATTTATTTTTTTTGGTGTGCACACGTTTTGCCCCATAAGTCATTTAAAAATAAGAGATATCGCAAATCTAAGACTGGTCCTGGAGTCTACTCTCATTCAACTACCACTTGACCTGCCTAACTCAATTTTTTTTTCGGCACCCCCAAAAAATGGCAAGGTGCGCCCCTTCAATTTTCGACCCCTTGTCCAAACTTTAAACGTGAGTCAAGTCTGAACGGCTAAAGCCAGAATCTCCGGCAAAGTGGTCAAAGAAAGGTAATCTTTTGGTGAATTTTTCGGCACTTCGTAAGCTCGAAAATATGGAATAGAACCAGAGATATTTACAGTTTTAGTTTTCAGAAAAGTGCCAAAACAGGCCTTCAGCCGGGCAAGTCCACAAATGACCGTCACCGATTTCCATGACATTTGGCATACTTAGAGATTCGAACCCCAGGATCACGAATCCGGTCTCCGTTTCTCGAAATTCCTATTTGTTTTGTGTTTTATGGCGTGTCAAAGTCTACGACGGAAAACTTTAGACATCTCTGAGCACCACATAAGTGAGGTTAGGACAGAATTTTGAACTATTTCGTCACCTACGGAATGTAAAGAAAGCATTCGATGCAAAAATTTTGAAATTTATTTTTTTTGGTGTGCACACGTTTTGCCCCATAAGTCATTTAAAAATAAGAGATATCGCAAATCTAAGACTGGTCCTGGAGTCTACTCTCATTCAACTACCACTTGACCTGCCTAACTCAATTTTTTTTTCGGCACCCCCAAAAAATGGCAAGGTGCGCCCCTTCAATTTTCGACCCCTTGTCCAAACTTTAAACGTGAGTCAAGTCTGAACGGCTAAAGCCAGAATCTCCGGCAAAGTGGTCAAAGAAAGGTAATCTTTTGGTGAATTTTTCGGCACTTCGTAAGCTCGAAAATATGGAATAGAACCAGAGATATTTACAGTTTTAGTTTTCAGAAAAGTGCCAAAACAGGCCTTCAGCCGGGCAAGTCCACAAATGACCGTCACCGATTTCCATGACATTTGGCATACTTATAGATTCGAACCCCAGGATCACGAATCCGGTCTCCGTTTCTCGAAATTCCTATTTGTTTTGTGTTTTATGGCGTGTCAAAGTCTACGACGGAAAACTTTAGACATCTCTGAGCACCACATAAGTGAGGTTAGGACAGAATTTTGAACTATTTCGTCACCTACGGAATGTAAAGAAAGCATTCGATGCAAAAATTTTGAAATTTATTTTTTTTGGTGTGCACACGTTTTGCCCCATAAGTCATTTAAAAATAAGAGATATCGCAAATCTAAGACTGGTCCTGGAGTCTACTCTCATTCAACTACCACTTGACCTGCCTAACTCAATTTTTTTTCGGCACCCCCAAAAAATGGCAAGGTGCGCCCCTTCAATTTTCGACCCCTTGTCCAAACTTTAAACGTGAGTCAAGTCTGAACGGCTAAAGCCGGAATCTCCGGCAAAGTGGTCAAAGAAAGGTAATCTTTTGGTGAATTTTTCGGCACTTCGTAAGCTCGAAAATATGGAATAGAACCAGAGATATTTACAGTTTTAGTTTTCAGAAAAGTGCCAAAACAGGCCTTCAGCCGGGCAAGTCCACAAATGACCGTCACCGATTTCCATGACATTTGGCATACTTAGAGATTCGAACCCCAGGATCACGAATCCGGTCTCCGTTTCTCGAAATTCCTATTTGTTTTGTGTTTTATGGCGTGTCAAAGTCTACGACGGAAAACTTTAGACATCTCTGAGCACCACATAAGTGAGGTTAGGACAGAATTTTGAACTATTTCGTCACCTACGGAATGTAAAGAAAGCATTCGATGCAAAAATTTTGAAATTTATTTTTTTTGGTGTGCACACGTTTTGCCCCATAAGTCATTTAAAAATAAGAGATATCGCAAATCTAAGACTGGTCCTGGAGTCTACTCTCATTCAACTACCACTTGACCTGCCTAACTCAATTTTTTTTCGGCACCCCCAAAAAATGGCAAGGTGCGCCCCTTCAATTTTCGACCCCTTGTCCAAATTTTAAACGTGAGTCAAGTCTGAACGGCTAAAGCCGGAATCTCCGGCAAAGTGGTCAAAGAAAGGTAATCTTTTGGTGAATTTTTCGGCACTTCGTAAGCTCGAAAATATGGAATAGAACCAGAGATATTTACAGTTTTAGTTTTCAGAAAAGTGCCAAAACAGGCCTTCAGCCGGGCAAGTCCACGAATGACCGTCACCGATTTCCATGACATTTGGCATACTTATAGATTCGAACCCCAGGATCACGAATCCGGTCTCCGTTTCTCGAAATTCCTATTTGTTTTGTGTTTTATGGCGTGTCAAAGTCTACGACGGAAAACTTTAGACATCTCTGAGCACCACATAAGTGAGGTTAGGACAGAATTTTGAACTATTTCGTCACCTACGGAATGTAAAGAAAGCATTCGATGCAAAAATTTTGAAATTTATTTTTTTTGGTGTGCACACGTTTTGCCCCATAAGTCATTTAAAAATAAGAGATATCGCAAATCTAAGACTGGTCCTGGAGTCTACTCTCATTCAACTACCACTTGACCTGCCTAACTCAATTTTTTTTTTTCGGCACCCCCAAAAAATGGCAAGGTGCGCCCCTTCAATTTTCGACCCCTTGTCCAAACTTTAAACGTGAGTCAAGTCTGAACGGCTAAAGCCAGAATCTCCGGCAAAGTGGTCAAAGAAAGGTAATCTTTTGGTGAATTTTTCGGCACTTCGTAAGCTCGAAAATATGGAATAGAACCAGAGATATTTACAGTTTTAGTTTTCAGAAAAGTGCCAAAACAGGCCTTCAGCCGGGCAAGTCCACAAATGACCGTCACCGATTTCCATGACATTTGGCATACTTATAGATTCGAACCCCAGGATCACGAATCCGGTCTCCGTTTCTCGAAATTCCTATTTGTTTTGTGTTTTATGGCGTGTCAAAGTCTACGACGGAAAACTTTAGACATCTCTGAGCACCACATAAGTGAGGTTAGGACAGAATTTTGAACTATTTCGTCACCTACGGAATGTAAAGAAAGCATTCGATGCAAAAATTTTGAAATTTATTTTTTTTGGTGTGCACACGTTTTGCCCCATAAGTCATTTAAAAATAAGAGATATCGCAAATCTAAGACTGGTCCTGGAGTCTACTCTCATTCAACTACCACTTGACCTGCCTAACTCAATTTTTTTTTCGGCACCCCCAAAAAATGGCAAGGTGCGCCCCTTCAATTTTCGACCCCTTGTCCAAACTTTAAACGTGAGTCAAGTCTGAACGGCTAAAGCCAGAATCTCCGGCAAAGTGGTCAAAGAAAGGTTCTCTTTTGGTGAATTTTTCGGCACTTCGTAAGCTCGAAAATATGGAATAGAACCAGAGATATTTACAGTTTTAGTTTTCAGAAAAGTGCCAAAACAGGCCTTCAGCCGGGCAAGTCCACAAATGACCGTCACCGATTTCCATGACATTTGGCATACTTATAGATTCGAACCCCAGGATCACGAATCCGGTCTCCGTTTCTCGAAATTCCTATTTGTTTTGTGTTTTATGGCGTGTCAAAGTCTACGACGGAAAACTTTAGACATCTCTGAGCACCACATAAGTGAGGTTAGGACAGAATTTTGAACTATTTCGTCACCTACGGAATGTAAAGAAAGCATTCGATGCAAAAATTTTGAAATTTATTTTTTTTGGTGTGCACACGTTTTGCCCCATAAGTCATTTAAAAATAAGAGATATCGCAAATCTAAGACTGGTCCTGGAGTCTACTCTCATTCAACTACCACTTGACCTGCCTAACTCAATTTTTTTTTCGGCACCCCCAAAAAATGGCAAGGTGCGCCCCTTCAATTTTCGACCCCTTGTCCAAACTTTAAACGTGAGTCAAGTCTGAACGGCTAAAGCCAGAATCTCCGGCAAAGTGGTCAAAGAAAGGTAATCTTTTGGTGAATTGTTCGGCACTTCGTAAGCTCGAAAATATGGAATAGAACCAGAGATATTTACAGTTTTAGTTTTCAGAAAAGTGCCAAAACAGGCCTTCAGCCGGGCAAGTCCACAAATGACCGTCACCGATTTCCATGACATTTGGCATACTTAGAGATTCGAACCCCAGGATCACGAATCCGGTCTCCGTTTCTCGAAATTCCTATTTGTTTTGTGTTTTATGGCGTGTCAAAGTCTACGACGGAAAACTTTAGACATCTCTGAGCACCACATAAGTGAGGTTAGGACAGAATTTTGAACTATTTCGTCACCTACGGAATGTAAAGAAAGCATTCGATGCAAAAATTTTGAAATTTATTTTTTTTGGTGTGCACACGTTTTGCCCCATAAGTCATTTAAAAATAAGAGATATCGCAAATCTAAGACTGGTCCTGGAGTCTACTCTCATTCAACTACCACTTGACCTGCCTAACTCAATTTTTTTTTCGGCACCCCCAAAAAATGGCAAGGTGCGCCCCTTCAATTTTCGACCCCTTGTCCAAACTTTAAACGTGAGTCAAGTCTGAACGGCTAAAGCCAGAATCTCCGGCAAAGTGGTCAAAGAAAGGTAATCTTTTGGTGAATTTTTCGGCACTTCGTAAGCTCGAAAATATGGAATAGAACCAGAGATATTTACAGTTTTAGTTTTCAGAAAAGTGCCAAAACAGGCCTTCAGCCGGGCAAGTCCACAAATGACCGTCACCGATTTCCATGACATTTGGCATACTTAGAGATTCGAACCCCAGGATCACGAATCCGGTCTCCGTTTCTCGAAATTCCTATTTGTTTTGTGTTTTATGGCGTGTCAAAGTCTACGACGGAAAACTTTAGACATCTCTGAGCACCACATAAGTGAGGTTAGGACAGAATTTTGAACTATTTCGTCACCTACGGAATGTAAAGAAAGCATTCGATGCAAAAATTTTGAAATTTATTTTTTTTGGTGTGCACACGTTTTGCCCCATAAGTCATTTAAAAATAAGAGATATCGCAAATCTAAGACTGGTCCTGGAGTCTACTCTCATTCAACTACCACTTGACCTGCCTAACTCAATTTTTTTTTCGGCACCCCCAAAAAATGGCAAGGTGCGCCCCCTCAATTTTCGACCCCTTGTCCAAACTTTAAACGTGAGTCAAGTCTGAACGGCTAAAGCCAGAATCTCCGGCAAAGTGGTCAAAGAAAGGTAATCTTTTGGTGAATTTTTCGGCACTTCGTAAGCTCGAAAATATGGAATAGAACCAGAGATATTTACAGTTTTAGTTTTCAGAAAAGTGCCAAAACAGGCCTTCAGCCGGGCAAGTCCACAAATGACCGTCACCGATTTCCATGACATTTGGCATACTTAGAGATTCGAACCCCAGGATCACGAATCCGGTCTCCGTTTCTCGAAATTCCTATTTGTTTTGTGTTTTATGGCGTGTCAAAGTCTACGACGGAAAACTTTAGACATCTCTGAGCACCACATAAGTGAGGTTAGGACAGAATTTTGAACTATTTCGTCACCTACGGAATGTAAAGAAAGCATTCGATGCAAAAATTTTGAAATTTATTTTTTTTGGTGTGCACACGTTTTGCCCCATAAGTCATTTAAAAATAAGAGATATCGCAAATCTAAGACTGGTCCTGGAGTCTACTCTCATTCAACTACCACTTGACCTGCCTAACTCAATTTTTTTTTCGGCACCCCCAAAAAATGGCAAGGTGCGCCCCTTCAATTTTCGACCCCTTGTCCAAACTTTAAACGTGAGTCAAGTCTGAACGGCTAAAGCCAGAATCTCCGGCAAAGTGGTCAAAGAAAGGTAATCTTTTGGTGAATTTTTCGGCACTTCGTAAGCTCGAAAATATGGAATAGAACCAGAGATATTTACAGTTTTAGTTTTCAGAAAAGTGCCAAAACAGGCCTTCAGCCGGGCAAGTCCACAAATGACCGTCACCGATTTCCATGACATTTGGCATACTTATAGATTCGAACCCCAGGATCACGAATCCGGTCTCCGTTTCTCGAAATTCCTATTTGTTTTGTGTTTTATGGCGTGTCAAAGTCTACGACGGAAAACTTTAGACATCTCTGAGCACCACATAAGTGAGGTTAGGACAGAATTTTGAACTATTTCGTCACCTACGGAATGTAAAGAAAGCATTCGATGCAAAAATTTTGAAATTTATTTTTTTTGGTGTGCACACGTTTTGCCCCATAAGTCATTTAAAAATAAGAGATATCGCAAATCTAAGACTGGTCCTGGAGTCTACTCTCATTCAACTACCACTTGACCTGCCTAACTCAATTTTTTTTTCGGCACCCCCAAAAAATGGCAAGGTGCGCCCCTTCAATTTTCGACCCCTTGTCCAAACTTTAAACGTGAGTCAAGTCTGAACGGCTAAAGCCAGAATCTCCGGCAAAGTGGTCAAAGAAAGGTAATCTTTTGGTGAATTTTTCGGCACTTCGTAAGCTCGAAAATATGGAATAGAACCAGAGATATTTACAGTTTTAGTTTTCAGAAAAGTGCCAAAACAGGCCTTCAGCCGGGCAAGTCCACAAATGACCGTCACCGATTTCCATGACATTTGGCATACTTAGAGATTCGAACCCCAGGATCACGAATCCGGTCTCCGTTTCTCGAAATTCCTATTTGTTTTGTGTTTTATGGCGTGTCAAAGTCTACGACGGAAAACTTTAGACATCTCTGAGCACCACATAAGTGAGGTTAGGACAGAATTTTGAACTATTTCGTCACCTACGGAATGTAAAGAAAGCATTCGATGCAAAAATTTTGAAATTTATTTTTTTTGGTGTGCACACGTTTTGCCCCATAAGTCATTTAAAAATAAGAGATATCGCAAATCTAAGACTGGTCCTGGAGTCTACTCTCATTCAACTACCACTTGACCTGCCTAACTCAATTTTTTTTTCGGCACCCCCAAAAAATGGCAAGGTGCGCCCCTTCAATTTTCGACCCCTTGTCCAAACTTTAAACGTGAGTCAAGTCTGAACGGCTAAAGCCAGAATCTCCGGCAAAGTGGTCAAAGAAAGGTAATCTTTTGGTGAATTTTTCGGCACTTCGTAAGCTCGAAAATATGGAATAGAACCAGAGATATTTACAGTTTTAGTTTTCAGAAAAGTGCCAAAACAGGCCTTCAGCCGGGCAAGTCCACAAATGACCGTCACCGATTTCCATGACATTTGGCATACTTATAGATTCGAACCCCAGGATCACGAATCCGGTCTCCGTTTCTCGAAATTCCTATTTGTTTTGTGTTTTATGGCGTGTCAAAGTCTACGACGGAAAACTTTAGACATCTCTGAGCACCACATAAGTGAGGTTAGGACAGAATTTTGAACTATTTCGTCACCTACGGAATGTAAAGAAAGCATTCGATGCAAAAATTTTGAAATTTATTTTTTTTGGTGTGCACACGTTTTGCCCCATAAGTCATTTAAAAATAAGAGATATCGCAAATCTAAGACTGGTCCTGGAGTCTACTCTCATTCAACTACCACTTGACCTGCCTAACTCAATTTTTTTTTCGGCACCCCCAAAAAATGGCAAGGTGCGCCCCTTCAATTTTCGACCCCTTGTCCAAACTTTAAACGTGAGTCAAGTCTGAACGGCTAAAGCCAGAATCTCCGGCAAAGTGGTCAAAGAAAGGTAATCTTTTGGTGAATTTTTCGGCACTTCGTAAGCTCGAAAATATGGAATAGAACCAGAGATATTTACAGTTTTAGTTTTCAGAAAAGTGCCAAAACAGGCCTTCAGCCGGGCAAGTCCACAAATGACCGTCACCGATTTCCATGACATTTGGCATACTTATAGATTCGAACCCCAGGATCACGAATCCGGTCTCCGTTTCTCGAAATTCCTATTTGTTTTGTGTTTTATGGCGTGTCAAAGTCTACGACGGAAAACTTTAGACATCTCTGAGCACCACATAAGTGAGGTTAGGACAGAATTTTGAACTATTTCGTCACCTACGGAATGTAAAGAAAGCATTCGATGCAAAAATTTTGAAATTTATTTTTTTTGGTGTGCACACGTTTTGCCCCATAAGTCATTTAAAAATAAGAGATATCGCAAATCTAAGACTGGTCCTGGAGTCTACGCTCATTCAACTACCACTTGACCTGCCTAACTCAATTTTTTTTTCGGCACCCCCAAAAAATGGCAAGGTGCGCCCCTTCAATTTTCGACCCCTTGTCCAAACTTTAAACGTGAGTCAAGTCTGAACGGCTAAAGCCAGAATCTCCGGCAAAGTGGTCAAAGAAAGGTAATCTTTTGGTGAATTTTTCGGCACTTCGTAAGCTCGAAAATATGGAATAGAACCAGAGATATTTACAGTTTTAGTTTTCAGAAAAGTGCCAAAACAGACCTTCAGCCGGGCAAGTCCACAAATGACCGTCACCGATTTCCATGACATTTGGCATACTTATAGATTCGAACCCCAGGATCACGAATCCGGTCTCCGTTTCTCGAAATTCCTATTTGTTTTGTGTTTTATGGCGTGTCAAAGTCTACGACGGAAAACTTTAGACATCTCTGAGCACCACATAAGTGAGGTTAGGACAGAATTTTGAACTATTTCGTCACCTACGGAATGTAAAGAAAGCATTCGATGCAAAAATTTTGAAATTTATTTTTTTTGGTGTGCACACGTTTTGCCCCATAAGTCATTTAAAAATAAGAGATATCGCAAATCTAAGACTGGTCCTGGAGTCTACTCTCATTCAACTACCACTTGACCTGCCTAACTCAATTTTTTTTTCGGCACCCCCAAAAAATGGCAAGGTGCGCCCCTTCAATTTTCGACCCCTTGTCCAAACTTTAAACGTGAGTCAAGTCTGAACGGCTAAAGCCAGAATCTCCGGCAAAGTGGTCAAAGAAAGGTAATCTTTTGGTGAATTTTTCGGCACTTCGTAAGCTCGAAAATATGGAATAGAACCAGAGATATTTACAGTTTTAGTTTTCAGAAAAGTGCCAAAACAGGCCTTCAGCCGGGCAAGTCCACAAATGACCGTCACCGATTTCCATGACATTTGGCATACTTATAGATTCGAACCCCAGGATCACGAATCCGGTCTCCGTTTCTCGAAATTCCTATTTGTTTTGTGTTTTATGGCGTGTCAAAGTCTACGACGGAAAACTTTAGACATCTCTGAGCACCACATAAGTGAGGTTAGGACAGAATTTTGAACTATTTCGTCACCTACGGAATGTAAAGAAAGCATTCGATGCAAAAATTTTGAAATTTATTTTTTTTGGTGTGCACACGTTTTGCCCCATAAGTCATTTAAAAATAAGAGATATCGCAAATCTAAGACTGGTCCTGGAGTCTACTCTCATTCAACTACCACTTGACCTGCCTAACTCAATTTTTTTTTCGGCACCCCCAAAAAATGGCAAGGTGCGCCCCTTCAATTTTCGACCCCTTGTCCAAACTTTAAACGTGAGTCAAGTCTGAACGGCTAAAGCCAGAATCTCCGGCAAAGTGGTCAAAGAAAGGTAATCTTTTGGTGAATTTTTCGGCACTTCGTAAGCTCGAAAATATGGAATAGAACCAGAGATATTTACAGTTTTAGTTTTCAGAAAAGTGCCAAAACAGGCCTTCAGCCGGGCAAGTCCACAAATGACCGTCACCGATTTCCATGACATTTGGCATACTTAGAGATTCGAACCCCAGGATCACGAATCCGGTCTCCGTTTCTCGAAATTCCTATTTGTTTTGTGTTTTATGGCGTGTCAAAGTCTACGACGGAAAACTTTAGACATCTCTGAGCACCACATAAGTGAGGTTAGGACAGAATTTTGAACTATTTCGTCACCTACGGAATGTAAAGAAAGCATTCGATGCAAAAATGTTGAAATTTATTTTTTTTGGTGTGCACACGTTTTGCCCCATAAGTCATTTAAAAATAAGAGATATCGCAAATCTAAGACTGGTCCTGGAGTCTACTCTCATTCAACTACCACTTGACCTGCCTAACTCAATTTTTTTTTCGGCACCCCCAAAAAATGGCAAGGTGCGCCCCTTCAATTTTCGACCCCTTGTCCAAACTTTAAACGTGAGTCAAGTCTGAACGGCTAAAGCCAGAATCTCCGGCAAAGTGGTCAAAGAAAGGTAATCTTTTGGTGAATTTTTCGGCACTTCGTAAGCTCGAAAATATGGAATAGAACCAGAGATATTTACAGTTTTAGTTTTCAGAAAAGTGCCAAAACAGGCCTTCAGCCGGGCAAGTCCACAAATGACCGTCACCGATTTCCATGACATTTGGCATACTTATAGATTCGAACCCCAGGATCACGAATCCGGTCTCCGTTTCTCGAAATTCCTATTTGTTTTGTGTTTTATGGCGTGTCAAAGTCTACGACGGAAAACTTTAGACATCTCTGAGCACCACATAAGTGAGGTTAGGACAGAATTTTGAACTATTTCGTCACCTACGGAATGTAAAGAAAGCATTCGATGCAAAAATTTTGAAATTTATTTTTTTTGGTGTGCACACGTTTTGCCCCATAAGTCATTTAAAAATAAGAGATATCGCAAATCTAAGACTGGTCCTGGAGTCTACTCTCATTCAACTACCACTTGACCTGCCTAACTCAATTTTTTTTTCGGCACCCCCAAAAAATGGCAAGGTGCGCCCCTTCAATTTTCGACCCCTTGTCCAAACTTTAAACGTGAGTCAAGTCTGAACGGCTAAAGCCAGAATCTCCGGCAAAGTGGTCAAAGAAAGGTAATCTTTTGGTGAATTTTTCGGCACTTCGTAAGCTCGAAAATATGGAATAGAACCAGAGATATTTACAGTTTTAGTTTTCAGAAAAGTGCCAAAACAGGCCTTCAGCCGGGCAAGTCCACAAATGACCGTCACCGATTTCCATGACATTTGGCATACTTATAGATTCGAACCCCAGGATCACGAATCCGGTCTCCGTTTCTCGAAATTCCTATTTGTTTTGTGTTTTATGGCGTGTCAAAGTCTACGACGGAAAACTTTAGACATCTCTGAGCACCACATAAGTGAGGTTAGGACAGAATTTTGAACTATTTCGTCACCTACGGAATGTAAAGAAAGCATTCGATGCAAAAATTTTGAAATTTATTTTTTTTGGTGTGCACACGTTTTGCCCCATAAGTCATTTAAAAATAAGAGATATCGCAAATCTAAGACTGGTCCTGGAGTCTACTCTCATTCAACTACCACTTGACCTGCCTAACTCAATTTTTTTTTCGGCACCCCCAAAAAATGGCAAGGTGCGCCCCTTCAATTTTCGACCCCTTGTCCAAACTTTAAACGTGAGTCAAGTCTGAACGGCTAAAGCCAGAATCTCCGGCAAAGTGGTCAAAGAAAGGTAATCTTTTGGTGAATTTTTCGGCACTTCGTAAGCTCGAAAATATGGAATAGAACCAGAGATATTTACAGTTTTAGTTTTCAGAAAAGTGCCAAAACAGGCCTTCAGCCGGGCAAGTCCACAAATGACCGTCACCGATTTCCATGACATTTGGCATACTTAGAGATTCGAACCCCAGGATCACGAATCCGGTCTCCGTTTCTCGAAATTCCTATTTGTTTTGTGTTTTATGGCGTGTCAAAGTCTACGACGGAAAACTTTAGACATCTCTGAGCACCACATAAGTGAGGTTAGGACAGAATTTTGAACTATTTCGTCACCTACGGAATGTAAAGAAAGCATTCGATGCAAAAATTTTGAAATTTATTTTTTTTGGTGTGCACACGTTTTGCCCCATAAGTCATTTAAAAATAAGAGATATCGCAAATCTAAGACTGGTCCTGGAGTCTACTCTCATTCAACTACCACTTGACCTGCCTAACTCAATTTTTGTTTCGGCACCCCCAAAAAATGGCAAGGTGCGCCCCTTCAATTTTCGACCCCTTGTCCAAACTTTAAACGTGAGTCAAGTCTGAACGGCTAAAGCCAGAATCTCCGGCAAAGTGGTCAAAGAAAGGTAATCTTTTGGTGAATTTTTCGGCACTTCGTAAGCTCGAAAATATGGAATAGAACCAGAGATATTTACAGTTTTAGTTTTCAGAAAAGTGCCAAAACAGGCCTTCAGCCGGGCAAGTCCACAAATGACCGTCACCGATTTCCATGACATTTGGCATACTTAGAGATTCGAACCCCAGGATCACGAATCCGGTCTCCGTTTCTCGAAATTCCTATTTGTTTTGTGTTTTATGGCGTGTCAAAGTCTACGACGGAAAACTTTAGACATCTCTGAGCACCACATAAGTGAGGTTAGGACAGAATTTTGAACTATTTCGTCACCTACGGAATGTAAAGAAAGCATTTGATGCAAAAATTTTGAAATTTATTTTTTTTGGTGTGCACACGTTTTGCCCCATAAGTCATTTAAAAATCAGAGATATCGCAAATCTAAGACTGGTCCTGGAGTCTACTCTCATTCAACTACCACTTGACCTGCCTAACTCAATTTTTTTTTCGGCACCCCCAAAAAATGGCAAGGTGCGCCCCTTCAATTTTCGACCCCTTGTCCAAACTTTAAACGTGAGTCAAGTCTGAACGGCTAAAGCCAGAATCTCCGGCAAAGTGGTCAAAGAAAGGTAATCTTTTGGTGAATTTTTCGGCACTTCGTAAGCTCGAAAATATGGAATAGAACCAGAGATATTTACAGTTTTAGTTTTCAGAAAAGTGCCAAAACAGGCCTTCAGCCGGGCAAGTCCACAAATGACCGTCACCGATTTCCATGACATTTGGCATACTTATAGATTCGAACCCCAGGATCACGAATCCGGTCTCCGTTTCTCGAAATTCCTATTTGTTTTGTGTTTTATGGCGTGTCAAAGTCTACGACGGAAAACTTTAGACATCTCTGAGCACCACATAAGTGAGGTTAGGACAGAATTTTGAACTATTTCGTCACCTACGGAATGTAAAGAAAGCATTCGATGCAAAAATTTTGAAATTTATTTTTTTTGGTGTGCACACGTTTTGCCCCATAAGTCATTTAAAAATAAGAGATATCGCAAATCTAAGACTGGTCCTGGAGTCTACTCTCATTCAACTACCACTTGACCTGCCTAACTCAATTTTTTTTTCGGCACCCCCAAAAAATGGCAAGGTGCGCCCCTTCAATTTTCGACCCCTTGTCCAAACTTTAAACGTGAGTCAAGTCTGAACGGCTAAAGCCAGAATCTCCGGCAAAGTGGTCAAAGAAAGGTAATCTTTTGGTGAATTTTTCGGCACTTCGTAAGCTCGAAAATATGGAATAGAACCAGAGATATTTACAGTTTTAGTTTTCAGAAAAGTGCCAAAACAGGCCTTCAGCCAGGCAAGTCCACAAATGACCGTCACCGATTTCCATGACATTTGGCATACTTATAGATTCGAACCCCAGGATCACGAATCCGGTCTCCGTTTCTCGAAATTCCTATTTGTTTTGTGTTTTATGGCGTGTCAAAGTCTACGACGGAAAACTTTAGACATCTCTGAGCACCACATAAGTGAGGTTAGGACAGAATTTTGAACTATTTCGTCACCTACGGAATGTAAAGAAAGCATTCGATGCAAAAATTTTGAAATTTATTTTTTTTGGTGTGCACACGTTTTGCCCCATAAGTCATTTAAAAATAAGAGATATCGCAAATCTAAGACTGGTCCTGGAGTCTACTCTCATTCAACTACCACTTGACCTGCCTAACTCAATTTTTTTTTCGGCACCCCCAAAAAATGGCAAGGTGCGCCCCTTCAATTTTCGACCCCTTGTCCAAACTTTAAACGTGAGTCAAGTCTGAACGGCTAAAGCCAGAATCTCCGGCAAAGTGGTCAAAGAAAGGTAATCTTTTGGTGAATTTTTCGGCACTTCGTAAGCTCGAAAATATGGAATAGAACCAGAGATATTTACAGTTTTAGTTTTCAGAAAAGTGCCAAAACAGGCCTTCAGCCGGGCAAGTCCACAAATGACCGTCACCGATTTCCATGACATTTGGCATACTTATAGATTCGAACCCCAGGATCACGAATCCGGTCTCCGTTTCTCGAAATTCCTATTTGTTTTGTGTTTTATGGCGTGTCAAAGTCTACGACGGAAAACTTTAGACATCTCTGAGCACCACATAAGTGAGGTTAGGACAGAATTTTGAACTATTTCGTCACCTACGGAATGTAAAGAAAGCATTCGATGCAAAAATTTTGAAATTTATTTTTTTTTGGTGTGCACACGTTTTGCCCCATAAGTCATTTAAAAATAAGAGATATCGCAAATCTAAGACTGGTCCTGGAGTCTACTCTCATTCAACTACCACTTGACCTGCCTAACTCAATTTTTTTTTCGGCACCCCCAAAAAATGGCAAGGTGCGCCCCTTCAATTTTCGACCCCTTGTCCAAACTTTAAACGTGAGTCAAGTCTGAACGGCTAAAGCCAGAATCTCCGGCAAAGTGGTCAAAGAAAGGTAATCTTTTGGTGAATTTTTCGGCACTTCGTAAGCTCGAAAATATGGAATAGAACCAGAGATATTTACAGTTTTAGTTTTCAGAAAAGTGCCAAAACAGGCCTTCAGCCGGGCAAGTCCACAAATGACCGTCACCGATTTCCATGACATTTGGCATACTTATAGATTCGAACCCCAGGATCACGAATCCGGTCTCCGTTTCTCGAAATTCCTATTTGTTTTGTGTTTTATGGCGTGTCAAAGTCTACGACGGAAAACTTTAGACATCTCTGAGCACCACATAAGTGAGGTTAGGACAGAATTTTGAACTATTTCGTCACCTACGGAATGTAAAGAAAGCATTCGATGCAAAAATTTTGAAATTTATTTTTTTTGGTGTGCACACGTTTTGCCCCATAAGTCATTTAAAAATAAGAGATATCGCAAATCTAAGACTGGTCCTGGAGTCTACTCTCATTCAACTACCACTTGACCTGCCTAACTCAATTTTTTTTTCGGCACCCCCAAAAAATGGCAAGGTGCGCCCCTTCAATTTTCGACCCCTTGTCCAAACTTTAAACGTGAGTCAAGTCTGAACGGCTAAAGCCAGAATCTCCGGCAAAGTGGTCAAAGAAAGGTAATCTTTTGGTGAATTTTTCGGCACTTCGTAAGCTCGAAAATATGGAATAGAACCAGAGATATTTACAGTTTTAGTTTTCAGAAAAGTGCCAAAACAGGCCTTCAGCCGGGCAAGTCCACAAATGACCGTCACCGATTTCCATGACATTTGGCATACTTATAGATTCGAACCCCAGGATCACGAATCCGGTCTCCGTTTCTCGAAATTCCTATTTGTTTTGTGTTTTATGGCGTGTCAAAGTCTACGACGGAAAACTTTAGACATCTCTGAGCACCACATAAGTGAGGTTAGGACAGAATTTTGAACTATTTCGTCACCTACGGAATGTAAAGAAAGCATTCGATGCAAAAATTTTGAAATTTATTTTTTTTGGTGTGCACACGTTTTGCCCCATAAGTCATTTAAAAATAAGAGATATCGCAAATCTAAGACTGGTCCTGGAGTCTACTCTCATTCAACTACCACTTGACCTGCCTAACTCAATTTTTTTTCGGCACCCCCAAAAAGTGGCGAGGTGCGCCCCTTCAATTTTCGACCCCTTGTCCAAATTTAAACGTGAGTCAAGTCTGAACGGCTAAAGCCAGAATCTCCGGCAAAGTGGTCAAAGAAAGGTAATCTTTTGGTGAATTTTTCGGCACTTCGTAAGCTCGAAAATATGGTATAGAACCAGAGATATTTACAGTTTTAGTTTTCAGAAAAGTGCCAAAACAGGCCTTCAGCCGGGCAAGTCCACAAATGACCGTCACCGATTTCCATGACATTTGGCATACTTATAGATTCGAACCCCAGGATCACGAATCCGGTCTCCGTTTCTCGAAATTCCTATTTGTTTTGTGTTTTATGGCGTGTCAAAGTCTACGACGGAAAACTTTAGACATCTCTGAGCACCACATAAGTGAGGTTAGGACAGAATTTTGAACTATTTCGTCACCTACGGAATGTAAAGAAAGCATTCGATGCAAAAATTTTGAAATTTATTTTTTTTGGTGTGCACACGTTTTGCCCCATAAGTCATTTAAAAATAAGAGATATCGCAAATCTAAGACTGGTCCTGGAGTCTACTCTCATTCAACTACCACTTGACCTGCCTAACTCAATTTTTTTTTCGGCACCCCCAAAAAATGGCAAGGTGCGCCCCTTCAATTTTCGACCCCTTGTCCAAACTTTAAACGTGAGTCAAGTCTGAACGGCTAAAGCCAGAATCTCCGGCAAAGTGGTCAAAGAAAGGTAATCTTTTGGTGAATTTTTCGGCACTTCGTAAGCTCGAAAATATGGAATAGAACCAGAGATATTTACAGTTTTAGTTTTCAGAAAAGTGCCAAAACAGGCCTTCAGCCGGGCAAGTCCACAAATGACCGTCACCGATTTCCATGACATTTGGCATACTTATAGATTCGAACCCCAGGATCACGAATCCGGTCTCCGTTTCTCGAAATTCCTATTTGTTTTGTGTTTTATGGCGTGTCAAAGTCTACGACGGAAAACTTTAGACATCTCTGAGCACCACATAAGTGAGGTTAGGACAGAATTTTGAACTATTTCGTCACCTACGGAATGTAAAGAAAGCATTCGATGCAAAAATTTTGAAATTTATTTTTTTTGGTGTGCACACGTTTTGCCCCATAAGTCATTTAAAAATAAGAGATATCGCAAATCTAAGACTGGTCCTGGAGTCTACTCTCCTTCAACTACCACTTGACCTGCCTAACTCAATTTTTTTTTCGGCACCCCCAAAAAATGGCAAGGTGCGCCCCTTCAATTTTCGACCCCTTGTCCAAACTTTAAACGTGAGTCAAGTCTGAACGGCTAAAGCCAGAATCTCCGGCAAAGTGGTCAAAGAAAGGTAATCTTTTGGTGAATTTTTCGGCACTTCGTAAGCTCGAAAATATGGAATAGAACCAGAGATATTTACAGTTTTAGTTTTCAGAAAAGTGCCAAAACAGGCCTTCAGCCGGGCAAGTCCACAAATGACCGTCACCGATTTCCATGACATTTGGCATACTTATAGATTCGAACCCCAGGATCACGAATCCGGTCTCCGTTTCTCGAAATTCCTATTTGTTTTGTGTTTTATGGCGTGTCAAAGTCTACGACGGAAAACTTTAGACATCTCTGAGCACCACATAAGTGAGGTTAGGACAGAATTTTGAACTATTTCGTCACCTACGGAATGTAAAGAAAGCATTCGATGCAAAAATTTTGAAATTTATTTTTTTTTGGTGTGCACACGTTTTGCCCCATAAGTCATTTAAAAATAAGAGATATCGCAAATCTAAGACTGGTCCTGGAGTCTACTCTCATTCAACTACCACTTGACCTGCCTAACTCAATTTTTTTTTCGGCACCCCCAAAAAGTGGCAAGGTGCGCCCCTTCAATTTTCGACCCCTTGTCCAAACTCTAAACGTGAGTCAAGTCTGAACGGCTAAAGCCAGAATCTCCGGCAAAGTGGTCAAAGAAAGGTAATCTTTTGGTGAATTTTTCGGCACTTCGTAAGCTCGAAAATATGGAATAGAACTAGAGATATTTACAGTTTTAGTTTTCAGAAAAGTGCCAAAACAGGCCTTCAGCCGGGCAAGTCCACAAATGACCGTCACCGATTTCCATGACATTTGGCATACTTATAGATTCGAACCCCAGGATCACGAATCCGGTCTCCGTTTCTCGAAATTCCTATTTGTTTTGTGTTTTATGGCGTGTCAAAGTCTACGACGGAAAACTTTAGACATCTCTGAGCACCACATAAGTGAGGTTAGGACAGAATTTTGAACTATTTCGTCACCTACGGAATGTAAAGAAAGCATTCGATGCAAAAATTTTGAAATTTATTTTTTTTGGTGTGCACACGTTTTGCCCCATAAGTCATTTAAAAATAAGAGATATCGCAAATCTAAGACTGGTCCTGGAGTCTACTCTCATTCAACTACCACTTGACCTGCCTAACTCAATTTTTTTTTCGGCACCCCCAAAAAATGGCAAGGTGCGCCCCTTCAATTTTCGACCCCTTGTCCAAACTTTAAACGTGAGTCAAGTCTGAACGGCTAAAGCCAGAATCTCCGGCAAAGTGGTCAAAGAAAGGTAATCTTTTGGTGAATTTTTCGGCACTTCGTAAGCTCGAAAATATGGAATAGAACCAGAGATATTTACAGTTTTAGTTTTCAGAAAAGTGCCAAAACAGGCCTTCAGCCGGGCAAGTCCACAAATGACCGTCACCGATTTCCATGACATTTGGCATACTTATAGATTCGAACCCCAGGATCACGAATCCGGTCTCCGTTTCTCGAAATTCCTATTTGTTTTCTGTTTTATGGCGTGTCAAAGTCTACGACGGAAAACTTTAGACATCTCTGAGCACCACATAAGTGAGGTTAGGACAGAATTTTGAACTATTTCGTCACCTACGGAATGTAAAGAAAGCATTCGATGCAAAAATTTTGAAATTTATTTTTTTTGGTGTGCACACGTTTTGCCCCATAAGTCATTTAAAAATAAGAGATATCGCAAATCTAAGACTGGTCCTGGAGTCTACTCTCATTCAACTACCACTTGACCTGCCTAACTCAATTTTTTTTTCGGCAC
This sequence comes from Tenodera sinensis, assembly GCA_030765045.1. Lineage (NCBI taxonomy): Eukaryota > Metazoa > Arthropoda > Insecta > Mantodea > Mantidae > Tenodera > Tenodera sinensis. The sequence continues at coordinate 494,732 of JAUKNM010000104.1, forward strand.
CCCCAAAAAATGGCAAGGTGCGCCCCTTCAATTTTCGACCCCTTGTCCAAACTTTAAACGTGAGTCAAGTCTGAACGGCTAAAGCCAGAATCTCCGGCAAAGTGGTCAAAGAAAGGTAATCTTTTGGTGAATTTTTCGGCACTTCGTAAGCCCGAAAATATGGAATAGAACCAGAGATATTTACAGTTTTAGTTTTCAGAAAAGTGCCAAAACAGGCCTTCAGCCGGGCAAGTCCACAAATGACCGTCACCGATTTCCATGACATTTGGCATACTTATAGATTCGAACCCCAGGATCACGAATCCGGTCTCCGTTTCTCGAAATTCCTATTTGTTTTGTGTTTTATGGCGTGTCAAAGTCTACGACGGAAAACTTTAGACATCTCTGAGCACCACATAAGTGAGGTTAGGACAGAATTTTGAACTATTTCGTCACCTACGGAATGTAAAGAAAGCATTCGATGCAAAAATTTTGAAATTTATTTTTTTTGGTGTGCACACGTTTTGCCCCATAAGTCATTTAAAAATAAGAGATATCGCAAATCTAAGACTGGTCCTGGAGTCTACTCTCATTCAACTACCACTTGTCCTGCCTAACTCAATTTTTTTTTCGGCACCCCCAAAAAATGGCAAGGTGCGCCCCTTCAATTTTCGACCCCTTGTCCAAACTTTAAACGTGAGTCAAGTCTGAACGGCTAAAGCCAGAATCTCCGGCAAAGTGGTCAAAGAAAGGTAATCTTTTGGTGAATTTTTCGGCACTTCGTAAGCTCGAAAATATGGAATAGAACCAGAGATATTTACAGTTTTAGTTTTCAGAAAAGTGCCAAAACAGGCCTTCAGCCGGGCAAGTCCACAAATGACCGTCACCGATTTCCATGACATTTGGCATACTTATAGATTCGAACCCCAGGATCACGAATCCGGTCTCCGTTTCTCGAAATTCCTATTTGTTTTGTGTTTTATGGCGTGTCAAAGTCTACGACGGAAAACTTTAGACATCTCTGAGCACCACATAAGTGAGGTTAGGACAGAATTTTGAACTATTTCGTCACCTACGGAATGTAAATAAAGCATTCGATGCAAAAATTTTGAAATTTATTTTTTTTGGTGTGCACACGTTTTGCCCCATAAGTCATTTAAAAATAAGAGATATCGCAAATCTAAGACTGGTCCTGGAGTCTACTCTCATTCAACTACCACTTGACCTGCCTAACTCAATTTTTTTTTCGGCACCCCCAAAAAATGGCAAGGTGCGCCCCTTCAATTTTCGACCCCTTGTCCAAACTTTAAACGTGAGTCAAGTCTGAACGGCTAAAGCCAGAATCTCCGGCAAAGTGGTCAAAGAAAGGTAATCTTTTGGTGAATTTTTCGGCACTTCGTAAGCTCGAAAATATGGAATAGAACCAGAGATATTTACAGTTTTAGTTTTCAGAAAAGTGCCAAAACAGGCCTTCAGCCGGGCAAGTCCACAAATGACCGTCACCGATTTCCATGACATTTGGCATACTTATAGATTCGAACCCCAGGATCACGAATCCGGTCTCCGTTTCTCGAAATTCCTATTTGTTTTGTGTTTTATGGCGTGTCAAAGTCTACGACGGAAAACTTTAGACATCTCTGAGCACCACATAAGTGAGGTTAGGACAGAATTTTGAACTATTTCGTCACCTACGGAATGTAAAGAAAGCATTCGATGCAAAAATTTTGAAATTTATTTTTTTTGGTGTGCACACGTTTTGCCCCATAAGTCATTTAAAAATAAGAGATATCGCAAATCTAAGACTGGTCCTGGAGTCTACTCTCATTCAACTACCACTTGACCTGCCTAACTCAATTTTTTTTTCGGCACCCCCAAAAAATGGCAAGGTGCGCCCCTTCAATTTTCGACCCCTTGTCCAAACTTTAAACGTGAGTCAAGTCTGAACGGCTAAAGCCAGAATCTCCGGCAAAGTGGTCAAAGAAAGGTAATCTTTTGGTGAATTTTTCGGCACTTCGTAAGCTCGAAAATATGGAATAGAACCAGAGATATTTACAGTTTTAGTTTTCAGAAAAGTGCCAAAACAGGCCTTCAGCCGGGCAAGTCCACAAATGACCGTCACCGATTTCCATGACATTTGGCATACTTATAGATTCGAACCCCAGGATCACGAATCCGGTCTCCGTTTCTCGAAATTCCTATTTGTTTTGTGTTTTATGGCGTGTCAAAGTCTACGACGGAAAACTTTAGACATCTCTGAGCACCACATAAGTGAGGTTAGGACAGAATTTTGAACTATTTCGTCACCTACGGAATGTAAGGAAAGCATTCGATGCAAAAATTTTGAAATTTATTTTTTTTGGTGTGCACACGTTTTGCCCCATAAGTCATTTAAAAATAAGAGATATCGCAAATCTAAGACTGGTCCTGGAGTCTACTCTCATTCAACTACCACTTGACCTGCCTAACTCAATTTTTTTTTCGGCACCCCCAAAAAGTGGCAAGGTCATTTCGACCCCTTGTCCAAACTTTAAACGTGAGTCAAGTCTGAACGGCTAAAGCCAGAATCTCCGGCAAAGTGGTCAAAGAAAGGTAATCTTTTGGTGAATTTTTCGGCACTTCGTAAGCTCGAAAATATGGAATAGAACCAGAGATATTTACAGTTTTAGTTTTCAGAAAAGTGCCAAAACAGGCCTTCAGCCGGGCAAGTCCACAAATGACCGTCACCGATTTCCATGACATTTGGCATACTTATAGATTCGAACCCCAGGATCACGAATCCGGTCTCCGTTTCTCGAAATTCCTATTTGTTTTGTGTTTTATGGCGTGTCAAAGTCTACGACGGAAAACTTTAGACATCTCTGAGCACCACATAAGTGAGGTTAGGACAGAATTTTGAACTATTTCGTCACCTACGGAATGTAAAGAAAGCATTCGATGCAAAAATTTTGAAATTTATTTTTTTTGGTGTGCACACGTTTTGCCCCATAAGTCATTTAAAAATAAGAGATATCGCAAATCTAAGACTGGTCCTGGAGTCTACTCTCATTCAACTACCACTTGACCTGCCTAACTCAATTTTTTTTCGGCACCCCCAAAAAATGGCAAGGTGCGCCCCTTCAATTTTCGACCCCTTGTCCAAACTTTAAACGTGAGTCAAGTCTGAACGGCTAAAGCCAGAATCTCCGGCAAAGTGGTCAAAGAAAGGTAATCTTTTGGTGAATTTTTCGGCACTTCGTAAGCTCGAAAATATGGAATAGAACCAGAGATATTTACAGTTTTAGTTTTCAGAAAAGTGCCAAAACAGGCCTTCAGCCGGGCAAGTCCACAAATGACCGTCACCGATTTCCATGACATTTGGCATACTTATAGATTCGAACCCCAGGATCACGAATCCGGTCTCCGTTTCTCGAAATTCCTATTTGTTTTGTGTTTTATGGCGTGTCAAAGTCTACGACGGAAAACTTTAGACATCTCTGAGCACCACATAAGTGAGGTTAGGACAGAATTTTGAACTATTTCGTCACCTACGGAATGTAAGGAAAGCATTCGATGCAAAAATTTTGAAATTTATTTTTTTTGGTGTGCACACGTTTTGCCCCATAAGTCATTTAAAAATAAGAGATATCGCAAATCTAAGACTGGTCCTGGAGTCTACTCTCATTCAACTACCACTTGACCTGCCTAACTCAATTTTTTTTTCGGCACCCCCAAAAAGTGGCAAGGTCATTTCGACCCCTTGTCCAAACTTTAAACGTGAGTCAAGTCTGAACGGCTAAAGCCAGAATCTCCGGCAAAGTGGTCAAAGAAAGGTAATCTTTTGGTGAATTTTTCGGCACTTCGTAAGCTCGAAAATATGGAATAGAACCAGAGATATTTACAGTTTTAGTTTTCAGAAAAGTGCCAAAACAGGCCTTCAGCCGGGCAAGTCCACAAATGACCGTCACCGATTTCCATGACATTTGGCATACTTATAGATTCGAACCCCAGGATCACGAATCCGGTCTCCGTTTCTCGAAATTCCTATTTGTTTTGTGTTTTATGGCGTGTCAAAGTCTACGACGGAAAACTTTAGACATCTCTGAGCACCACATAAGTGAGGTTAGGACAGAATTTTGAACTATTTCGTCACCTACGGAATGTAAAGAAAGCATTCGATGCAAAAATTTTGAAATTTATTTTTTTTGGTGTGCACACGTTTTGCCCCATAAGTCATTTAAAAATAAGAGATATCGCAAATCTAAGACTGGTCCTGGAGTCTACTCTCATTCAACTACCACTTGACCTACCTAACTCAATTTTTTTTTCGGCACCCCCAAAAAGTGGCAAGGTGCGCCCCTTCAATTTTCGACCCCTTGTCCAAACTTTAAACGTGAGTCAAGTCTGAACGGCTAAAGCCAGAATCTCCGGCAAAGTGGTCAAAGAAAGGTAATCTTTTGGTGAATTTTTCGGCACTTCGTAAGCTCGAAAATATGGAATAGAACCAGAGATATTTACAGTTTTAGTTTTCAGAAAAGTGCCAAAACAGGCCTTCAGCCGGAAAGTCCACAAATGACCGTCACCGATTTCCATGACATTTGGCATACTTATAGATTCGAACCCCAGGATCACGAATCCGGTCTCCGTTTCTCGAAATTCCTATTTGTTTTGTGTTTTATGGCGTGTCAAAGTCTACGACGGAAAACTTTAGACATCTCTGAGCACCACATAAGTGAGGTTAGGACAGAATTTTGAACTATTTCGTCACCTACGGAATGTAAAGAAAGCATTCGATGCAAAAATTTTGAAATTTATTTTTTTTGGTGTGCACACGTTTTGCCCCATAAGTCATTTAAAAATAAGTGATATCGCTAATCTAAGACTGGTCCTGGAGTCTACTCTCATTCAACTACCACTTGACCTGCCTAACTCAATTTTTTTTTCGGCACCCCCAAAAAATGGCAAGGTGCGCCCCTTCAATTTTCGACCCCTTGTCCAAACTTTAAACGTGAGTCAAGTCTGAACGGCTAAAGCCAGAATCTCCGGCAAAGTGGTCAAAGAAAGGTAATCTTTTGGTGAATTTTTCGGCACTTCGTAAGCTCGAAAATATGGAATAGAACCAGAGATATTTACAGTTTTAGTTTTCAGAAAAGTGCCAAAACAGGCCTTCAGCCGGGCAAGTCCACAAATGACCGTCACCGATTTCCATGACATTTGGCATACTTATAGATTCGAACCCCAGGATCACGAATCCGGTCTCCGTTTCTCGAAATTCCTATTTGTTTTGTGTTTTATGGCGTGTCAAAGTCTACGACGGAAAACTTTAGACATCTCTGAGCACCACATAAGTGAGGTTAGGACAGAATTTTGAACTATTTCGTCACCTACGGAATGTAAAGAAAGCATTCGATGCAAAAATTTTGAAATTTATTTTTTTTGGTGTGCACACGTTTTGCCCCATAAGTCATTTAAAAATAAGAGATATCGCAAATCTAAGACTGGTCCTGGAGTCTACTCTCATTCAACTACCACTTGACCTGCCTAACTCAATTTTTTTTTCGGCACCCCCAAAAAATGGCAAGGTGCGCCCCTTCAATTTTCGACCCCTTGTCCAAACTTTAAACGTGAGTCAAGTCTGAACGGCTAAAGCCAGAATCTCCGGCAAAGTGGTCAAAGAAAGGTAATCTTTTGGTGAATTTTTCGGCACTTCGTAAGCTCGAAAATATGGAATAGAACCAGAGATATTTACAGTTTTAGTTTTCAGAAAAGTGCCAAAACAGGCCTTCAGCCGGGCAAGTCCACAAATGACCGTCACCGATTTCCATGACATTTGGCATACTTATAGATTCGAACCCCAGGATCACGAATCCGGTCTCCGTTTCTCGAAATTCCTATTTCTTTTGTGTTTTATGGCGTGTCAAAGTCTACGACGGAAAACTTTAGACATCTCTGAGCACCACATAAGTGAGGTTAGGACAGAATTTTGAACTATTTCGTCACCTACGGAATGTAAAGAAAGCATTCGATGCAAAAATTTTGAAATTTATTTTTTTTGGTGTGCACACGTTTTGCCCCATAAGTCATTTAAAAATAAGAGATATCGCAAATCTAAGACTGGTCCTGGAGTCTACTCTCATTCAACTACCACTTGACCTGCCTAACTCAATTTTTTTTTCGGCACCCCCAAAAAATGGCAAGGTGCGCCCTTTCAATTTTCGACCCCTTGTCCAAACTTTAAACGTGAGTCAAGTCTGAACGGCTAAAGCCAGAATCTCCGGCAAAGTGGTCAAAGAAAGGTAATCTTTTGGTGAATTTTTCGGCACTTCGTAAGCTCGAAAATATGGAATAGAACCAGAGATATTTACAGTTTTAGTTTTCAGAAAAGTGCCAAAACAGGCCTTCAGCCGGGCAAGTCCACAAATGACCGTCACCGATTTCCATGACATTTGGCATACTTATAGATTCGAACCCCAGGATCACGAATCCGGTCTCCGTTTCTCGAAATTCCTATTTGTTTTGTGTTTTATGGCGTGTCAAAGTCTACGACGGAAAACTTTAGACATCTCTGAGCACCACATAAGTGAGGTTAGGACAGAATTTTGAACTATTTCGTCACCTATGGAATGTAAGGAAAGCATTCGATGCAAAAATTTTGAAATTTATTTTTTTTGGTGTGCACATGTTTTGCCCCATAAGTCATTTAAAAATAAGAGATATCGCAAATCTAAGACTGGTCCTGGAGTCTACTCTCATTCAACTACCACTTGACCTGCCTAACTCAATTTTTCTTTCGGCACCCCCAAAAAGTGGCAAGGTGCGCCCCTTCAATTTTCGACCCCTTGTCCAAACTTTAAACGTGAGTCAAGTCTGAACGGCTAAAGCCAGAATCTCCGGCAAAGTGGTCAAAGAAAGGTAATCTTTTGGTGAATTTTTCGGCACTTCGTAAGCTCGAAAATATGGAATAGAACCAGAGATATTTACAGTTTTAGTTTTCAGAAAAGTGCCAAAACAGGCCTTCAGCCGGGCAAGTCCACAAATGACCGTCACCGATTTCCATGACATTTGGCATACTTATAGATTCGAACCCCAGGATCACGAATCCGGTCTCCGTTTCTCGAAATTCCTATTTGTTTTGTGTTTTATGGCGTGTCAAAGTCTACGACGGAAAACTTTAGACATCTCTGAGCACCACATAAGTGAGGTTAGGACAGAATTTTGAACTATTTCGTCACCTACGGAATGTAAGGAAAGCATTCGATGCAAAAATTTTGAAATTTATTTTTTTTGGTGTGCACACGTTTTGCCCCATAAGTCATTTAAAAATAAGAGATATCGCAAATCTAAGACTGGTCCTGGAGTCTACTCTCATTCAACTACCACTTGCCCTGCCTAACTCAATTTTTTTTTCGGGACCCCCAAAAAGTGGCAAGGTCATTTCGACCCCTTGTCCAAACTTCAAACGTGAGTCAAGTCTGAACGGCTAAAGCAGAATCTCCGGCAAAGTGGTCAAAGAAAGCTAATCTTTTGGTGAATTTTTCGGCACTTCGTAAGCTCGAAAATATGGAATAGAACCAGAGATATTTACAGTTTTAGTTTTCAGAAAAGTGCCAAAACAGGCCTTCAGCCGGGCAAGTCCACAAATGACCGTCACCGATTTCCATGACATTTGGCATACTTAGAGATTCGAACCCCAGGATCACGAATCCGGTCTCCGTTTCTCGAAATTCCTATTTGTTTTGTGTTTTATGGCGTGTCAAAGTCTACGACGGAAAACTTTAGACATCTCTGAGCACCACATAAGTGAGGTTAGGACAGAATTTTGAACTATTTCGTCACCTACGGAATGTAAAGAAAGCATTCGATGCAAAAATTTTGAAATTTATTTTTTTTGGTGTGCACACGTTTTGCCCCATAAGTCATTTAAAAATAAGAGATATCGCAAATCTAAGACTGGTCCTGGAGTCTACTCTCATTCAACTACCACTTGACCTGCCTAACTCAATTTTTTTTTCGGCACCCCCAAAAAGTGGCAAGGTCATTTCGACCCCTTGTCCAAACTTTAAACGTGAGTCAAGTCTGAACGGCTAAAGCCAGAATCTCCGGCAAAGTGGTCAAAGAAAGGTAATCTTTTGGTGAATTTTTCGGCACTTCGTAAGCTCGAAAATATGGAATAGAACCAGAGATATTTACAGTTTTAGTTTTCAGAAAAGTGCCAAAACAGGCCTTCAGCCGGGCAAGTCCACAAATGACCGTCACCGATTTCCATGACATTTGGCATACTTATAGATTCGAACCCCAGGATCACGAATCCGGTCTCCGTTTCTCGAAATTCCTATTTGTTTTGTGTTTTATGGCGTGTCAAAGTCTACGACGGAAAACTTTAGACATCTCTGAGCACCACATAAGTGAGGTTAGGACAGAATTTTGAACTATTTCGTCACCTACGGAATGTAAGGAAAGCATTCGATGCAAAAATTTTGAAATTTATTTTTTTTTGGTGTGCACACGTTTTGCCCCATAAGTCATTTAAAAATAAGAGATATCGCAAATCTAAGACTGGTCCTGGAGTCTACTCTCATTCAACTACCACTTGCCCTGCCTAACTCAATTTTTTTTTCGGGACCCCCAAAAAGTGGCAAGGTCATTTCGACCCCTTGTCCAAACTTCAAACGTGAGTCAAGTCTGAACGGCTAAAGCAGAATCTCCGGCAAAGTGGTCAAAGAAAGGTAATCGTTTGGTGAATTTTTCGGCACTTCGTAAGCTCGAAAATATGGAATAGAACCAGAGATATTTACAGTTTTAGTTTTCAGAAAAGTGCCAAAACAGGCCTTCAGCCGGGCAAGTCCACAAATGACCATCACCGATTTCCATGACATTTGGCATACTTATAGATTCGAACCCCAGGATCACGAATCCGGTCTCCGTTTCTCGAAATTCCTATTTGTTTTGTGTTTTATGGCGTGTCAAAGTCTACGACGGAAAACTTTAGACATCTCTGAGCACCACATAAGTGAGGTTAGGACAGAATTTTGAACTATTTCGTCACCTACGGAATGTAAAGAAAGCATTCGATGCAAAAATTTTGAAATTTATTTTTTTTGGTGTGCACACGTTTTGCCCCATAAGTCATTTAAAAATAAGAGATATCGCAAATCTAAGACTGGTCCTGGAGTCTACTCTCATTCAACTACCACTTGACCTGCCTAACTCAATTTTTTTTTCGGCACCCCCAAAAAGTGGCAAGGTGCGCCCCTTCAATTTTCGACCCCTTGTCCAAATTTTAAACGTGAGTCAAGTCTGAACGGCTAAAGCCAGAATCTCCGGCAAAGTGGTCAAAGAAAGGTAATCTTTTGGTGAATTTTTCGGCACTTCGTAAGCTCGAAAATATGGAATAGAACCAGAGATATTTACAGTTTTAGTTTTCAGAAAAGTGCCAAAACAGGCCTTCAGCCGGGCAAGTGCACAAATGACCGTCACCGATTTCCATGACATTTGGCATACTTATAGATTCGAACCCCAGGATCACGAATCCGGTCTCCGTTTCTCGAAATTCCTATTTGTTTTGTGTTTTATGGCGTGTCAAAGTCTACGACGGAAAACTTTAGTCATCTCTGAGCACCACATAAGTGAGGTTAGGACAGAATTTTGAACTATTTCGTCACCTACGGAATGTAAGGAAAGCATTCGATGCAAAAATTTTGAAATTTATTTTTTTTGGTGTGCACACGTTTTGCCCCATAAGTCATTTAAAAATAAGAGATATCGCAAATCTAAGACTGGTCCTGGAGTCTACTCTCATTCAACTACCACTTGCCCTGCCTAACTCAATTTTTTTTTCGGGACCCCCAAAAAGTGGCAAGGTCATTTCGACCCCTTGTCCAAACTTCAAACGTGAGTCAAGTCTGAACGGCTAAAGCAGAATCTCCGGCAAAGTGGTCAAAGAAAGGTAATCTTTTGGTGAATTTTTCGGCACTTCGTAAGCTCGAAAATATGGAATAGAACCAGAGATATTTACAGTTTTAGTTTTCAGAAAAGTGCCAAAACAGGCCTTCAGCCGGGCAAGTCCACAAATGACCGTCACCGATTTCCATGACATTTGGCATACTTATAGATTCGAACCCCAGGATCACGAATCCGGTCTCCGTTTCTCGAAATTCCTATTTGTTTTGTGTTTTATGGCGTGTCAAAGTCTACGACGGAAAACTTTAGACATCTCTGAGCACCACATAAGTGAGGTTAGGACAGAATTTTGAACTATTTCGTCACCTACGGAATGTAAAGAAAGCATTCGATGCAAAAATTTTGAAATTTATTTTTTTTGGTGTGCACACGTTTTGCCCCATAAGTCATTTAAAAATAAGAGATATCGCAAATCTAAGACTGGTCCTGGAGTCTACTCTCATTCAACTACCACTTGACCTGCCTAACTCAATTTTTTTTTCGGCACCCCCAAAAAATGGCAAGGTGCGCCCCTTCAATTTTCGACCCCTTGTCCAAACTTTAAACGTGAGTCAAGTCTGAACGGCTAAAGCCAGAATCTCCGGCAAAGTGGTCAAAGAAAGGTAATCTTTTGGTGAATTTTTCGGCACTTCGTAAGCTCGAAAATATGGAATAGAACCAGAGATATTTACAGTTTTAGTTTTCAGAAAAGTGCCAAAACAGGCCTTCAGCCGGGCAAGTCCACAAATGACCGTCACCGATTTCCATGACATTTGGCATACTTATAGATTCGAACCCCAGGATCACGAATCCGGTCTCCGTTTCTCGAAATTCCTATTTGTTTTGTGTTTTATGGCGTGTCAAAGTCTACGACGGAAAACTTTAGACATCTCTGAGCACCACATAAGTGAGGTTAGGACAGAATTTTGAACTATTTCGTCACCTACGGAATGTAAAGAAAGCATTCGATGCAAAAATTTTGAAATTTATTTTTTTTGGTGTGCACACGTTTTGCCCCATAAGTCATTTAAAAATAAGAGATATCGCAAATCTAAGACTGGTCCTGGAGTCTACTCTCATTCAACTACCACTTGACCTGCCTAACTCAATTTTTTTTTCGGCACCCCCAAAAAATGGCAAGGTGCGCCCCTTCAATTTTCGACCCCTTGTCCAAACTTTAAACGTGAGTCAAGTCTGAACGGCTAAAGCCAGAATCTCCGGCAAAGTGGTCAAAGAAAGGTAATCTTTTGGTGAATTTTTCGGCACTTCGTAAGCTCGAAAATATGGAATAGAACCAGAGATATTTACAGTTTTAGTTTTCAGAAAAGTGCCAAAACAGGCCTTCAGCCGGGCAAGTCCACAAATGACCGTCACCGATTTCCATGACATTTGGCATACTTATAGATTCGAACCCCAGGATCACGAATCCGGTCTCCGTTTCTCGAAATTCCTATTTGTTTTGTGTTTTATGGCGTGTCAAAGTCTACGACGGAAAACTTTAGACATCTCTGAGCACCACATAAGTGAGGTTAGGACAGAATTTTGAACTATTTCGTCACCTACGGAATGTAAAGAAAGCATTCGATGCAAAAATTTTGAAATTTATTTTTTTTGGTGTGCACACGTTTTGCCCCATAAGTCATTTAAAAATAAGAGATATCGCAAATCTAAGACTGGTCCTGGAGTCTACTCTCATTCAACTACCACTTGACCTGCCTAACTCAATTTTTTTTTCGGCACCCCCAAAAAATGGCAAGGTGCGCCCCTTCAATTTTCGACCCCTTGTCCAAACTTTAAACGTGAGTCAAGTCTGAACGGCTAAAGCCAGAATCTCCGGCAAAGTGGTCAAAGAAAGGTAATCTTTTGGTGAATTTTTCGGCACTTCGTAAGCTCGAAAATATGGAATAGAACCAGAGATATTTACAGTTTTAGTTTTCAGAAAAGTGCCAAAACAGGCCTTCAGCCGGGCAAGTCCACAAATGACCGTCACCGATTTCCATGACATTTGGCATACTTATAGATTCGAACCCCAGGATCACGAATCCGGTCTCCGTTTCTCGAAATTCCTATTTGTTTTGTGTTTTATGGCGTGTCAAAGTCTACGACGGAAAACTTTAGACATCTCTGAGCACCACATAAGTGAGGTTAGGACAGAATTTTGAACTATTTCGTCACCTACGGAATGTAAAGAAAGCATTCGATGCAAAAATTTTGAAATTTATTTTTTTTGGTGTGCACACGTTTTGCCCCATAAGTCATTTAAAAATAAGAGATATCGCAAATCTAAGACTGGTCCTGGAGTCTACTCTCATTCAACTACCACTTGACCTGCCTAACTCAATTTTTTTTTCGGCACCCCCAAAAAATGGCAAGGTGCGCCCCTTCAATTTTCGACCCCTTGTCCAAACTTTAAACGTGAGTCAAGTCTGAACGGCTAAAGCCAGAATCTCCGGCAAAGTGGTCAAAGAAAGGTAATCTTTTGGTGAATTTTTCGGCACTTCGTAAGCTCGAAAATATGGAATAGAACCAGAGATATTTACAGTTTTAGTTTTCAGAAAAGTGCCAAAACAGGCCTTCAGCCGGGCAAGTCCACAAATGACCGTCACCGATTTCCATGACATTTGGCATACTTATAGATTCGAACCCCAGGATCACGAATCCGGTCTCCGTTTCTCGAAATTCCTATTTGTTTTGTGTTTTATGGCGTGTCAAAGTCTACGACGGAAAACTTTAGACATCTCTGAGCACCACATAAGTGAGGTTAGGACAGAATTTTGAACTATTTCGTCACCTACGGAATGTAAAGAAAGCATTCGATGCAAAAATTTTGAAATTTATTTTTTTTTGGTGTGCACACGTTTTGCCCCATAAGTCATTTAAAAATAAGAGATATCGCAAATCTAAGACTGGTCCTGGAGTCTACTCTCATTCAACTACCACTTGACCTGCCTAACTCAATTTTTTTTTCGGCACCCCCAAAAAATGGCAAGGTGCGCCCTTTCAATTTTCGACCCCTTGTCCAAACTTTAAACGTGAGTCAAGTCTGAACGGCTAAAGCCAGAATCTCCGGCAAAGTGGTCAAAGAAAGGTAATCTTTTGGTGAATTTTTCGGCACTTCGTAAGCTCGAAAATATGGAATAGAACCAGAGATATTTACAGTTTTAGTTTTCAGAAAAGTGCCAAAACAGGCCTTCAGCCGGGCAAGTCCACAAATGACCGTCACCGATTTCCATGACATTTGGCATACTTATAGATTCGAACCCCAGGATCACGAATCCGGTCTCCGTTTCTCGAAATTCCTATTTGTTTTGTGTTTTATGGCGTGTCAAAGTCTACGACGGAAAACTTTAGACATCTCTGAGCACCACATAAGTGAGGTTAGGACAGAATTTTGAACTATTTCGTCACCTACGGAATGTAAGGAAAGCATTCGATGCAAAAATTTTGAAATTTATTTTTTTTGGTGTGCACACGTTTTGCCCCATAAGTCATTTAAAAATAAGAGATATCGCAAATCTAAGACTGGTCCTGGAGTCTACTCTCATTCAACTACCACTTGACCTGCCTAACTCAATTTTTTTTTCGGCACCCCCAAAAAGTGGCAAGGTCATTTCGACCCCTTGTCCAAACTTTAAACGTGAGTCAAGTCTGAACGGCTAAAGCCAGAATCTCCGGCAAAGTGGTCAAAGAAAGGTAATCTTTTGGTGAATTTTTCGGCACTTCGTAAGCTCGAAAATATGGAATAGAACCAGAGATATTTACAGTTTTAGTTTTCAGAAAAGTGCCAAAACAGGCCTTCAGCCGGGCAAGTCCACAAATGACCGTCACCGATTTCCATGACATTTGGCATACTTATAGATTCGAACCCCAGGATCACGAATCCGGTCTCCGTTTCTCGAAATTCCTATTTGTTTTGTGTTTTATGGCGTGTCAAAGTCTACGACGGAAAACTTTAGACATCTCTGAGCACCACATAAGTGAGGTTAGGACAGAATTTTGTACTATTTCGTCACCTACGGAATGTAAAGAAAGCATTCGATGCAAAAATTTTGAAATTTATTTTTTTTGGTGTGCACACGTTTTGCCCCATAAGTCATTTAAAAATAAGAGATATCGCAAATCTAAGACTGGTCCTGGAGTCTACTCTCATTCAACTACCACTTGACCTGCCTAACTCAATTTTTTTTTCGGCACCCCCAAAAAGTGGCAAGGTGCGCCCCTTCAATTTTCGACCCCTTGTCCAAACTTTAAACGTGAGTCAAGTCTGAACGGCTAAAGCCAGAATCTCCGGCAAAGTGGTCAAAGAAAGGTAATCTTTTGGTGAATTTTTCGGCACTTCGTAAGCTCGAAAATATGGAATAGAACCAGAGATATTTACAGTTTTAGTTTTCAGAAAAGTGCCAAAACAGGCCTTCAGCCGGGCAAGTCCACAAATGACCGTCACCGATTTCCATGACATTTGGCATACTTATAGATTCGAACCCCAGGATCACGAATCCGGTCTCCGTTTCTCGAAATTCCTATTTGTTTTGTGTTTTATGGCGTGTCAAAGTCTACGACGGAAAACTTTAGACATCTCTGAGCACCACATAAGTGAGGTTAGGACAGAATTTTGAACTATTTCGTCACCTACGGAATGTAAAGAAAGCATTCGATGCAAAAATTTTGAAATTTATTTTTTTTGGTGTGCACACGTTTTGCCCCATAAGTCATTTAAAAATAAGAGATATCGCAAATCTAAGACTGGTCCTGGAGTCTACTCTCATTCAACTACCACTTGACCTGCCTAACTCAATTTTTTTTTCGGCACCCCCAAAAAATGGCAAGGTGCGCCCCTTCAATTTTCGACCCCTTGTCCAAACTTTAAACGTGAGTCAAGTCTGAACGGCTAAAGCCAGAATCTCCGGCAAAGTGGTCAAAGAAAGGTAATCTTTTGGTGAATTTTTCGGCACTTCGTAAGCTCGAAAATATGGAATAGAACCAGAGATATTTACAGTTTTAGTTTTCAGAAAAGTGCCAAAACAGGCCTTCAGCCGGGCAAGTCCACAAATGACCGTCACCGATTTCCATGACATTTGGCATACTTAGAGATTCGAACCCCAGGATCACGAATCCGGTCTCCGTTTCTCGAAATTCCTATTTGTTTTGTGTTTTATGGCGTGTCAAAGTCTACGACGGAAAACTTTAGACATCTCTGAGCACCACATAAGTGAGGTTAGGACAGAATTTTGAACTATTTCGTCACCTACGGAATGTAAAGAAAGCATTCGATGCAAAAATTTTGAAATTTATTTTTTTTGGTGTGCACACGTTTTGCCCCATAAGTCATTTAAAAATAAGAGATATCGCAAATCTAAGACTGGTCCTGGAGTCTACTCTCATTCAACTACCACTTGACCTGCCTAACTCAATTTTTTTTTCGGCACCCCCAAAAAGTGGCAAGGTCATTTCGACCCCTTGTCCAAACTTTAAACGTGAGTCAAGTCTGAACGGCTAAAGCCAGAATCTCCGGCAAAGTGGTCAAAGAAAGGTAATCTTTTGGTGAATTTTTCGGCACTTCGTAAGCTCGAAAATATGGAATAGAACCAGAGATATTTACAGTTTTAGTTTTCAGAAAAGTGCCAAAACAGGCCTTCAGCCGGGCAAGTCCACAAATGACCGTCACCGATTTCCATGACATTTGGCATACTTATAGATTCGAACCCCAGGATCACGAATCCGGTCTCCGTTTCTCGAAATTCCTATTTGTTTTGTGTTTTATGGCGTGTCAAAGTCTACGACGGAAAACTTTAGACATCTCTGAGCACCACATAAGTGAGGTTAGGACAGAATTTTGAACTATTTCGTCACCTACGGAATGTAAAGAAAGCATTCGATGCAAAAATTTTGAAATTTATTTTTTTTGGTGTGCACACGTTTTGCCCCATAAGTCATTTAAAAATAAGAGATATCGCAAATCTAAGACTGGTCCTGGAGTCTACTCTCATTCAACTACCACTTGACCTGCCTAACTCAATTTTTTTTTCGGCACCCCCAAAAAGTGGCAAGGTGCGCCCCTTCAATTTTCGACCCCTTGTCCAAACTTTAAACGTGAGTCAAGTCTGAACGGCTAAAGCCAGAATCTCCGGCAAAGTGGTCAAAGAAAGGTAATCTTTTGGTGAATTTTTCGGCACTTCGTAAGCTCGAAAATATGGAATAGAACCAGAGATATTTACAGTTTTAGTTTTCAGAAAAGTGCCAAAACAGGCCTTCAGCCGGGCAAGTCCACAAATGACCGTCACCGATTTCCATGACATTTGGCATACTTATAGATTCGAACCCCAGGATCACGAATCCGGTCTCCGTTTCTCGAAATTCCTATTTGTTTTGTGTTTTATGGCGTGTCAAAGTCTACGACGGAAAACTTTAGACATCTCTGAGCACCACATAAGTGAGGTTAGGACAGAATTTTGAACTATTTCGTCACCTACGGAATGTAAAGAAAGCATTCGATGCAAAAATTTTGAAATTTATTTTTTTTGGTGTGCACACGTTTTGCCCCATAAGTCATTTAAAAATAAGAGATATCGCAAATCTAAGACTGGTCCTGGAGTCTACTCTCATTCAACTACCACTTGACCTGCCTAACTCAATTTTTTTTTCGGCACCCCCAAAAAATGGCAAGGTGCGCCCCTTCAATTTTCGACCCCTTGTCCAAACTTTAAACGTGAGTCAAGTCTGAACGGCTAAAGCCAGAATCTCCGGCAAAGTGGTCAAAGAAAGGTAATCTTTTGGTGAATTTTTCGGCACTTCGTAAGCTCGAAAATATGGAATAGAACCAGAGATATTTACAGTTTTAGTTTTCAGAAAAGTGCCAAAACAGGCCTTCAGCCGGGCAAGTCCACAAATGACCGTCACCGATTTCCATGACATTTGGCATACTTATAGATTCGAACCCCAGGATCACGAATCCGGTCTCCGTTTCTCGAAATTCCTATTTGTTTTGTGTTTTATGGCGTGTCAAAGTCTACGACGGAAAACTTTAGACATCTCTGAGCACCACATAAGTGAGGTTAGGACAGAATTTTGAACTATTTCGTCACCTACGGAATGTAAAGAAAGCATTCGATGCAAAAATTTTGAAATTTATTTTTTTTGGTGTGCACACGTTTTGCCCCATAAGTCATTTAAAAATAAGAGATATCGCAAATCTAAGACTGGTCCTGGAGTCTACTCTCATTCAACTACCACTTGACCTGCCTAACTCAATTTTTTTTTCGGCACCCCCAAAAAATGGCAAGGTGCGCCCCTTCAATTTTCGACCCCTTGTCCAAACTTTAAACGTGAGTCAAGTCTGAACGGCTAAAGCCAGAATCTCCGGCAAAGTGGTCAAAGAAAGGTAATCTTTTGGTGAATTTTTCGGCACTTCGTAAGCTCGAAAATATGGAATAGAACCAGAGATATTTACAGTTTTAGTTTTCAGAAAAGTGCCAAAACAGGCCTTCAGCCGGGCAAGTCCACAAATGACCGTCACCGATTTCCATGACATTTGGCATACTTATAGATTCGAACCCCAGGATCACGAATCCGGTCTCCGTTTCTCGAAATTCCTATTTGTTTTGTGTTTTATGGCGTGTCAAGGTCTACGACGGAAAACTTTAGACATCTCTGAGCACCACATAAGTGAGGTTAGGACAGAATTTTGAACTATTTCGTCACCTACGGAATGTAAAGAAAGCATTCGATGCAAAAATTTTGAAATTTATTTTTTTTGGTGTGCACACGTTTTGCCCCATAAGTCATTTAAAAATAAGAGATATCGCAAATCTAAGACTGGTCCTGGAGTCTACTCTCATTCAACTACCACTTGACCTGCCTAACTCAATTTTTTTTTCGGCACCCCCAAAAAATGGCAAGGTGCGCCCCTTCAATTTTCGACCCCTTGTCCAAACTTTAAACGTGAGTCAAGTCTGAACGGCTAAAGCCAGAATCTCCGGCAAAGTGGTCAAAGAAAGGTAATCTTTTGGTGAATTTTTCGGCACTTCGTAAGCTCGAAAATATGGAATAGAACCAGAGATATTTACAGTTTTAGTTTTCAGAAAAGTGCCAAAACAGGCCTTCAGCCGGGCAAGTCCACAAATGACCGTCACCGATTTCCATGACATTTGGCATACTTATAGATTCGAACCCCAGGATCACGAATCCGGTCTCCGTTTCTCGAAATTCCTATTTGTTTTGTGTTTTATGGCGTGTCAAAGTCTACGACGGAAAACTTTAGACATCTCTGAGCACCACATAAGTGAGGTTAGGACAGAATTTTGAACTATTTCGTCACCTACGGAATGTAAAGAAAGCATTCGATGCAAAAATTTTGAAATTTATTTTTTTTGGTGTGCACACGTTTTGCCCCATAAGTCATTTAAAAATAAGAGATATCGCAAATCTAAGACTGGTCCTGGAGTCTACTCTCATTCAACTACCACTTGACCTGCCTAACTCAATTTTTTTTTCGGCACCCCCAAAAAATGGCAAGGTGCGCCCCTTCAATTTTCGACCCCTTGTCCAAACTTTAAACGTGAGTCAAGTCTGAACGGCTAAAGCCAGAATCGCCGGCAAAGTGGTCAAAGAAAGGTAATCTTTTGGTGAATTTTTCGGCACTTCGTAAGCTCGAAAATATGGAATAGAACCAGAGATATTTACAGTTTTAGTTTTCAGAAAAGTGCCAAAACAGGCCTTCAGCCGGGCAAGTCCACAAATGACCGTCACCGATTTCCATGACATTTGGCATACTTATAGATTCGAACCCCAGGATCACGAATCCGGTCTCCGTTTCTCGAAATTCCTATTTGTTTTGTGTTTTATGGCGTGTCAAAGTCTACGACGGAAAACTTTAGACATCTCTGAGCACCACATAAGTGAGGTTAGGACAGAATTTTGAACTATTTCGTCACCTACGGAATGTAAAGAAAGCATTCGATGCAAAAATTTTGAAATTTATTTTTTTTGGTGTGCACACGTTTTGCCCCATAAGTCATTTAAAAATAAGAGATATCGCAAATCTAAGACTGGTCCTGGAGTCTACTCTCATTCAACTACCACTTGACCTGCCTAACTCAATTTTTTTTTCGGCACCCCCAAAAAGTGGCAAGGTGCGCCCCTTCAATTTTCGACCCCTTGTCCAAACTTTAAACGTGAGTCAAGTCTGAACGGCTAAAGCCAGAATCTCCGGCAAAGTGGTCAAAGAAAGGTAATCTTTTGGTGAATTTTTCGGCACTTCGTAAGCTCGAAAATATGGAATAGAACCAGAGATATTTACAGTTTTAGTTTTCAGAAAAGTGCCAAAACAGGCCTTCAGCCGGGCAAGTCCACAAATGACCGTCACCGATTTCCATGACATTTGGCATACTTATAGATTCGAACCCCAGGATCACGAATCCGGTCTCCGTTTCTCGAAATTCCTATTTGTTTTGTGTTTTATGGCGTGTCAAAGTCTACGACGGAAAACTTTAGACATCTCTGAGCACCACATAAGTGAGGTTAGGACAGAATTTTGAACTATTTCGTCACCTACGGAATGTAAAGAAAGCATTCGATGCAAAAATTTTGAAATTTATTTTTTTGGTGTGCACACGTTTTGCCCCATAAGTCATTTAAAAATAAGAGATATCGCAAATCTAAGACTGGTCCTGGAGTCTACTCTCATTCAACTACCACTTGACCTGCCTAACTCAATTTTTTTTTCGGCACCCCCAAAAAATGGCAAGGTGCGCCCCTTCAATTTTCGACCCCTTGTCCAAACTTTAAACGTGAGTCAAGTCTGAACGGCTAAAGCCAGAATCGCCGGCAAAGTGGTCAAAGAAAGGTAATCTTTTGGTGAATTTTTCGGCACTTCGTAAGCTCGAAAATATGGAATAGAACCAGAGATATTTACAGTTTTAGTTTTCAGAAAAGTGCCAAAACAGGCCTTCAGCCGGGCAAGTCCACAAATGACCGTCACCGATTTCCATGACATTTGGCATACTTATAGATTCGAACCCCAGGATCACGAATCCGGTCTCCGTTTCTCGAAATTCCTATTTGTTTTGTGTTTTATGGCGTGTCAAAGTCTACGACGGAAAACTTTAGACATCTCTGAGCACCACATAAGTGAGGTTAGGACAGAATTTTGAACTATTTCGTCACCTACGGAATGTAAGGAAAGCATTCGATGCAAAAATTTTGAAATTTATTTTTTTTGGTGTGCACACGTTTTGCCCCATAAGTCATTTAAAAATAAGAGATATCGCAAATCTAAGACTGGTCCTGGAGTCTACTCTCATTCAACTACCACTTGACCTGCCTAACTCAATTTTTTTTTCGGCACCCCCAAAAAGTGGCAAGGTGCGCCCCTACAATTTTCCACCCCTTGTCCAAACTTTAAACGTGAGTCAAGTCTGAACGGCTAAAGCCAGAATCTCCGGCAAAGTGGTCAAAGAAAGGTAATCTTTTGGTGAATTTTTCGGCACTTCGTAAGCTCGAAAATATGGAATAGAACCAGAGATATTTACAGTTTTAGTTTTCAGAAAAGTGCCAAAACAGGCCTTCAGCCGGGCAAGTCCACAAATGACCGTCACCGATTTCCATGACATTTGGCATACTTATAGATTCGAACCCCAGGATCACGAATCCGGTCTCCGTTTCTCGAAATTCCTATTTGTTTTGTGTTTTATGGCGTGTCAAAGTCTACGACGGAAAACTTTAGACATCTCTGAGCACCACATAAGTGAGGTTAGGACAGAATTTTGAACTATTTCGTCACCTACGGAATGTAAAGAAAGCATTCGATGCAAAAATTTTGAAATTTATTTTTTTTGGTGTGCACACGTTTTGCCCCATAAGTCATTTAAAAATAAGAGATATCGCAAATCTAAGACTGGTCCTGGAGTCTACTCTCATTCAACTACCACTTGACCTGCCTAACTCAATTTTTTTTTCGGCACCCCCAAAAAGTGGCAAGGTGCGCCCCTTCAATTTTCGACCCCTTGTCCAAACTTTAAACGTGAGTCAAGTCTGAACGGCTAAAGCCAGAATCTCCGGCAAAGTGGTCAAAGAAAGGTAATCTTTTGGTGAATTTTTCGGCACTTCGTAAGCTCGAAAATATGGAATAGAACCAGAGATATTTACAGTTTTAGTTTTCAGAAAAGTGCCAAAACAGGCCTTCAGCCGGGCAAGTCCACAAATGACCGTCACCGATTTCCATGACATTTGGCATACTTATAGATTCGAACCCCAGGATCACGAATCCGGTCTCCGTTTCTCGAAATTCCTATTTGTTTTGTGTTTTATGGCGTGTCAAAGTCTACGAAGGAAAACTTTAGACATCTCTGAGCACCACATAAGTGAGGTTAGGACAGAATTTTGAACTATTTCGTCACCTACGGAATGTAAAGAAAGCATTCGATGCAAAAATTTTGAAATTTATTTTTTTTGGTGTGCACACGTTTTGCCCCATAAGTCATTTAAAAATAAGAGATATCGCAAATCTAAGACTGGTCCTGGAGTCTACTCTCATTCAACTACCACTTGACCTGCCTAACTCAATTTTTTTTTCGGCACCCCCAAAAAATGGCAAGGTGCGCCCCTTCAATTTTCGACCCCTTGTCCAAACTTTAAACGTGAGTCAAGTCTGAACGGCTAAAGCCAGAATCGCCGGCAAAGTGGTCAAAGAAAGGTAATCTTTTGGTGAATTTTTCGGCACTTCGTAAGCTCGAAAATATGGAATAGAACCAGAGATATTTACAGTTTTAGTTTTCAGAAAAGTGCCAAAACAGGCCTTCAGCCGGGCAAGTCCACAAATGACCGTCACCGATTTCCATGACATTTGGCATACTTATAGATTCGAACCCCAGGATCACGAATCCGGTCTCCGTTTCTCGAAATTCCTATTTGTTTTGTGTTTTATGGCGTGTCAAAGTCTACGACGGAAAACTTTAGACATCTCTGAGCACCACATAAGTGAGGTTAGGACAGAATTTTGAACTATTTCGTCACCTACGGAATGTAAAGAAAGCATTCGATGCAAAAATTTTGAAATTTATTTTTTTTGGTGTGCACACGTTTTGCCCCATAAGTCATTTAAAAATAAGAGATATCGCAAATCTAAGACTGGTCCTGGAGTCTACTCTCATTCAACTACCACTTGACCTGCCTAACTCAATTTTTTTTTCGGCACCCCCAAAAAGTGGCAAGGTGCGCCCCTTCAATTTTCGACCCCTTGTCCAAACTTTAAACGTGAGTCAAGTCTGAACGGCTAAAGCCAGAATCTCCGGCAAAGTGGTCAAAGAAAGGTAATCTTTTGGTGAATTTTTCGGCACTTCGTAAGCTCGAAAATATGGAATAGAACCAGAGATATTTACAGTTTTAGTTTTCAGAAAAGTGCCAAAACAGGCCTTCAGCCGGGCAAGTCCACAAATGACCGTCACCGATTTCCATGACATTTGGCATACTTATAGATTCGAACCCCAGGATCACGAATCCGGTCTCCGTTTCTCGAAATTCCTATTTGTTTTGTGTTTTATGGCGTGTCAAAGTCTACGACGGAAAACTTTAGACATCTCTGAGCACCACATAAGTGAGGTTAGGACAGAATTTTGAACTATTTCGTCACCTACGGAATGTAAAGAAAGCATTCGATGCAAAAATTTTGAAATTTATTTTTTTTGGTGTGCACACGTTTTGCCCCATAAGTCATTTAAAAATAAGAGATATCGCAAATCTAAGACTGGTCCTGGAGTCTACTCTCATTCAACTACCACTTGACCTGCCTAACTCAATTTTTTTTTCGGCACCCCCAAAAAATGGCAAGGTGCGCCCCTTCAATTTTCGACCCCTTGTCCAAACTTTAAACGTGAGTCAAGTCTGAACGGCTAAAGCCAGAATCGCCGGCAAAGTGGTCAAAGAAAGGTAATCTTTTGGTGAATTTTTCGGCACTTCGTAAGCTCGAAAATATGGAATAGAACCAGAGATATTTACAGTTTTAGTTTTCAGAAAAGTGCCAAAACAGGCCTTCAGCCGGGCAAGTCCACAAATGACCGTCACCGATTTCCATGACATTTGGCATACTTATAGATTCGAACCCCAGGATCACGAATCCGGTCTCCGTTTCTCGAAATTCCTATTTGTTTTGTGTTTTATGGCGTGTCAAAGTCTACGACGGAAAACTTTAGACATCTCTGAGCACCACATAAGTGAGGTTAGGACAGAATTTTGAACTATTTCGTCACCTACGGAATGTAAGGAAAGCATTCGATGCAAAAATTTTGAAATTTATTTTTTTTGGTGTGCACACGTTTTGCCCCATAAGTCATTTAAAAATAAGAGATATCGCAAATCTAAGACTGGTCCTGGAGTCTACTCTCATTCAACTACCACTTGACCTGCCTAACTCAATTTTTTTTTCGGCACCCCCAAAAAGTGGCAAGGTGCGCCCCTACAATTTTCCACCCCTTGTCCAAACTTTAAACGTGAGTCAAGTCTGAACGGCTAAAGCCAGAATCTCCGGCAAAGTGGTCAAAGAAAGGTAATCTTTTGGTGAATTTTTCGGCACTTCGTAAGCTCGAAAATATGGAATAGAACCAGAGATATTTACAGTTTTAGTTTTCAGAAAAGTGCCAAAACAGGCCTTCAGCCGGGCAAGTCCACAAATGACCGTCACCGATTTCCATGACATTTGGCATACTTATAGATTCGAACCCCAGGATCACGAATCCGGTCTCCGTTTCTCGAAATTCCTATTTGTTTTGTGTTTTATGGCGTGTCAAAGTCTACGACGGAAAACTTTAGACATCTCTGAGCACCACATAAGTGAGGTTAGGACAGAATTTTGAACTATTTCGTCACCTACGGAATGTAAAGAAAGCATTCGATGCAAAAATTTTGAAATTTATTTTTTTTGGTGTGCACACGTTTTGCCCCATAAGTCATTTAAAAATAAGAGATATCGCAAATCTAAGACTGGTCCTGGAGTCTACTCTCATTCAACTACCACTTGACCTGCCTAACTCAATTTTTTTTTCGGCACCCCCAAAAAGTGGCAAGGTGCGCCCCTTCAATTTTCGACCCCTTGTCCAAACTTTAAACGTGAGTCAAGTCTGAACGGCTAAAGCCAGAATCTCCGGCAAAGTGGTCAAAGAAAGGTAATCTTTTGGTGAATTTTTCGGCACTTCGTAAGCTCGAAAATATGGAATAGAACCAGAGATATTTACAGTTTTAGTTTTCAGAAAAGTGCCAAAACAGGCCTTCAGCCGGGCAAGTCCACAAATGACCGTCACCGATTTCCATGACATTTGGCATACTTATAGATTCGAACCCCAGGATCACGAATCCGGTCTCCGTTTCTCGAAATTCCTATTTGTTTTGTGTTTTATGGCGTGTCAAAGTCTACGACGGAAAACTTTAGACATCTCTGAGCACCACATAAGTGAGGTTAGGACAGAATTTTGAACTATTTCGTCACCTACGGAATGTAAAGAAAGCATTCGATGCAAAAATTTTGAAATTTATTTTTTTTGGTGTGCACACGTTTTGCCCCATAAGTCATTTAAAAATAAGAGATATCGCAAATCTAAGACTGGTCCTGGAGTCTACTCTCATTCAACTACCACTTGACCTGCCTAACTCAATTTTTTTTTCGGCACCCCCAAAAAATGGCAAGGTGCGCCCCTTCAATTTTCGACCCCTTGTCCAAACTTTAAACGTGAGTCAAGTCTGAACGGCTAAAGCCAGAATCGCCGGCAAAGTGGTCAAAGAAAGGTAATCTTTTGGTGAATTTTTCGGCACTTCGTAAGCTCGAAAATATGGAATAGAACCAGAGATATTTACAGTTTTAGTTTTCAGAAAAGTGCCAAAACAGGCCTTCAGCCGGGCAAGTCCACAAATGACCGTCACCGATTTCCATGACATTTGGCATACTTATAGATTCGAACCCCAGGATCACGAATCCGGTCTCCGTTTCTCGAAATTCCTATTTGTTTTGTGTTTTATGGCGTGTCAAAGTCTACGACGGAAAACTTTAGACATCTCTGAGCACCACATAAGTGAGGTTAGGACAGAATTTTGAACTATTTCGTCACCTACGGAATGTAAGGAAAGCATTCGATGCAAAAATTTTGAAATTTATTTTTTTTGGTGTGCACACGTTTTGCCCCATAAGTCATTTAAAAATAAGAGATATCGCAAATCTAAGACTGGTCCTGGAGTCTACTCTCATTCAACTACCACTTGACCTGCCTAACTCAATTTTTTTTTCGGCACCCCCAAAAAGTGGCAAGGTGCGCCCCTACAATTTTCCACCCCTTGTCCAAACTTTAAACGTGAGTCAAGTCTGAACGGCTAAAGCCAGAATCTCCGGCAAAGTGGTCAAAGAAAGGTAATCTTTTGGTGAATTTTTCGGCACTTCGTAAGCTCGAAAATATGGAATAGAACCAGAGATATTTACAGTTTTAGTTTTCAGAAAAGTGCCAAAACAGGCCTTCAGCCGGGCAAGTCCACAAATGACCGTCACCGATTTCCATGACATTTGGCATACTTATAGATTCGAACCCCAGGATCACGAATCCGGTCTCCGTTTCTCGAAATTCCTATTTGTTTTGTGTTTTATGGCGTGTCAAAGTCTACGACGGAAAACTTTAGACATCTCTGAGCACCACATAAGTGAGGTTAGGACAGAATTTTGAACTATTTCGTCACCTACGGAATGTAAAGAAAGCATTCGATGCAAAAATTTTGAAATTTATTTTTTTTGGTGTGCACACGTTTTGCCCCATAAGTCATTTAAAAATAAGAGATATCGCAAATCTAAGACTGGTCCTGGAGTCTACTCTCATTCAACTACCACTTGACCTGCCTAACTCAATTTTTTTTTCGGCACCCCCAAAAAGTGGCAAGGTGCGCCCCTTCAATTTTCGACCCCTTGTCCAAACTTTAAACGTGAGTCAAGTCTGAACGGCTAAAGCCAGAATCTCCGGCAAAGTGGTCAAAGAAAGGTAATCTTTTGGTGAATTTTTCGGCACTTCGTAAGCTCGAAAATATGGAATAGAACCAGAGATATTTACAGTTTTAGTTTTCAGAAAAGTGCCAAAACAGGCCTTCAGCCGGGCAAGTCCACAAATGACCGTCACCGATTTCCATGACATTTGGCATACTTATAGATTCGAACCCCAGGATCACGAATCCGGTCTCCGTTTCTCGAAATTCCTATTTGTTTTGTGTTTTATGGCGTGTCAAAGTCTACGAAGGAAAACTTTAGACATCTCTGAGCACCACATAAGTGAGGTTAGGACAGAATTTTGAACTATTTCGTCACCTACGGAATGTAAAGAAAGCATTCGATGCAAAAATTTTGAAATTTATTTTTTTTGGTGTGCACACGTTTTGCCCCATAAGTCATTTAAAAATAAGAGATATCGCAAATCTAAGACTGGTCCTGGAGTCTACTCTCATTCAACTACCACTTGACCTGCCTAACTCAATTTTTTTTTCGGCACCCCCAAAAAGTGGCAAGGTCATTTCGACCCCTTGTCCAAACTTTAAACGTGAGTCAAGTCTGAACGGCTAAAGCCAGAATCTCCGGCAAAGTGGTCAAAGAAAGGTAATCTTTTGGTGAATTTTTCGGCACTTCGTAAGCTCGAAAATATGGAATAGAACCAGAGATATTTACAGTTTTAGTTTTCAGAAAAGTGCCAAAACAGGCCTTCAGCCGGGCAAGTCCACAAATGACCGTCACCGATTTCCATGACATTTGGCATACTTATAGATTCGAACCCCAGGATCACGAATCCGGTCTCCGTTTCTCGAAATTCCTATTTGTTTTGTGTTTTATGGCGTGTCAAAGTCTACGACGGAAAACTTTAGACATCTCTGAGCACCACATAAGTGAGGTTAGGACAGAATTTTGAACTATTTCGTCACCTACGGAATGTAAAGAAAGCATTCGATGCAAAAATTTTGAAATTTATTTTTTTTGGTGTGCACACGTTTTGCCCCATAAGTCATTTAAAAATAAGAGATATCGCAAATCTAAGACTGGTCCTGGAGTCTACTCTCATTCAACTACCACTTGACCTGCCTAACTCAATTTTTTTTTCGGCACCCCCAAAAAGTGGCAAGGTGCGCCCCTTCAATTTTCGACCCCTTGTCCAAACTTTAAACGTGAGTCAAGTCTGAACGGCTAAAGCCAGAATCTCCGGCAAAGTGGTCAAAGAAAGGTAATCTTTTGGTGAATTTTTCGGCACTTCGTAAGCTCGAAAATATGGAATAGAACCAGAGATATTTACAGTTTTAGTTTTCAGAAAAGTGCCAAAACAGGCCTTCAGCCGGGCAAGTCCACAAATGACCGTCACCGATTTCCATGACATTTGGCATACTTATAGATTCGAACCCCAGGATCACGAATCCGGTCTCCGTTTCTCGAAATTCCTATTTGTTTTGTGTTTTATGGCGTGTCAAAGTCTACGACGGAAAACTTTAGACATCTCTGAGCACCACATAAGTGAGGTTAGGACAGAATTTTGAACTATTTCGTCACCTACGGAATGTAAAGAAAGCATTCGATGCAAAAATTTTGAAATTTATTTTTTTTGGTGTGCACACGTTTTGCCCCATAAGTCATTTAAAAATAAGAGATATCGCATATCTAAGACTGGTCCTGGAGTCTACTCTCATTCAACTACCACTTGACCTGCCTAACTCAATTTTTTTTTCGGCACCCCCAAAAAATGGCAAGGTGCGCCCCTTCAATTTTCGACCCCTTGTCCAAACTTTAAACGTGAGTCAAGTCTGAACGGCTAAAGCCAGAATCTCCGGCAAAGTGGTCAAAGAAAGGTAATCTTTTGGTGAATTTTTCGGCACTTCGTAAGCTCGAAAATATGGAATAGAACCAGAGATATTTACAGTTTTAGTTTTCAGAAAAGTGCCAAAACAGGCCTTCAGCCGGGCAAGTCCACAAATGACCGTCACCGATTTCCATGACATTTGGCATACTTATAGATTCGAACCCCAGGATCACGAATCCGGTCTCCGTTTCTCGAAATTCCTATTTGTTTTGTGTTTTATGGCGTGTCAAAGTCTACGACGGAAAACTTTAGACATCTCTGAGCACCACATAAGTGAGGTTAGGACAGAATTTTGAACTATTTCGTCACCTACGGAATGTAAAGAAAGCATTCGATGCAAAAATTTTGAAATTTATTTTTTTTGGTGTGCACACGTTTTGCCCCATAAGTCATTTAAAAATAAGAGATATCGCAAATCTAAGACTGGTCCTGGAGTCTACTCTCATTCAACTACCACTTGACCTGCCTAACTCAATTTTTTTTTCGGCACCCCCAAAAAATGGCAAGGTGCGCCCCTTCAATTTTCGACCCCTTGTCCAAACTTTAAACGTGAGTCAAGTCTGAACGGCTAAAGCCAGAATCTCCGGCAAAGTGGTCAAAGAAAGGTAATCTTTTGGTGAATTTTTCGGCACTTCGTAAGCTCGAAAATATGGAATAGAACCAGAGATATTTACAGTTTTAGTTTTCAGAAAAGTGCCAAAACAGGCCTTCAGCCGGGCAAGTCCACAAATGACCGTCACCGATTTCCATGACATTTGGCATACTTATAGATTCGAACCCCAGGATCACGAATCCGGTCTCCGTTTCTCGAAATTCCTATTTGTTTTGTGTTTTATGGCGTGTCAAAGTCTACGACGGAAAACTTTAGACATCTCTGAGCACCACATAAGTGAGGTTAGGACAGAATTTTGAACTATTTCGTCACCTACGGAATGTAAAGAAAGCATTCGATGCAAAAATTTTGAAATTTATTTTTTTTGGTGTGCACACGTTTTGCCCCATAAGTCATTTAAAAATAAGAGATATCGCAAATCTAAGACTGGTCCTGGAGTCTACTCTCATTCAACTACCACTTGACCTGCCTAACTCAATTTTTTTTTCGGCACCCCCAAAAAATGGCAAGGTGCGCCCCTTCAATTTTCGACCCCTTGTCCAAACTTTAAACGTGAGTCAAGTCTGAACGGCTAAAGCCAGAATCTCCGGCAAAGTGGTCAAAGAAAGGTAATCTTTTGGTGAATTTTTCGGCACTTCGTAAGCTCGAAAATATGGAATAGAACCAGAGATATTTACAGTTTTAGTTTTCAGAAAAGTGCCAAAACAGGCCTTCAGCCGGGCAAGTCCACAAATGACCGTCACCGATTTCCATGACATTTGGCATACTTATAGATTCGAACCCCAGGATCACGAATCCGGTCTCCGTTTCTCGAAATTCCTATTTGTTTTGTGTTTTATGGCGTGTCAAAGTCTACGACGGAAAACTTTAGACATCTCTGAGCACCACATAAGTGAGGTTAGGACAGAATTTTGAACTATTTCGTCACCTACGGAATGTAAAGAAAGCATTCGATGCAAAAATTTTGAAATTTATTTTTTTTGGTGTGCACACGTTTTGCCCCATAAGTCATTTAAAAATAAGAGATATCGCAAATCTAAGACTGGTCCTGGAGTCTACTCTCATTCAACTACCACTTGACCTGCCTAACTCAATTTTTTTTTCGGCACCCCCAAAAAATGGCAAGGTGCGCCCCTTCAATTTTCGACCCCTTGTCCAAACTTTAAACGTGAGTCAAGTCTGAACGGCTAAAGCCAGAATCGCCGGCAAAGTGGTCAAAGAAAGGTAATCTTTTGGTGAATTTTTCGGCACTTCGTAAGCTCGAAAATATGGAATAGAACCAGAGATATTTACAGTTTTAGTTTTCAGAAAAGTGCCAAAACAGGCCTTCAGCCGGGCAAGTCCACAAATGACCGTCACCGATTTCCATGACATTTGGCATACTTATAGATTCGAACCCCAGGATCACGAATCCGGTCTCCGTTTCTCGAAATTCCTATTTGTTTTGTGTTTTATGGCGTGTCAAAGTCTACGACGGAAAACTTTAGACATCTCTGAGCACCACATAAGTGAGGTTAGGACAGAATTTTGAACTATTTCGTCACCTACGGAATGTAAAGAAAGCATTCGATGCAAAAATTTTGAAATTTATTTTTTTTGGTGTGCACACGTTTTGCCCCATAAGTCATTTAAAAATAAGAGATATCGCAAATCTAAGACTGGTCCTGGAGTCTACTCTCATTCAACTACCACTTGACCTGCCTAACTCAATTTTTTTTTCGGCACCCCCAAAAAGTGGCAAGGTGCGCCCCTTCAATTTTCGACCCCTTGTCCAAACTTTAAACGTGAGTCAAGTCTGAACGGCTAAAGCCAGAATCTCCGGCAAAGTGGTCAAAGAAAGGTAATCTTTTGGTGAATTTTTCGGCACTTCGTAAGCTCGAAAATATGGAATAGAACCAGAGATATTTACAGTTTTAGTTTTCAGAAAAGTGCCAAAACAGGCCTTCAGCCGGGCAAGTCCACAAATGACCGTCACCGATTTCCATGACATTTGGCATACTTATAGATTCGAACCCCAGGATCACGAATCCGGTCTCCGTTTCTCGAAATTCCTATTTGTTTTGTGTTTTATGGCGTGTCAAAGTCTACGACGGAAAACTTTAGACATCTCTGAGCACCACATAAGTGAGGTTAGGACAGAATTTTGAACTATTTCGTCACCTACGGAATGTAAAGAAAGCATTCGATGCAAAAATTTTGAAATTTATTTTTTTTGGTGTGCACACGTTTTGCCCCATAAGTCATTTAAAAATAAGAGATATCGCAAATCTAAGACTGGTCCTGGAGTCTACTCTCATTCAACTACCACTTGACCTGCCTAACTCAATTTTTTTTTCGGCACCCCCAAAAAGTGGCAAGGTGCGCCCCTTCAATTTTCGACCCCTTGTCCAAACTTTAAACGTGAGTCAAGTCTGAACGGCTAAAGCCAGAATCTCCGGCAAAGTGGTCAAAGAAAGGTAATCTTTTGGTGAATTTTTCGGCACTTCGTAAGCTCGAAAATATGGAATAGAACCAGAGATATTTACAGTTTTAGTTTTCAGAAAAGTGCCAAAACAGGCCTTCAGCCGGGCAAGTCCACAAATGACCGTCACCGATTTCCATGACATTTGGCATACTTATAGATTCGAACCCCAGGATCACGAATCCGGTCTCCGTTTCTCGAAATTCCTATTTGTTTTGTGTTTTATGGCGTGTCAAAGTCTACGAAGGAAAACTTTAGACATCTCTGAGCACCACATAAGTGAGGTTAGGACAGAATTTTGAACTATTTCGTCACCTACGGAATGTAAAGAAAGCATTCGATGCAAAAATTTTGAAATTTATTTTTTTTGGTGTGCACACGTTTTGCCCCATAAGTCATTTAAAAATAAGAGATATCGCAAATCTAAGACTGGTCCTGGAGTCTACTCTCATTCAACTACCACTTGACCTGCCTAACTCAATTTTTTTTTCGGCACCCCCAAAAAGTGGCAAGGTGCGCCCCTTCAATTTTCGACCCCTTGTCCAAACTTTAAACGTGAGTCAAGTCTGAACGGCTAAAGCCAGAATCTCCGGCAAAGTGGTCAAAGAAAGGTAATCTTTTGGTGAATTTTTCGGCACTTCGTAAGCTCGAAAATATGGAATAGAACCAGAGATATTTACAGTTTTAGTTTTCAGAAAAGTGCCAAAACAGGCCTTCAGCCGGGCAAGTCCACAAATGACCGTCACCGATTTCCATGACATTTGGCATACTTATAGATTCGAACCCCAGGATCACGAATCCGGTCTCCGTTTCTCGAAATTCCTATTTGTTTTGTGTTTTATGGCGTGTCAAAGTCTACGACGGAAAACTTTAGACATCTCTGAGCACCACATAAGTGAGGTTAGGACAGAATTTTGAACTATTTCGTCACCTACGGAATGTAAAGAAAGCATTCGATGCAAAAATTTTGAAATTTATTTTTTTTGGTGTGCACACGTTTTGCCCCATAAGTCATTTAAAAATAAGAGATATCGCAAATCTAAGACTGGTCCTGGAGTCTACTCTCATTCAACTACCACTTGACCTGCCTAACTCAATTTTTTTTTCGGCACCCCCAAAAAATGGCAAGGTGCGCCCCTTCAATTTTCGACCCCTTGTCCAAACTTTAAACGTGAGTCAAGTCTGAACGGCTAAAGCCAGAATCTCCGGCAAAGTGGTCAAAGAAAGGTAATCTTTTGGTGAATTTTTCGGCACTTCGTAAGCTCGAAAATATGGAATAGAACCAGAGATATTTACAGTTTTAGTTTTCAGAAAAGTGCCAAAACAGGCCTTCAGCCGGGCAAGTCCACAAATGACCGTCACCGATTTCCATGACATTTGGCATACTTATAGATTCGAACCCCAGGATCACGAATCCGGTCTCCGTTTCTCGAAATTCCTATTTGTTTTGTGTTTTATGGCGTGTCAAAGTCTACGACGGAAAACTTTAGACATCTCTGAGCACCACATAAGTGAGGTTAGGACAGAATTTTGAACTATTTCGTCACCTACGGAATGTATAGAAAGCATTCGATGCAAAAATTTTGAAATTTATTTTTTTTGGTGTGCACACGTTTTGCCCCATAAGTCATTTAAAAATAAGAGATATCGCAAATCTAAGACTGGTCCTGGAGTCTACTCTCATTCAACTACCACTTGACCTGCCTAACTCAATTTTTTTTTCGGCACCCCCAAAAAGTGGCTAGGTGCGCCCCTTCAATTTTCGACCCCTTGTCCAAACTTTAAACGTGAGTCAAGTCTGAACGGCTAAAGCCAGAATCTCCGGCAAAGTGGTCAAAGAAAGGTAATCTTTTGGTGAATTTTTCGGCACTTCGTAAGCTCGAAAATATGGAATAGAACCAGAGATATTTACAGTTTTAGTTTTCAGAAAAGTGCCAAAACAGGCCTTCAGCCGGGCAAGTCCACAAATGACCGTCACCGATTTCCATGACATTTGGCATACTTATAGATTCGAACCCCAGGATCACGAATCCGGTCTCCGTTTCTCGAAATTCCTATTTGTTTTGTGTTTTATGGCGTGTCAAAGTCTACGACGGAAAACTTTAGACATCTCTGAGCACCACATAAGTGAGGTTAGGACAGAATTTTGAACTATTTCGTCACCTACGGAATGTAAAGAAAGCATTCGATGCAAAAATTTTGAAATTTATTTTTTTTGGTGTGCACACGTTTTGCCCCATAAGTCATTTAAAAATAAGAGATATCGCAAATCTAAGACTGGTCCTGGAGTCTACTCTCATTCAACTACCACTTGACCTGCCTAACTCAATTTTTTTTTCGGCACCCCCAAAAAATGGCAAGGTGCGCCCCTTCAATTTTCGACCCCTTGTCCAAACTTTAAACGTGAGTCAAGTCTGAACGGCTAAAGCCAGAATCTCCGGCAAAGTGGTCAAAGAAAGGTAATCTTTTGGTGAATTTTTCGGCACTTCGTAAGCTCGAAAATATGGAATAGAACCAGAGATATTTACAGTTTTAGTTTTCAGAAAAGTGCCAAAACAGGCCTTCAGCCGGGCAAGTCCACAAATGACCGTCACCGATTTCCATGACATTTGGCATACTTATAGATTCGAACCCCAGGATCACGAATCCGGTCTCCGTTTCTCGAAATTCCTATTTGTTTTGTGTTTTATGGCGTGTCAAAGTCTACGACGGAAAACTTTAGACATCTCTGAGCACCACATAAGTGAGGTTAGGACAGAATTTTGAACTATTTCGTCACCTACGGAATGTAAAGAAAGCATTCGATGCAAAAATTTTGAAATTTATTTTTTTTGGTGTGCACACGTTTTGCCCCATAAGTCATTTAAAAATAAGAGATATCGCAAATCTAAGACTGGTCCTGGAGTCTACTCTCATTCAACTACCACTTGACCTGCCTAACTCAATTTTTTTTCGGCACCCCCAAAAAATGGCAAGGTGCGCCCCTTCAATTTTCGACCCCTTGTCCAAACTTTAAACGTGAGTCAAGTCTGAACGGCTAAAGCCAGAATCTCCGGCAAAGTGGTCAAAGAAAGGTAATCTTTTGGTGAATTTTTCGGCACTTCGTAAGCTCGAAAATATGGAATAGAACCAGAGATATTTACAGTTTTAGTTTTCAGAAAAGTGCCAAAACAGGCCTTCAGCCGGGCAAGTCCACAAATGACCGTCACCGATTTCCATGACATTTGGCATACTTATAGATTCGAAACCCAGGATCACGAATCCGGTCTCCGTTTCTCGAAATTCCTATTTGTTTTGTGTTTTATGGCGTGTCAAAGTCTACGACGGAAAACTTTAGACATCTCTGAGCACCACATAAGTGAGGTTAGGACAGAATTTTGAACTATTTCGTCACCTACGGAATGTAAAGAAAGCATTCGATGCAAAAATTTTGAAATTTATTTTTTTTGGTGTGCACACGTTTTGCCCCATAAGTCATTTAAAAATAAGAGATATCGCAAATCTAAGACTGGTCCTGGAGTCTACTCTCATTCAACTACCACTTGACCTGCCTAACTCAATTTTTTTTTCGGCACCCCCAAAAAATGGCAAGGTGCGCCCCTTCAATTTTCGACCCCTTGTCCAAACTTTAAACGTGAGTCAAGTCTGAACGGCTAAAGCCAGAATCTCCGGCAAAGTGGTCAAAGAAAGGTAATCTTTTGGTGAATTTTTCGGCACTTCGTAAGCTCGAAAATATGGAATAGAACCAGAGATATTTACAGTTTTAGTTTTCAGAAAAGTGCCAAAACAGGCCTTCAGCCGGGCAAGTCCACAAATGACCGTCACCGATTTCCATGACATTTGGCATACTTATAGATTCGAACGCCAGGATCACGAATCCGGTCTCCGTTTCTCGAAATTCCTATTTGTTTTGTGTTTTATGGCGTGTCAAAGTCTACGACGGAAAACTTTAGACATCTCTGAGCACCACATAAGTGAGGTTAGGACAGAATTTTGAACTATTTCGTCACCTACGGAATGTAAAGAAAGCATTCGATGCAAAAATTTTGAAATTTATTTTTTTTGGTGTGCACACGTTTTGGCCCATAAGTCATTTAAAAATAAGAGATATCGCAAATCTAAGACTGGTCCTGGAGTCTACTCTCATTCAACTACCACTTGACCTGCCTAACTCAATTTTTTTTTCGGCACCCCCAAAAAATGGCAAGGTGCGCCCCTTCAATTTTCGACCCCTTGTCCAAACTTTAAACGTGAGTCAAGTCTGAACGGCTAAAGCCAGAATCTCCGGCAAAGTGGTCAAAGAAAGGTAATCTTTTGGTGAATTTTTCGGCACTTCGTAAGCTCGAAAATATGGAATAGAACCAGAGATATTTACAGTTTTAGTTTTCAGAAAAGTGCCAAAACAGGCCTTCAGCCGGGCAAGTCCACAAATGACCGTCACCGATTTCCATGACATTTGGCATACTTATAGATTCGAACCCCAGGATCACGAATCCGGTCTCCGTTTCTCGAAATTCCTATTTGTTTTGTGTTTTATGGCGTGTCAAAGTCTACGACGGAAAACTTTAGACATCTCTGAGCACCACATAAGTGAGGTTAGGACAGAATTTTGAACTATTTCGTCACCTACGGAATGTAAAGAAAGCATTCGATGCAAAAATTTTGAAATTTATTTTTTTTGGTGTGCACACGTTTTGCCCCATAAGTCATTTAAAAATAAGAGATATCGCAAATCTAAGACTGGTCCTGGAGTCTACTCTCATTCAACTACCACTTGACCTGCCTAACTCAATTTTTTTTTCGGCACCCCCAAAAAATGGCAAGGTGCGCCCCTTCAATTTTCGACCCCTTGTCCAAACTTTAAACGTGAGTCAAGTCTGAACGGCTAAAGCCAGAATCTCCGGCAAAGTGGTCAAAGAAAGGTAATCTTTTGGTGAATTTTTCGGCACTTCGTAAGCTCGAAAATATGGAATAGAACCAGAGATATTTACAGTTTTAGTTTTCAGAAAAGTGCCAAAACAGGCCTTCAGCCGGGCAAGTCCACAAATGACCGTCACCGATTTCCATGACATTTGGCATACTTATAGATTCGAACCCCAGGATCACGAATCCGGTCTCCGTTTCTCGAAATTCCTATTTGTTTTGTGTTTTATGGCGTGTCAAAGTCTACGACGGAAAACTTTAGACATCTCTGAGCACCACATAAGTGAGGTTAGGACAGAATTTTGAACTATTTCGTCACCTACGGAATGTAAAGAAAGCATTCGATGCAAAAATTTTGAAATTTATTTTTTTTGGTGTGCACACGTTTTGCCCCATAAGTCATTTAAAAATAAGAGATATCGCAAATCTAAGACTGGTCCTGGAGTCTACTCTCATTCAACTACCACTTGACCTGCCTAACTCAATTTTTTTTTCGGCACCCCCAAAAAATGGCAAGGTGCGCCCCTTCAATTTTCGACCCCTTGTCCAAACTTTAAACGTGAGTCAAGTCTGAACGGCTAAAGCCAGAATCTCCGGCAAAGTGGTCAAAGAAAGGTAATCTTTTGGTGAATTTTTCGGCACTTCGTAAGCTCGAAAATATGGAATAGAACCAGAGATATTTACAGTTTTAGTTTTCAGAAAAGTGCCAAAACAGGCCTTCAGCCGGGCAAGTCCACAAATGACCGTCACCGATTTCCATGACATTTGGCATACTTATAGATTCGAACCCCAGGATCACGAATCCGGTCTCCGTTTCTCGAAATTCCTATTTGTTTTGTGTTTTATGGCGTGTCAAAGTCTACGACGGAAAACTTTAGACATCTCTGAGCACCACATAAGTGAGGTTAGGACAGAATTTTGAACTATTTCGTCACCTACGGAATGTAAAGAAAGCATTCGATGCAAAAATTTTGAAATTTATTTTTTTTGGTGTGCACACGTTTTGCCCCATAAGTCATTTAAAAATAAGAGATATCGCAAATCTAAGACTGGTCCTGGAGTCTACTCTCATTCAACTACCACTTGACCTGCCTAACTCAATTTTTTTTTCGGCACCCCCAAAAAATATCAATTTTCGACCCCTTGTCCAAACTTTAAACGTGAGTCAAGTCTGAACGGCTAAAGCCAGAATCTCCGGCAAAGTGGTCAAAGAAAGGTAATCTTTTGGTGAATTTTTCGGCACTTCGTAAGCTCGAAAATATGGAATAGAACCAGAGATATTTACAGTTTTAGTTTTCAGAAAAGTGCCAAAACAGGCCTTCAGCCGGGCAAGTCCACAAATGACCGTCACCGATTTCCATGACATTTGGCATACTTATAGATTCGAACCCCAGGATCACGAATCCGGTCTCCGTTTCTCGAAATTCCTATTTGTTTTGTGTTTTATGGCGTGTCAAAGTCTACGACGGAAAACTTTAGACATCTCTGAGCACCACATAAGTGAGGTTAGGACAGAATTTTGAACTATTTCGTCACCTACGGAATGTAAAGAAAGCATTCGATGCAAAAATTTTGAAATTTATTTTTTTTGGTGTGCACACGTTTTGCCCCATAAGTCATTTAAAAATAAGAGATATCGCAAATCTAAGACTGGTCCTGGAGTCTACTCTCATTCAACTACCACTTGACCTGCCTAACTCAATTTTTTTTTCGGCACCCCCAAAAAATGGCAAGGTGCGCCCCTTCAATTTTCGACCCCTTGTCCAAACTTTAAACGTGAGTCAAGTCTGAACGGCTAAAGCCAGAATCTCCGGCAAAGTGGTCAAAGAAAGGTAATCTTTTGGTGAATTTTTCGGCACTTCGTAAGCTCGAAAATATGGAATAGAACCAGAGATATTTACAGTTTTAGTTTTCAGAAAAGTGCCAAAACAGGCCTTCAGCCGGGCAAGTCCACAAATGACCGTCACCGATTTCCATGACATTTGGCATACTTATAGATTCGAACTCCAGGATCACGAATCCGGTCTCCGTTTCTCGAAATTCCTATTTGTTTTGTGTTTTATGGCGTGTCAAAGTCTACGACGGAAAACTTTAGACATCTCTGAGCACCACATAAGTGAGGTTAGGACAGAATTTTGAACTATTTCGTCACCTACGGAATGTAAAGAAAGCATTCGATGCAAAAATTTTGAAATTTATTTTTTTTTGGTGTGCACACGTTTTGCCCCATAAGTCATTTAAAAATAAGAGATATCGCAAATCTAAGACTGGTCCTGGAGTCTACTCTCATTCAACTACCACTTGACCTGCCTAACTCAATTTTTTTTCGGCACCCCCAAAAAATGGCAAGGTGCGCCCCTTCAATTTTCGACCCCTTGTCCAAACTTTAAACGTGAGTCAAGTCTGAACGGCTAAAGCCAGAATCTCCGGCAAAGTGGTCAAAGAAAGGTAATCTTTTGGTGAATTTTTCGGCACTTCGTAAGCTCGAAAATATGGAATAGAACCAGAGATATTTACAGTTTTAGTTTTCAGAAAAGTGCCAAAACAGGCCTTCAGCCGGGCAAGTCCACAAATGACCGTCACCGATTTCCATGACATTTGGCATACTTATAGATTCGAACCCCAGGATCACGAATCCGGTCTCCGTTTCTCGAAATTCCTATTTGTTTTGTGTTTTATGGCGTGTCAAAGTCTACGACGGAAAACTTTAGACATCTCTGAGCACCACATAAGTGAGGTTAGGACAGAATTTTGAACTATTTCGTCACCTACGGAATGTAAGGAAAGCATTCGATGCAAAAATTTTGAAATTTATTTTTTTTGGTGTGCACACGTTTTGCCCCATAAGTCATTTAAAAATAAGAGATATCGCAAATCTAAGACTGGTCCTGGAGTCTACTCTCATTCAACTACCACTTGACCTGCCTAACTCAATTTTTTTTTCGGCACCCCCAAAAAGTGGCAAGGTCATTTCGACCCCTTGTCCAAACTTTAAACGTGAGTCAAGTCTGAACGGCTAAAGCCAGAATCTCCGGCAAAGTGGTCAAAGAAAGGTAATCTTTTGGTGAATTTTTCGGCACTTCGTAAGCTCGAAAATATGGAATAGAACCAGAGATATTTACAGTTTTAGTTTTCAGAAAAGTGCCAAAACAGGCCTTCAGCCGGGCAAGTCCACAAATGACCGTCACCGATTTCCATGACATTTGGCATACTTATAGATTCGAACCCCAGGATCACGAATCCGGTCTCCGTTTCTCGAAATTCCTATTTGTTTTGTGTTTTATGGCGTGTCAAAGTCTACGACGGAAAACTTTAGACATCTCTGAGCACCACATAAGTGAGGTTAGGACAGAATTTTGAACTATTTCGTCACCTACGGAATGTAAGGAAAGCATTCGATGCAAAAATTTTGAAATTTATTTTTTTTGGTGTGCACACGTTTTGCCCCATAAGTCATTTAAAAATAAGAGATATCGCAAATCTAAGACTGGTCCTGGAGTCTACTCTCATTCAACTACCACTTGACCTGCCTAACTCAATTTTTTTTTCGGCACCCCCAAAAAGTGGCAAGGTCATTTCGACCCCTTGTCCAAACTTTAAACGTGAGTCAAGTCTGAACGGCTAAAGCCAGAATCTCCGGCAAAGTGGTCAAAGAAAGGTAATCTTTTGGTGAATTTTTCGGCACTTCGTAAGCTCGAAAATATGGAATAGAACCAGAGATATTTACAGTTTTAGTTTTCAGAAAAGTGCCAAAACAGGCCTTCAGCCGGGCAAGTCCACAAATGACCGTCACCGATTTCCATGACATTTGGCATACTTATAGATTCGAACCCCAGGATCACGAATCCGGTCTCCGTTTCTCGAAATTCCTATTTGTTTTGTGTTTTATGGCGTGTCAAAGTCTACGACGGAAAACTTTAGACATCTCTGAGCACCACATAAGTGAGGTTAGGACAGAATTTTGAACTATTTCGTCACCTACGGAATGTAAAGAAAGCATTCGATGCAAAAATTTTGAAATTTATTTTTTTTGGTGTGCACACGTTTTGCCCCATAAGTCATTTAAAAATAAGAGATATCGCAAATCTAAGACTGGTCCTGGAGTCTACTCTCATTCAACTACCACTTGACCTGCCTAACTCAATTTTTTTTTCGGCACCCCCAAAAAATGGCTAGGTGCGCCCCTTCAATTTTCGACCCCTTGTCCAAACTTTAAACGTGAGTCAAGTCTGAACGGCTAAAGCCAGAATCTCCGGCAAAGTGGTCAAAGAAAGGTAATCTTTTGGTGAATTTTTCGGCACTTCGTAAGCTCGAAAATATGGAATAGAACCAGAGATATTTACAGTTTTAGTTTTCAGAAAAGTGCCAAAACAGGCCTTCAGCCGGGCAAGTCCACAAATGACCGTCACCGATTTCCATGACATTTGGCATACTTATAGATTCGAACCCCAGGATCACGAATCCGGTCTCCGTTTCTCGAAATTCCTATTTGTTTTGTGTTTTATGGCGTGTCAAAGTCTACGACGGAAAACTTTAGACATCTCTGAGCACCACATAAGTGAGGTTAGGACAGAATTTTGAACTATTTCGTCACCTACGGAATGTAAAGAAAGCATTCGATGCAAAAATTTTGAAATTTATTTTTTTTGGTGTGCACACGTTTTGCCCCATAAGTCATTTAAAAATAAGAGATATCGCAAATCTAAGACTGGTCCTGGAGTCTACTCTCATTCAACTACCACTTGACCTGCCTAACTCAATTTTTTTTTCGGCACCCCCAAAAAATGGCAAGGTGCGCCCCTTCAATTTTCGACCCCTTGTCCAAACTTTAAACGTGAGTCAAGTCTGAACGGCTAAAGCCAGAATCTCCGGCAAAGTGGTCAAAGAAAGGTAATCTTTTGGTGAATTTTTCGGCACTTCGTAAGCTCGAAAATATGGAATAGAACCAGAGATATTTACAGTTTTAGTTTTCAGAAAAGTGCCAAAACAGGCCTTCAGCCGGGCAAGTCCACAAATGACCGTCACCGATTTCCATGACATTTGGCATACTTAGAGATTCGAACCCCAGGATCACGAATCCGGTCTCCGTTTCTCGAAATTCCTATTTGTTTTGTGTTTTATGGCGTGTCAAAGTCTACGACGGAAAACTTTAGACATCTCTGAGCACCACATAAGTGAGGTTAGGACAGAATTTTGAACTATTTCGTCACCTACGGAATGTAAAGAAAGCATTCGATGCAAAAATTTTGAAATTTATTTTTTTTGGTGTGCACACGTTTTGCCCCATAAGTCATTTAAAAATAAGAGATATCGCAAATCTAAGACTGGTCCTGGAGTCTACTCTCATTCAACTACCACTTGACCTGCCTAACTCAATTTTTTTTTCGGCACCCCCAAAAAATGGCAAGGTGCGCCCCTTCAATTTTCGACCCCTTGTCCAAACTTTAAACGTGAGTCAAGTCTGAACGGCTAAAGCCAGAATCTCCGGCAAAGTGGTCAAAGAAAGGTAATCTTTTGGTGAATTTTTCGGCACTTCGTAAGCTCGAAAATATGGAATAGAACCAGAGATATTTACAGTTTTAGTTTTCAGAAAAGTGCCAAAACAGGCCTTCAGCCGGGCAAGTCCACAAATGACCGTCACCGATTTCCATGACATTTGGCATACTTATAGATTCGAACCCCAGGATCACGAATCCGGTCTCCGTTTCTCGAAATTCCTATTTGTTTTGTGTTTTATGGCGTGTCAAAGGCTACGACGGAAAACTTTAGACATCTCTGAGCACCACATAAGTGAGGTTAGGACAGAATTTTGAACTATTTCGTCACCTACGGAATGTAAAGAAAGCATTCGATGCAAAAATTTTGAAATTTATTTTTTTTGGTGTGCACACGTTTTGCCCCATAAGTCATTTAAAAATAAGAGATATCGCAAATCTAAGACTGGTCCTGGAGTCTACTCTCATTCAACTACCACTTGACCTGCCTAACTCAATTTTTTTTTCGGCACCCCCAAAAAATGGCAAGGTGCGCCCCTTCAATTTTCGACCCCTTGTCCAAACTTTAAACGTGAGTCAAGTCTGAACGGCTAAAGCCAGAATCTCCGGCAAAGTGGTCAAAGAAAGGTAATCTTTTGGTGAATTTTTCGGCACTTCGTAAGCTCGAAAATATGGAATAGAACCAGAGATATTTACAGTTTTAGTTTTCAGAAAAGTGCCAAAACAGGCCTTCAGCCGGGCAAGTCCACAAATGACCGTCACCGATTTCCATGACATTTGGCATACTTATAGATTCGAACCCCAGGATCACGAATCCGGTCTCCGTTTCTCGAAATTCCTATTTGTTTTGTGTTTTATGGCGTGTCAAAGTCTACGACGGAAAACTTTAGACATCTCTGAGCACCACATAAGTGAGGTTAGGACAGAATTTTGAACTATTTCGTCACCTACGGAATGTAAAGAAAGCATTCGATGCAAAAATTTTGAAATTTATTTTTTTTGGTGTGCACACGTTTTGCCCCATAAGTCATTTAAAAATAAGAGATATCGCAAATCTAAGACTGGTCCTGGAGTCTACTCTCATTCAACTACCACTTGACCTGCCTAACTCAATTTTTTTTTCGGCACCCCCAAAAAATGGCAAGGTGCGCCCCTTCAATTTTCGACCCCTTGTCCAAACTTTAAACGTGAGTCAAGTCTGAACGGCTAAAGCCAGAATCTCCGGCAAAGTGGTCAAAGAAAGGTAATCTTTTGGTGAATTTTTCGGCACTTCGTAAGCTCGAAAATATGGAATAGAACCAGAGATATTTACAGTTTTAGTTTTCAGAAAAGTGCCAAAACAGGCCTTCAGCCGGGCAAGTCCACAAATGACCGTCACCGATTTCCATGACATTTGGCATACTTATAGAT
Organism: Tenodera sinensis; assembly: GCA_030765045.1. NCBI lineage: Eukaryota > Metazoa > Arthropoda > Insecta > Mantodea > Mantidae > Tenodera > Tenodera sinensis. The sequence continues at coordinate 537,377 of JAUKNM010000104.1, forward strand.
TCGAACCCCAGGATCACGAATCCGGTCTCCGTTTCTCGAAATTCCTATTTGTTTTGTGTTTTATGGCGTGTCAAAGTCTACGACGGAAAACTTTAGACATCTCTGAGCACCACATAAGTGAGGTTAGGACAGAATTTTGAACTATTTCGTCACCTACGGAATGTAAAGAAAGCATTCGATGCAAAAATTTTGAAATTTATTTTTTTTGGTGTGCACACGTTTTGCCCCATAAGTCATTTAAAAATAAGAGATATCGCAAATCTAAGACTGGTCCTGGAGTCTACTCTCATTCAACTACCACTTGACCTGCCTAACTCAATTTTTTTTTCGGCACCCCCAAAAAATGGCAAGGTGCGCCCCTTCAATTTTCGACCCCTTGTCCAAACTTTAAACGTGAGTCAAGTCTGAACGGCTAAAGCCAGAATCTCCGGCAAAGTGGTCAAAGAAAGGTAATCTTTTGGTGAATTTTTCGGCACTTCGTAAGCTCGAAAATATGGAATAGAACCAGAGATATTTACAGTTTTAGTTTTCAGAAAAGTGCCAAAACAGGCCTTCAGCCGGGCAAGTCCACAAATGACCGTCACCGATTTCCATGACATTTGGCATACTTATAGATTCGAACCCCAGGATCACGAATCCGGTCTCCGTTTCTCGAAATTCCTATTTGTTTTGTGTTTTATGGCGTGTCAAAGTCTACGACGGAAAACTTTAGACATCTCTGAGCACCACATAAGTGAGGTTAGGACAGAATTTTGAACTATTTCGTCACCTACGGAATGTAAAGAAAGCATTCGATGCAAAAATTTTGAAATTTATTTTTTTTGGTGTGCACACGTTTTGCCCCATAAGTCATTTAAAAATAAGAGATATCGCAAATCTAAGACTGGTCCTGGAGTCTACTCTCATTCAACTACCACTTGACCTGCCTAACTCAATTTTTTTTTCGGCACCCCCAAAAAATGGCAAGGTGCACCCCTTCAATTTTCGACCCCTTGTCCAAACTTTAAACGTGAGTCAAGTCTGAACGGCTAAAGCCAGAATCTCCGGCAAAGTGGTCAAAGAAAGGTAATCTTTTGGTGAATTTTTCGGCACTACGTAAGCTCGAAAATATGGAATAGAACCAGAGATATTTACAGTTTTAGTTTTCAGAAAAGTGCCAAAACAGGCCTTCAGCCGGGCAAGTCCACAAATGACCGTCACCGATTTCCATGTCATTTGGCATACTTATAGATTCGAACCCCAGGATCACGAATCCGGTCTCCGTTTCTCGAAATTCCTATTTGTTTTGTGTTTTATGGCGTGTCAAAGTCTACGACGGAAAACTTTAGACATCTCTGAGCACCACATAAGTGAGGTTAGGACAGAATTTTGAACTATTTCGTCACCTACGGAATGTAAAGAAAGCATTCGATGCAAAAATTTTGAAATTTATTTTTTTTGGTGTGCACACGTTTTGCCCCATAAGTCATTTAAAAATAAGAGATATCGCAAATCTAAGACTGGTCCTGGAGTCTACTCTCATTCAACTACCACTTGACCTGCCTAACTCAATTTTTTTTTCGGCACCCCCAAAAAATGGCAAGGTGCGCCCCTTCAATTTTCGACCCCTTGTCCAAACTTTAAACGTGAGTCAAGTCTGAACGGCTAAAGCCAGAATCTCCGGCAAAGTGGTCAAAGAAAGGTAATCTTTTGGTGAATTTTTCGGCACTTCGTAAGCTCGAAAATATGGAATAGAACCAGAGATATTTACAGTTTTAGTTTTCAGAAAAGTGCCAAAACAGGCCTTCAGCCGGGCAAGTCCACAAATGACCGTCACCGATTTCCATGACATTTGGCATACTTATAGATTCGAACCCCAGGATCACGAATCCGGTCTCCGTTTCTCGAAATTCCTATTTGTTTTGTGTTTTATGGCGTGTCAAAGTCTACGACGGAAAACTTTAGACATCTCTGAGCACCACATAAGTGAGGTTAGGACAGAATTTTGAACTATTTCGTCACCTACGGAATGTAAAGAAAGCATTCGATGCAAAAATTTTGAAATTTATTTTTTTTGGTGTGCACACGTTTTGCCCCATAAGTCATTTAAAAATAAGAGATATCGCAAATCTAAGACTGGTCCTGGAGTCTACTCTCATTCAACTACCACTTGACCTGCCTAACTCAATTTTTTTTTCGGCACCCCCAAAAAATGGCAAGGTGCGCCCCTTCAATTTTCGACCCCTTGTCCAAACTTTAAACGTGAGTCAAGTCTGAACGGCTAAAGCCAGAATCTCCGGCAAAGTGGTCAAAAAAGGTAATCTTTTGGTGAATTTTTCGGCACTTCGTAAGCTCGAAAATATGGAATAGAACCAGAGATATTTACAGTTTTAGTTTTCAGAAAAGTGCCAAAACAGGCCTTCAGCCGGGCAAGTCCACAAATGACCGTCACCGATTTCCATGACATTTGGCATACTTATAGATTCGAACCCCAGGATCACGAATCCGGTCTCCGTTTCTCGAAATTCCTATTTGTTTTGTGTTTTATGGCGTGTCAAAGTCTACGACGGAAAACTTTAGACATCTCTGAGCACCACATAAGTGAGGTTAGGACAGAATTTTGAACTATTTCGTCACCTACGGAATGTAAAGAAAGCATTCGATGCAAAAATTTTGAAATTTATTTTTTTTGGTGTGCACACGTTTTGCCCCATAAGTCATTTAAAAATAAGAGATATCGCAAATCTAAGACTGGTCCTGGAGTCTACTCTCATTCAACTACCACTTGACCTGCCTAACTCAATTTTTTTTTCGGCACCCCCAAAAAATGGCAAGGTGCGCCCCTTCAATTTTCGACCCCTTGTCCAAACTTTAAACGTGAGTCAAGTCTGAACGGCTAAAGCCAGAATCTCCGGCAAAGTGGTCAAAGAAAGGTAATCTTTTGGTGAATTTTTCGGCACTTCGTAAGCTCGAAAATATGGAATAGAACCAGAGATATTTACAGTTTTAGTTTTCAGAAAAGTGCCAAAACAGGCCTTCAGCCGGGCAAGTCCACAAATGACCGTCACCGATTTCCATGACATTTGGCATACTTATAGATTCGAACCCCAGGATCACGAATCCGGTCTCCGTTTCTCGAAATTCCTATTTGTTTTGTGTTTTATGGCGTGTCAAAGTCTACGACGGAAAACTTTAGACATCTCTGAGCACCACATAAGTGAGGTTAGGACAGAATTTTGAACTATTTCGTCACCTACGGAATGTAAAGAAAGCATTCGATGCAAAAATTTTGAAATTTATTTTTTTTGGTGTGCACACGTTTTGCCCCATAAGTCATTTAAAAATAAGAGATATCGCAAATCTAAGACTGGTCCTGGAGTCTACTCTCATTCAACTACCACTTGACCTGCCTAACTCAATTTTTTTTTCGGCACCCCCAAAAAATGGCAAGGTGCGCCCCTTCAATTTTCGACCCCTTGTCCAAACTTTAAACGTGAGTCAAGTCTGAACGGCGTAAGCCAGAATCTCCGGCAAAGTGGTCAAAGAAAGGTAATCTTTTGGTGAATTTTTCGGCACTTCGTAAGCTCGAAAATATGGAATAGAACCAGAGATATTTACAGTTTTAGTTTTCAGAAAAGTGCCAAAACAGGCCTTCAGCCGGGCAAGTCCACAAATGACCGTCACCGATTTCCATGACATTTGGCATACTTATAGATTCGAACCCCAGGATCACGAATCCCGTCTCCGTTTCTCGAAATTCCTATTTGTTTTGTGTTTTATGGCGTGTCAAAGTCTACGACGGAAAACTTTAGACATCTCTGAGCACCACATAAGTGAGGTTAGGACAGAATTTTGAACTATTTCGTCACCTACGGAATGTAAAGAAAGCATTCGATGCAAAAATTTTGAAATTTATTTTTTTTGGTGTGCACACGTTTTGCCCCATAAGTCATTTAAAAATAAGAGATATCGCAAATCTAAGACTGGTCCTGGAGTCTACTCTCATTCAACTACCACTTGACCTGCCTAACTCAATTTTTTTTTCGGCACCCCCAAAAAATGGCAAGGTGCGCCCCTTCAATTTTCGACCCCTTGTCCAAACTTTAAACGTGAGTCAAGTCTGAACGGCGTAAGCCAGAATCTCCGGCAAAGTGGTCAAAGAAAGGTAATCTTTTGGTGAATTTTTCGGCACTTCGTAAGCTCGAAAATATGGAATAGAACCAGAGATATTTACAGTTTTAGTTTTCAGAAAAGTGCCAAAACAGGCCTTCAGCCGGGCAAGTCCACAAATGACCGTCACCGATTTCCATGACATTTGGCATACTTATAGATTCGAACCCCAGGATCACGAATCCGGTCTCCGTTTCTCGAAATTCCTATTTGTTTTGTGTTTTATGGCGTGTCAAAGTCTACGACGGAAAACTTTAGACATCTCTGAGCACCACATAAGTGAGGTTAGGACAGAATTTTGAACTATTTCGTCACCTACGGAATGTAAAGAAAGCATTCGATGCAAAAATTTTGAAATTTATTTTTTTTGGTGTGCACACGTTTTGCCCCATAAGTCATTTAAAAATAAGAGATATCGCAAATCTAAGACTGGTCCTGGAGTCTACTCTCATTCAACTACCACTTGACCTGCCTAACTCAATTTTTTTTTCGGCACCCCCAAAAAATGGCAAGGTGCGCCCCTTCAATTTTCGACCCCTTGTCCAAACTTTAAACGTGAGTCAAGTCTGAACGGCTAAAGCCAGAATCTCCGGCAAAGTGGTCAAAGAAAGGTAATCTTTTGGTGAATTTTTCGGCACTTCGTAAGCTCGAAAATATGGAATAGAACCAGAGATATTTACAGTTTTAGTTTTCAGAAAAGTGCCAAAACAGGCCTTCAGCCGGGCAAGTCCACAAATGACCGTCACCGATTTCCATGACATTTGGCATACTTATAGATTCGAACCCCAGGATCACGAATCCGGTCTCCGTTTCTCGAAATTCCTATTTGTTTTGTGTTTTATGGCGTGTCAAAGTCTACGACGGAAAACTTTAGACATCTCTGAGCACCACATAAGTGAGGTTAGGACAGAATTTTGAACTATTTCGTCACCTACGGAATGTAAAGAAAGCATTCGACGCAAAAATTTTGAAATTTATTTTTTTTGGTGTGCACACGTTTTGCCCCATAAGTCATTTAAAAATAAGAGATATCGCAAATCTAAGACTGGTCCTGGAGTCTACTCTCATTCAACTACCACTTGACCTGCCTAACTCAATTTTTTTTTCGGCACCCCCAAAAAATGGCAAGGTGCGCCCCTTCAATTTTCGACCCCTTGTCCAAACTTTAAACGTGAGTCAAGTCTGAACGGCTAAAGCCAGAATCTCCGGCAAAGTGGTCAAAGAAAGGTAATCTTTTGGTGAATTTTTCGGCACTTCGTAAGCTCGAAAATATGGAATAGAACCAGAGATATTTACAGTTTTAGTTTTCAGAAAAGTGCCAAAACAGGCCTTCAGCCGGGCAAGTCCACAAATGACCGTCACCGATTTCCATGACATTTGGCATACTTATAGATTCGAACCCCAGGATCACGAATCCGGTCTCCGTTTCTCGAAATTCCTATTTGTTTTGTGTTTTATGGCGTGTCAAAGTCTACGACGGAAAACTTTAGACATCTCTGAGCACCACATAAGTGAGGTTAGGACAGAATTTTGAACTATTTCGTCACCTACGGAATGTAAAGAAAGCATTCGATGCAAAAATTTTGAAATTTATTTTTTTTGGTGTGCACACGTTTTGCCCCATAAGTCATTTAAAAATAAGAGATATCGCAAATCTAAGACTGGTCCTGGAGTCTACTCTCATTCAACTACCACTTGACCTGCCTAACTCAATTTTTTTTTCGGCACCCCCAAAAAATGGCAAGGTGCGCCCCTTCAATTTTCGACCCCTTGTCCAAACTTTAAACGTGAGTCAAGTCTGAACGGCTAAAGCCAGAATCTCCGGCAAAGTGGTCAAAGAAAGGTAATCTTTTGGTGAATTTTTCGGCACTTCGTAAGCTCGAAAATATGGAATAGAACCAGAGATATTTACAGTTTTAGTTTTCAGAAAAGTGCCAAAACAGGCCTTCAGCCGGGCAAGTCCACAAATGACCGTCACCGATTTCCATGACATTTGGCATACTTATAGATTCGAACCCCAGGATCACGAATCCGGTCTCCGTTTCTCGAAATTCCTATTTGTTTTGTGTTTTATGGCGTGTCAAAGTCTACGACGGAAAACTTTAGACATCTCTGAGCACCACATAAGTGAGGTTAGGACAGAATTTTGAACTATTTCGTCACCTACGGAATGTAAAGAAAGCATTCGATGCAAAAATTTTGAAATTTATTTTTTTTGGTGTGCACACGTTTTGCCCCATAAGTCATTTAAAAATAAGAGATATCGCAAATCTAAGACTGGTCCTGGAGTCTACTCTCATTCAACTACCACTTGACCTGCCTAACTCAATTTTTTTTTCGGCACCCCCAAAAAATGGCAAGGTGCGCCCCTTCAATTTTCGACCCCTTGTCCAAACTTTAAACGTGAGTCAAGTCTGAACGGCTAAAGCCAGAATCTCCGGCAAAGTGGTCAAAGAAAGGTAATCTTTTGGTGAATTTTTCGGCACTTCGTAAGCTCGAAAATATGGAATAGAACCAGAGATATTTACAGTTTTAGTTTTCAGAAAAGTGCCAAAACAGGCCTTCAGCCGGGCAAGTCCACAAATGACCGTCACCGATTTCCATGACATTTGGCATACTTATAGATTCGAACCCCAGGATCACGAATCCGGTCTCCGTTTCTCGAAATTCCTATTTGTTTTGTGTTTTATGGCGTGTCAAAGTCTACGACGGAAAACTTTAGACATCTCTGAGCACCACATAAGTGAGGTTAGGACAGAATTTTGAACTATTTCGTCACCTACGGAATGTAAAGAAAGCATTCGATGCAAAAATTTTGAAATTTATTTTTTTTGGTGTGCACACGTTTTGCCCCATAAGTCATTTAAAAATAAGAGATATCGCAAATCTAAGACTGGTCCTGGAGTCTACTCTCATTCAACTACCACTTGACCTGCCTAACTCAATTTTTTTTTCGGCACCCCCAAAAAATGGCAAGGTGCGCCCCTTCAATTTTCGACCCCTTGTCCAAACTTTAAACGTGAGTCAAGTCTGAACGGCTAAAGCCAGAATCTCCGGCAAAGTGGTCAAAGAAAGGTAATCTTTTGGTGAATTTTTCGGCACTTCGTAAGCTCGAAAATATGGAATAGAACCAGAGATATTTACAGTTTTAGTTTTCAGAAAAGTGCCAAAACAGGCCTTCAGCCGGGCAAGTCCACAAATGACCGTCACCGATTTCCATGACATTTGGCATACTTATAGATTCGAACCCCAGGATCACGAATCCCGTCTCCGTTTCTCGAAATTCCTATTTGTTTTGTGTTTTATGGCGTGTCAAAGTCTACGACGGAAAACTTTAGACATCTCTGAGCACCACATAAGTGAGGTTAGGACAGAATTTTGAACTATTTCGTCACCTACGGAATGTAAAGAAAGCATTCGATGCAAAAATTTTGAAATTTATTTTTTTTGGTGTGCACACGTTTTGCCCCATAAGTCATTTAAAAATAAGAGATATCGCAAATCTAAGACTGGTCCTGGAGTCTACTCTCATTCAACTACCACTTGACCTGCCTAACTCAATTTTTTTTTCGGCACCCCCAAAAAATGGCAAGGTGCGCCCCTTCAATTTTCGACCCCTTGTCCAAACTTTAAACGTGAGTCAAGTCTGAACGGCTAAAGCCAGAATCTCCGGCATAGTGGTCAAAGAAAGGTAATCTTTTGGTGAATTTTTCGGCACTTCGTAAGCTCGAAAATATGGAATAGAACCAGAGATATTTACAGTTTTAGTTTTCAGAAAAGTGCCAAAACAGGCCTTCAGCCGGGCAAGTCCACAAATGACCGTCACCGATTTCCATGACATTTGGCATACTTATAGATTCGAACCCCAGGATCACGAATCCGGTCTCCGTTTCTCGAAATTCCTATTTGTTTTGTGTTTTATGGCGTGTCAAAGTCTACGACGGAAAACTTTAGACATCTCTGAGCACCACATAAGTGAGGTTAGGACAGAATTTTGAACTATTTCGTCACCTACGGAATGTAAAGAAAGCATTCGATGCAAAAATTTTGAAATTTATTTTTTTTGGTGTGCACACGTTTTGCCCCATAAGTCATTTAAAAATAAGAGATATCGCAAATCTAAGACTGGTCCTGGAGTCTACTCTCATTCAACTACCACTTGACCTGCCTAACTCAATTTTTTTTTCGGCACCCCCAAAAAATGGCAAGGTGCGCCCCTTCAATTTTCGACCCCTTGTCCAAACTTTAAACGTGAGTCAAGTCTGAACGGCTAAAGCCAGAATCTCCGGCAAAGTGGTCAAAGAAAGGTAATCTTTTGGTGAATTTTTCGGCACTTCGTAAGCTCGAAAATATGGAATAGAACCAGAGATATTTACAGTTTTAGTTTTCAGAAAAGTGCCAAAACAGGCCTTCAGCCGGGCAAGTCCACAAATGACCGTCACCGATTTCCATGACATTTGGCATACTTATAGATTCGAACCCCAGGATCACGAATCCGGTCTCCGTTTCTCGAAATTCCTATTTGTTTTGTGTTTTATGGCGTGTCAAAGTCTACGACGGAAAACTTTAGACATCTCTGAGCACCACATAAGTGAGGTTAGGACAGAATTTTGAACTATTTCGTCACCTACGGAATGTAAAGAAAGCATTCGACGCAAAAATTTTGAAATTTATTTTTTTTGGTGTGCACACGTTTTGCCCCATAAGTCATTTAAAAATAAGAGATATCGCAAATCTAAGACTGGTCCTGGAGTCTACTCTCATTCAACTACCACTTGACCTGCCTAACTCAATTTTTTTTTCGGCACCCCCAAAAAATGGCAAGGTGCGCCCCTTCAATTTTCGACCCCTTGTCCAAACTTTAAACGTGAGTCAAGTCTGAACGGCTAAAGCCAGAATCTCCGGCAAAGTGGTCAAAGAAAGGTAATCTTTTGGTGAATTTTTCGGCACTTCGTAAGCTCGAAAATATGGAATAGAACCAGAGATATTTACAGTTTTAGTTTTCAGAAAAGTGCCAAAACAGGCCTTCAGCCGGGCAAGTCCACAAATGACCGTCACCGATTTCCATGACATTTGGCATACTTATAGATTCGAACCCCAGGATCACGAATCCGGTCTCCGTTTCTCGAAATTCCTATTTGTTTTGTGTTTTATGGCGTGTCAAAGTCTACGACGGAAAACTTTAGACATCTCTGAGCACCACATAAGTGAGGTTAGGACAGAATTTTGAACTATTTCGTCACCTACGGAATGTAAAGAAAGCATTCGATGCAAAAATTTTGAAATTTATTTTTTTTGGTGTGCACACGTTTTGCCCCATAAGTCATTTAAAAATAAGAGATATCGCAAATCTAAGACTGGTCCTGGAGTCTACTCTCATTCAACTACCACTTGACCTGCCTAACTCAATTTTTTTTTCGGCACCCCCAAAAAATGGCAAGGTGCGCCCCTTCAATTTTCGACCCCTTGTCCAAACTTTAAACGTGAGTCAAGTCTGAACGGCTAAAGCCAGAATCTCCGGCAAAGTGGTCAAAGAAAGGTAATCTTTTGGTGAATTTTTCGGCACTTCGTAAGCTCGAAAATATGGAATAGAACCAGAGATATTTACAGTTTTAGTTTTCAGAAAAGTGCCAAAACAGGCCTTCAGCCGGGCAAGTCCACAAATGACCGTCACCGATTTCCATGACATTTGGCATACTTATAGATTCGAACCCCAGGATCACGAATCCGGTCTCCGTTTCTCGAAATTCCTATTTGTTTTGTGTTTTATGGCGTGTCAAAGTCTACGACGGAAAACTTTAGACATCTCTGAGCACCACATAAGTGAGGTTAGGACAGAATTTTGAACTATTTCGTCACCTACGGAATGTAAAGAAAGCATTCGATGCAAAAATTTTGAAATTTATTTTTTTTGGTGTGCACACGTTTTGCCCCATAAGTCATTTAAAAATAAGAGATATCGCAAATCTAAGACTGGTCCTGGAGTCTACTCTCATTCAACTACCACTTGACCTGCCTAACTCAATTTTTTTTTCGGCACCCCCAAAAAATGGCAAGGTGCGCCCCTTCAATTTTCGACCCCTTGTCCAAACTTTAAACGTGAGTCAAGTCTGAACGGCTAAAGCCAGAATCTCCGGCAAAGTGGTCAAAGAAAGGTAATCTTTTGGTGAATTTTTCGGCACTTCGTAAGCTCGAAAATATGGAATAGAACCAGAGATATTTACAGTTTTAGTTTTCAGAAAAGTGCCAAAACAGGCCTTCAGCCGGGCAAGTCCACAAATGACCGTCACCGATTTCCATGACATTTGGCATACTTAGAGATTCGAACCCCAGGATCACGAATCCGGTCTCCGTTTCTCGAAATTCCTATTTGTTTTGTGTTTTATGGCGTGTCAAAGTCTACGACGGAAAACTTTAGACATCTCTGAGCACCACATAAGTGAGGTTAGGACAGAATTTTGAACTATTTCGTCACCTACGGAATGTAAAGAAAGCATTCGATGCAAAAATTTTGAAATTTATTTTTTTTGGTGTGCACACGTTTTGCCCCATAAGTCATTTAAAAATAAGAGATATCGCAAATCTAAGACTGGTCCTGGAGTCTACTCTCATTCAACTACCACTTGACCTGCCTAACTCAATTTTTTTTTCGGCACCCCCAAAAAATGGCAAGGTGCGCCCCTTCAATTTTCGACCCCTTGTCCAAACTTTAAACGTGAGTCAAGTCTGAACGGCTAAAGCCAGAATCTCCGGCAAAGTGGTCAAAGAAAGGTAATCTTTTGGTGAATTTTTCGGCACTTCGTAAGCTCGAAAATATGGAATAGAACCAGAGATATTTACAGTTTTAGTTTTCAGAAAAGTGCCAAAACAGGCCTTCAGCCGGGCAAGTCCACAAATGACCGTCACCGATTTCCATGACATTTGGCATACTTATAGATTCGAACCCCAGGATCACGAATCCGGTCTCCGTTTCTCGAAATTCCTATTTGTTTTGTGTTTTATGGCGTGTCAAAGTCTACGACGGAAAACTTTAGACATCTCTGAGCACCACATAAGTGAGGTTAGGACAGAATTTTGAACTATTTCGTCACCTACGGAATGTAAAGAAAGCATTCGATGCAAAAATTTTGAAATTTATTTTTTTTGGTGTGCACACGTTTTGCCCCATAAGTCATTTAAAAATAAGAGATATCGCAAATCTAAGACTGGTCCTGGAGTCTACTCTCATTCAACTACCACTTGACCTGCCTAACTCAATTTTTTTTTCGGCACCCCCAAAAAATGGCAAGGTGCGCCCCTTCAATTTTCGACCCCTTGTCCAAACTTTAAACGTGAGTCAAGTCTGAACGGCTAAAGCCAGAATCTCCGGCAAAGTGGTCAAAGAAAGGTAATCTTTTGGTGAATTTTTCGGCACTTCGTAAGCTCGAAAATATGGAATAGAACCAGAGATATTTACAGTTTTAGTTTTCAGAAAAGTGCCAAAACAGGCCTTCAGCCGGGCAAGTCCACAAATGACCGTCACCGATTTCCATGACATTTGGCATACTTATAGATTCGAACCCCAGGATCACGAATCCGGTCTCCGTTTCTCGAAATTCCTATTTGTTTTGTGTTTTATGGCGTGTCAAAGTCTACGACGGAAAACTTTAGACATCTCTGAGCACCACATAAGTGAGGTTAGGACAGAATTTTGAACTATTTCGTCACCTACGGAATGTAAAGAAAGCATTCGATGCAAAAATTTTGAAATTTATTTTTTTTGGTGTGCACACGTTTTGCCCCATAAGTCATTTAAAAATAAGAGATATCGCAAATCTAAGACTGGTCCTGGAGTCTACTCTCATTCAACTACCACTTGACCTGCCTAACTCAATTTTTTTTTCGGCACCCCCAAAAAATGGCAAGGTGCGCCCCTTCAATTTTCGACCCCTTGTCCAAACTTTAAACGTGAGTCAAGTCTGAACGGCTAAAGCCAGAATCTCCGGCAAAGTGGTCAAAGAAAGGTAATCTTTTGGTGAATTTTTCGGCACTTCGTAAGCTCGAAAATATGGAATAGAACCAGAGATATTTACAGTTTTAGTTTTCAGAAAAGTGCCAAAACAGGCCTTCAGCCGGGCAAGTCCACAAATGACCGTCACCGATTTCCATGACATTTGGCATACTTATAGATTCGAACCCCAGGATCACGAATCCGGTCTCCGTTTCTCGAAATTCCTATTTGTTTTGTGTTTTATGGCGTGTCAAAGTCTACGACGGAAAACTTTAGACATCTCTGAGCACCACATAAGTGAGGTTAGGACAGAATTTTGAACTATTTCGTCACCTACGGAATGTAAAGAAAGCATTCGATGCAAAAATTTTGAAATTTATTTTTTTTGGTGTGCACACGTTTTGCCCCATAAGTCATTTAAAAATAAGAGATATCGCAAATCTAAGACTGGTCCTGGAGTCTACTCTCATTCAACTACCACTTGACCTGCCTAACTCAATTTTTTTTTCGGCACCCCCAAAAAATGGCAAGGTGCGCCCCTTCAATTTTCGACCCCTTGTCCAAACTTTAAACGTGAGTCAAGTCTGAACGGCTAAAGCCAGAATCTCCGGCAAAGTGGTCAAAGAAAGGTAATCTTTTGGTGAATTTTTCGGCACTTCGTAAGCTCGAAAATATGGAATAGAACCAGAGATATTTACAGTTTTAGTTTTCAGAAAAGTGCCAAAACAGGCCTTCAGCCGGGCAAGTCCACAAATGACCGTCACCGATTTCCATGACATTTGGCATACTTATAGATTCGAACCCCAGGATCACGAATCCGGTCTCCGTTACTCGAAATTCCTATTTGTTTTGTGTTTTATGGCGTGTCAAAGTCTACGACGGAAAACTTTAGACATCTCTGAGCACCACATAAGTGAGGTTAGGACAGAATTTTGAACTATTTCCTCACCTACGGAATGTAAAGAAAGCATTCGATGCAAAAATTTTGAAATTTATTTTTTTTGGTGTGCACACGTTTTGCCCCATAAGTCATTTAAAAATAAGAGATATCGCAAATCTAAGACTGGTCCTGGAGTCTACTCTCATTCAACTACCACTTGACCTGCCTAACTCAATTTTTTTTTCGGCACCCCCAAAAAATGGCAAGGTGCGCCCCTTCAATTTTCGACCCCTTGTCCAAACTTTAAACGTGAGTCAAGTCTGAACGGCTAAAGCCAGAATCTCCGGCAAAGTGGTCAAAGAAAGGTAATCTTTTGGTGAATTTTTCGGCACTTCGTAAGCTCGAAAATATGGAATAGAACCAGAGATATTTACAGTTTTAGTTTTCAGAAAAGTGCCAAAACAGGCCTTCAGCCGGGCAAGTCCACAAATGACCGTCACCGATTTCCATGACATTTGGCATACTTAGAGATTCGAACCCCAGGATCACGAATCCGGTCTCCGTTTCTCGAAATTCCTATTTGTTTTGTGTTTTATGGCGTGTCAAAGTCTACGACGGAAAACTTTAGACATCTCTGAGCACCACATAAGTGAGGTTAGGACAGAATTTTGAACTATTTCGTCACCTACGGAATGTAAAGAAAGCATTCGATGCAAAAATTTTGAAATTTATTTTTTTTGGTGTGCACACGTTTTGCCCCATAAGTCATTTAAAAATAAGAGATATCGCAAATCTAAGACTGGTCCTGGAGTCTACTCTCATTCAACTACCACTTGACCTGCCTAACTCAATTTTTTTTTCGGCACCCCCAAAAAATGGCAAGGTGCGCCCCTTCAATTTTCGACCCCTTGTCCAAACTTTAAACGTGAGTCAAGTCTGAACGGCTAAAGCCAGAATCTCCGGCAAAGTGGTCAAAGAAAGGTAATCTTTTGGTGAATTTTTCGGCACTTCGTAAGCTCGAAAATATGGAATAGAACCAGAGATATTTACAGTTTTAGTTTTCAGAAAAGTGCCAAAACAGGCCTTCAGCCGGGCAAGTCCACAAATGACCGTCACCGATTTCCATGACATTTGGCATACTTATAGATTCGAACCCCAGGATCACGAATCCGGTCTCCGTTACTCGAAATTCCTATTTGTTTTGTGTTTTATGGCGTGTCAAAGTCTACGACGGAAAACTTTAGACATCTCTGAGCACCACATAAGTGAGGTTAGGACAGAATTTTGAACTATTTCCTCACCTACGGAATGTAAAGAAAGCATTCGATGCAAAAATTTTGAAATTTATTTTTTTTGGTGTGCACACGTTTTGCCCCATAAGTCATTTAAAAATAAGAGATATCGCAAATCTAAGACTGGTCCTGGAGTCTACTCTCATTCAACTACCACTTGACCTGCCTAACTCAATTTTTTTTTCGGCACCCCCAAAAAATGGCAAGGTGCGCCCCTTCAATTTTCGACCCCTTGTCCAAACTTTAAACGTGAGTCAAGTCTGAACGGCTAAAGCCAGAATCTCCGGCAAAGTGGTCAAAGAAAGGTAATCTTTTGGTGAATTTTTCGGCACTTCGTAAGCTCGAAAATATGGAATAGAACCAGAGATATTTACAGTTTTAGTTTTCAGAAAAGTGCCAAAACAGGCCTTCAGCCGGGCAAGTCCACAAATGACCGTCACCGATTTCCATGACATTTGGCATACTTATAGATTCGAACCCCAGGATCACGAATCCGGTCTCCGTTACTCGAAATTCCTATTTGTTTTGTGTTTTATGGCGTGTCAAAGTCTACGACGGAAAACTTTAGACATCTCTGAGCACCACATAAGTGAGGTTAGGACAGAATTTTGAACTATTTCCTCACCTACGGAATGTAAAGAAAGCATTCGATGCAAAAATTTTGAAATTTATTTTTTTTGGTGTGCACACGTTTTGCCCCATAAGTCATTTAAAAATAAGAGATATCGCAAATCTAAGACTGGTCCTGGAGTCTACTCTCATTCAACTACCACTTGACCTGCCTAACTCAATTTTTTTTTCGGCACCCCCAAAAAATGGCAAGGTGCGCCCCTTCAATTTTCGACCCCTTGTCCAAACTTTAAACGTGAGTCAAGTCTGAACGGCTAAAGCCAGAATCTCCGGCAAAGTGGTCAAAGAAAGGTAATCTTTTGGTGAATTTTTCGGCACTTCGTAAGCTCGAAAATATGGAATAGAACCAGAGATATTTACAGTTTTAGTTTTCAGAAAAGTGCCAAAACAGGCCTTCAGCCGGGCAAGTCCACAAATGACCGTCACCGATTTCCATGACATTTGGCATACTTAGAGATTCGAACCCCAGGATCACGAATCCGGTCTCCGTTTCTCGAAATTCCTATTTGTTTTGTGTTTTATGGCGTGTCAAAGTCTACGACGGAAAACTTTAGACATCTCTGAGCACCACATAAGTGAGGTTAGGACAGAATTTTGAACTATTTCGTCACCTACGGAATGTAAAGAAAGCATTCGATGCAAAAATTTTGAAATTTATTTTTTTTGGTGTGCACACGTTTTGCCCCATAAGTCATTTAAAAATAAGAGATATCGCAAATCTAAGACTGGTCCTGGAGTCTACTCTCATTCAACTACCACTTGACCTGCCTAACTCAATTTTTTTTTCGGCACCCCCAAAAAATGGCAAGGTGCGCCCCTTCAATTTTCGACCCCTTGTCCAAACTTTAAACGTGAGTCAAGTCTGAACGGCTAAAGCCAGAATCTCCGGCAAAGTGGTCAAAGAAAGGTAATCTTTTGGTGAATTTTTCGGCACTTCGTAAGCTCGAAAATATGGAATAGAACCAGAGATATTTACAGTTTTAGTTTTCAGAAAAGTGCCAAAACAGGCCTTCAGCCGGGCAAGTCCACAAATGACCGTCACCGATTTCCATGACATTTGGCATACTTATAGATTCGAACCCCAGGATCACGAATCCGGTCTCCGTTTCTCGAAATTCCTATTTGTTTTGTGTTTTATGGCGTGTCAAAGTCTACGACGGAAAACTTTAGACATCTCTGAGCACCACATAAGTGAGGTTAGGACAGAATTTTGAACTATTTCGTCACCTACGGAATGTAAAGAAAGCATTCGATGCAAAAATTTTGAAATTTATTTTTTTTGGTGTGCACACGTTTTGCCCCATAAGTCATTTAAAAATAAGAGATATCGCAAATCTAAGACTGGTCCTGGAGTCTACTCTCATTCAACTACCACTTGACCTGCCTAACTCAATTTTTTTTTCGGCACCCCCAAAAAATGGCAAGGTGCGCCCCTTCAATTTTCGACCCCTTGTCCAAACTTTAAACGTGAGTCAAGTCTGAACGGCTAAAGCCAGAATCTCCGGCAAAGTGGTCAAAGAAAGGTAATCTTTTGGTGAATTTTTCGGCACTTCGTAAGCTCGAAAATATGGAATAGAACCAGAGATATTTACAGTTTTAGTTTTCAGAAAAGTGCCAAAACAGGCCTTCAGCCGGGCAAGTCCACAAATGACCGTCACCGATTTCCATGACATTTGGCATACTTATAGATTCGAACCCCAGGATCACGAATCCGGTCTCCGTTTCTCGAAATTCCTATTTGTTTTGTGTTTTATGGCGTGTCAAAGTCTACGACGGAAAACTTTAGACATCTCTGAGCACCACATAAGTGAGGTTAGGACAGAATTTTGAACTATTTCGTCACCTACGGAATGTAAAGAAAGCATTCGATGCAAAAATTTTGAAATTTATTTTTTTTGGTGTGCACACGTTTTGCCCCATAAGTCATTTAAAAATAAGAGATATCGCAAATCTAAGACTGGTCCTGGAGTCTACTCTCATTCAACTACCACTTGACCTGCCTAACTCAATTTTTTTTTCGGCACCCCCAAAAAATGGCAAGGTGCGCCCCTTCAATTTTCGACCCCTTGTCCAAACTTTAAACGTGAGTCAAGTCTGAACGGCTAAAGCCAGAATCTCCGGCAAAGTGGTCAAAGAAAGGTAATCTTTTGGTGAATTTTTCGGCACTTCGTAAGCTCGAAAATATGGAATAGAACCAGAGATATTTACAGTTTTAGTTTTCAGAAAAGTGCCAAAACAGGCCTTCAGCCGGGCAAGTCCACAAATGACCGTCACCGATTTCCATGACATTTGGCATACTTATAGATTCGAACCCCAGGATCACGAATCCGGTCTCCGTTTCTCGAAATTCCTATTTGTTTTGTGTTTTATGGCGTGTCAAAGTCTACGACGGAAAACTTTAGACATCTCTGAGCACCACATAAGTGAGGTTAGGACAGAATTTTGAACTATTTCGTCACCTACGGAATGTAAAGAAAGCATTCGATGCAAAAATTTTGAAATTTATTTTTTTTGGTGTGCACACGTTTTGCCCCATAAGTCATTTAAAAATAAGAGATATCGCAAATCTAAGACTGGTCCTGGAGTCTACTCTCATTCAACTACCACTTGACCTGCCTAACTCAATTTTTTTTTCGGCACCCCCAAAAAATGGCAAGGTGCGCCCCTTCAATTTTCGACCCCTTGTCCAAACTTTAAACGTGAGTCAAGTCTGAACGGCTAAAGCCAGAATCTCCGGCAAAGTGGTCAAAGAAAGGTAATCTTTTGGTGAATTTTTCGGCACTTCGTAAGCTCGAAAATATGGAATAGAACCAGAGATATTTACAGTTTTAGTTTTCAGAAAAGTGCCAAAACAGGCCTTCAGCCGGGCAAGTCCACAAATGACCGTCACCGATTTCCATGACATTTGGCATACTTATAGATTCGAACCCCAGGATCACGAATCCGGTCTCCGTTTCTCGAAATTCCTATTTGTTTTGTGTTTTATGGCGTGTCAAAGTCTACGACGGAAAACTTTAGACATCTCTGAGCACCACATAAGTGAGGTTAGGACAGAATTTTGAACTATTTCGTCACCTACGGAATGTAAAGAAAGCATTCGATGCAAAAATTTTGAAATTTATTTTTTTTGGTGTGCACACGTTTTGCCCCATAAGTCATTTAAAAATAAGAGATATCGCAAATCTAAGACTGGTCCTGGAGTCTACTCTCATTCAACTACCACTTGACCTGCCTAACTCAATTTTTTTTTCGGCACCCCCAAAAAATGGCAAGGTGCGCCCCTTCAATTTTCGACCCCTTGTCCAAACTTTAAACGTGAGTCAAGTCTGAACGGCTAAAGCCAGAATCTCCGGCAAAGTGGTCAAAGAAAGGTAATCTTTTGGTGAATTTTTCGGCACTTCGTAAGCTCGAAAATATGGAATAGAACCAGAGATATTTACAGTTTTAGTTTTCAGAAAAGTGCCAAAACAGGCCTTCAGCCGGGCAAGTCCACAAATGACCGTCACCGATTTCCATGACATTTGGCATACTTATAGATTCGAACCCCAGGATCACGAATCCGGTCTCCGTTTCTCGAAATTCCTATTTGTTTTGTGTTTTATGGCGTGTCAAAGTCTACGACGGAAAACTTTAGACATCTCTGAGCACCACATAAGTGAGGTTAGGACAGAATTTTGAACTATTTCGTCACCTACGGAATGTAAAGAAAGCATTCGATGCAAAAATTTTGAAATTTATTTTTTTTGGTGTGCACACGTTTTGCCCCATAAGTCATTTAAAAATAAGAGATATCGCAAATCTAAGACTGGTCCTGGAGTCTACTCTCATTCAACTACCACTTGACCTGCCTAACTCAATTTTTTTTTCGGCACCCCCAAAAAATGGCAAGGTGCGCCCCTTCAATTTTCGACCCCTTGTCCAAACTTTAAACGTGAGTCAAGTCTGAACGGCTAAAGCCAGAATCTCCGGCAAAGTGGTCAAAGAAAGGTAATCTTTTGGTGAATTTTTCGGCACTTCGTAAGCTCGAAAATATGGAATAGAACCAGAGATATTTACAGTTTTAGTTTTCAGAAAAGTGCCAAAACAGGCCTTCAGCCGGGCAAGTCCACAAATGACCGTCACCGATTTCCATGACATTTGGCATACTTATAGATTCGAACCCCAGGATCACGAATCCGGTCTCCGTTACTCGAAATTCCTATTTGTTTTGTGTTTTATGGCGTGTCAAAGTCTACGACGGAAAACTTTAGACATCTCTGAGCACCACATAAGTGAGGTTAGGACAGAATTTTGAACTATTTCCTCACCTACGGAATGTAAAGAAAGCATTCGATGCAAAAATTTTGAAATTTATTTTTTTTGGTGTGCACACGTTTTGCCCCATAAGTCATTTAAAAATAAGAGATATCGCAAATCTAAGACTGGTCCTGGAGTCTACTCTCATTCAACTACCACTTGACCTGCCTAACTCAATTTTTTTTTCGGCACCCCCAAAAAATGGCAAGGTGCGCCCCTTCAATTTTCGACCCCTTGTCCAAACTTTAAACGTGAGTCAAGTCTGAACGGCTAAAGCCAGAATCTCCGGCAAAGTGGTCAAAGAAAGGTAATCTTTTGGTGAATTTTTCGGCACTTCGTAAGCTCGAAAATATGGAATAGAACCAGAGATATTTACAGTTTTAGTTTTCAGAAAAGTGCCAAAACAGGCCTTCAGCCGGGCAAGTCCACAAATGACCGTCACCGATTTCCATGACATTTGGCATACTTATAGATTCGAACCCCAGGATCACGAATCCGGTCTCCGTTACTCGAAATTCCTATTTGTTTTGTGTTTTATGGCGTGTCAAAGTCTACGACGGAAAACTTTAGACATCTCTGAGCACCACATAAGTGAGGTTAGGACAGAATTTTGAACTATTTCCTCACCTACGGAATGTAAAGAAAGCATTCGATGCAAAAATTTTGAAATTTATTTTTTTTGGTGTGCACACGTTTTGCCCCATAAGTCATTTAAAAATAAGAGATATCGCAAATCTAAGACTGGTCCTGGAGTCTACTCTCATTCAACTACCACTTGACCTGCCTAACTCAATTTTTTTTTCGGCACCCCCAAAAAATGGCAAGGTGCGCCCCTTCAATTTTCGACCCCTTGTCCAAACTTTAAACGTGAGTCAAGTCTGAACGGCTAAAGCCAGAATCTCCGGCAAAGTGGTCAAAGAAAGGTAATCTTTTGGTGAATTTTTCGGCACTTCGTAAGCTCGAAAATATGGAATAGAACCAGAGATATTTACAGTTTTAGTTTTCAGAAAAGTGCCAAAACAGGCCTTCAGCCGGGCAAGTCCACAAATGACCGTCACCGATTTCCATGACATTTGGCATACTTATAGATTCGAACCCCAGGATCACGAATCCGGTCTCCGTTTCTCGAAATTCCTATTTGTTTTGTGTTTTATGGCGTGTCAAAGTCTACGACGGAAAACTTTAGACATCTCTGAGCACCACATAAGTGAGGTTAGGACAGAATTTTGAACTATTTCGTCACCTACGGAATGTAAAGAAAGCATTCGATGCAAAAATTTTGAAATTTATTTTTTTTGGTGTGCACACGTTTTGCCCCATAAGTCATTTAAAAATAAGAGATATCGCAAATCTAAGACTGGTCCTGGAGTCTACTCTCATTCAACTACCACTTGACCTGCCTAACTCAATTTTTTTTTCGGCACCCCCAAAAAATGGCAAGGTGCGCCCCTTCAATTTTCGACCCCTTGTCCAAACTTTAAACGTGAGTCAAGTCTGAACGGCTAAAGCCAGAATCTCCGGCAAAGTGGTCAAAGAAAGGTAATCTTTTGGTGAATTTTTCGGCACTTCGTAAGCTCGAAAATATGGAATAGAACCAGAGATATTTACAGTTTTAGTTTTCAGAAAAGTGCCAAAACAGGCCTTCAGCCGGGCAAGTCCACAAATGACCGTCACCGATTTCCATGACATTTGGCATACTTATAGATTCGAACCCCAGGATCACGAATCCGGTCTCCGTTTCTCGAAATTCCTATTTGTTTTGTGTTTTATGGCGTGTCAAAGTCTACGACGGAAAACTTTAGACATCTCTGAGCACCACATAAGTGAGGTTAGGACAGAATTTTGAACTATTTCGTCACCTACGGAATGTAAAGAAAGCATTCGATGCAAAAATTTTGAAATTTATTTTTTTTGGTGTGCACACGTTTTGCCCCATAAGTCATTTAAAAATAAGAGATATCGCAAATCTAAGACTGGTCCTGGAGTCTACTCTCATTCAACTACCACTTGACCTGCCTAACTCAATTTTTTTTTCGGCACCCCCAAAAAATGGCAAGGTGCGCCCCTTCAATTTTCGACCCCTTGTCCAAACTTTAAACGTGAGTCAAGTCTGAACGGCTAAAGCCAGAATCTCCGGCAAAGTGGTCAAAGAAAGGTAATCTTTTGGTGAATTTTTCGGCACTTCGTAAGCTCGAAAATATGGAATAGAACCAGAGATATTTACAGTTTTAGTTTTCAGAAAAGTGCCAAAACAGGCCTTCAGCCGGGCAAGTCCACAAATGACCGTCACCGATTTCCATGACATTTGGCATACTTATAGATTCGAACCCCAGGATCACGAATCCGGTCTCCGTTTCTCGAAATTCCTATTTGTTTTGTGTTTTATGGCGTGTCAAAGTCTACGACGGAAAACTTTAGACATCTCTGAGCACCACATAAGTGAGGTTAGGACAGAATTTTGAACTATTTCGTCACCTACGGAATGTAAAGAAAGCATTCGATGCAAAAATTTTGAAATTTATTTTTTTTGGTGTGCACACGTTTTGCCCCATAAGTCATTTAAAAATAAGAGATATCGCAAATCTAAGACTGGTCCTGGAGTCTACTCTCATTCAACTACCACTTGACCTGCCTAACTCAATTTTTTTTTCGGCACCCCCAAAAAATGGCAAGGTGCGCCCCTTCAATTTTCGACCCCTTGTCCAAACTTTAAACGTGAGTCAAGTCTGAACGGCTAAAGCCAGAATCTCCGGCAAAGTGGTCAAAGAAAGGTAATCTTTTGGTGAATTTTTCGGCACTTCGTAAGCTCGAAAATATGGAATAGAACCAGAGATATTTACAGTTTTAGTTTTCAGAAAAGTGCCAAAACAGGCCTTCAGCCGGGCAAGTCCACAAATGACCGTCACCGATTTCCATGACATTTGGCATACTTATAGATTCGAACCCCAGGATCACGAATCCGGTCTCCGTTTCTCGAAATTCCTATTTGTTTTGTGTTTTATGGCGTGTCAAAGTCTACGACGGAAAACTTTAGACATCTCTGAGCACCACATAAGTGAGGTTAGGACAGAATTTTGAACTATTTCGTCACCTACGGAATGTAAAGAAAGCATTCGATGCAAAAATTTTGAAATTTATTTTTTTTGGTGTGCACACGTTTTGCCCCATAAGTCATTTAAAAATAAGAGATATCGCAAATCTAAGACTGGTCCTGGAGTCTACTCTCATTCAACTACCACTTGACCTGCCTAACTCAATTTTTTTTTCGGCACCCCCAAAAAATGGCAAGGTGCGCCCCTTCAATTTTCGACCCCTTGTCCAAACTTTAAACGTGAGTCAAGTCTGAACGGCTAAAGCCAGAATCTCCGGCAAAGTGGTCAAAGAAAGGTAATCTTTTGGTGAATTTTTCGGCACTTCGTAAGCTCGAAAATATGGAATAGAACCAGAGATATTTACAGTTTTAGTTTTCAGAAAAGTGCCAAAACAGGCCTTCAGCCGGGCAAGTCCACAAATGACCGTCACCGATTTCCATGACATTTGGCATACTTATAGATTCGAACCCCAGGATCACGAATCCGGTCTCCGTTACTCGAAATTCCTATTTGTTTTGTGTTTTATGGCGTGTCAAAGTCTACGACGGAAAACTTTAGACATCTCTGAGCACCACATAAGTGAGGTTAGGACAGAATTTTGAACTATTTCCTCACCTACGGAATGTAAAGAAAGCATTCGATGCAAAAATTTTGAAATTTATTTTTTTTGGTGTGCACACGTTTTGCCCCATAAGTCATTTAAAAATAAGAGATATCGCAAATCTAAGACTGGTCCTGGAGTCTACTCTCATTCAACTACCACTTGACCTGCCTAACTCAATTTTTTTTTCGGCACCCCCAAAAAATGGCAAGGTGCGCCCCTTCAATTTTCGACCCCTTGTCCAAACTTTAAACGTGAGTCAAGTCTGAACGGCTAAAGCCAGAATCTCCGGCAAAGTGGTCAAAGAAAGGTAATCTTTTGGTGAATTTTTCGGCACTTCGTAAGCTCGAAAATATGGAATAGAACCAGAGATATTTACAGTTTTAGTTTTCAGAAAAGTGCCAAAACAGGCCTTCAGCCGGGCAAGTCCACAAATGACCGTCACCGATTTCCATGACATTTGGCATACTTATAGATTCGAACCCCAGGATCACGAATCCGGTCTCCGTTACTCGAAATTCCTATTTGTTTTGTGTTTTATGGCGTGTCAAAGTCTACGACGGAAAACTTTAGACATCTCTGAGCACCACATAAGTGAGGTTAGGACAGAATTTTGAACTATTTCCTCACCTACGGAATGTAAAGAAAGCATTCGATGCAAAAATTTTGAAATTTATTTTTTTTGGTGTGCACACGTTTTGCCCCATAAGTCATTTAAAAATAAGAGATATCGCAAATCTAAGACTGGTCCTGGAGTCTACTCTCATTCAACTACCACTTGACCTGCCTAACTCAATTTTTTTTCGGCACCCCCAAAAAATGGCAAGGTGCGCCCCTTCAATTTTCGACCCCTTGTCCAAACTTTAAACGTGAGTCAAGTCTGAACGGCTAAAGCCAGAATCTCCGGCAAAGTGGTCAAAGAAAGGTAATCTTTTGGTGAATTTTTCGGCACTTCGTAAGCTCGAAAATATGGAATAGAACCAGAGATATTTACAGTTTTAGTTTTCAGAAAAGTGCCAAAACAGGCCTTCAGCCGGGCAAGTCCACAAATGACCGTCACCGATTTCCATGACATTTGGCATACTTATAGATTCGAACCCCAGGATCACGAATCCGGTCTCCGTTTCTCGAAATTCCTATTTGTTTTGTGTTTTATGGCGTGTCAAAGTCTACGACGGAAAACTTTAGACATCTCTGAGCACCACATAAGTGAGGTTAGGACAGAATTTTGAACTATTTCGTCACCTACGGAATGTAAAGAAAGCATTCGATGCAAAAATTTTGAAATTTATTTTTTTTGGTGTGCACACGTTTTGCCCCATAAGTCATTTAAAAATAAGAGATATCGCAAATCTAAGACTGGTCCTGGAGTCTACTCTCATTCAACTACCACTTGACCTGCCTAACTCAATTTTTTTTTCGGCACCCCCAAAAAATGGCAAGGTGCGCCCCTTCAATTTTCGACCCCTTGTCCAAACTTTAAACGTGAGTCAAGTCTGAACGGCTAAAGCCAGAATCTCCGGCAAAGTGGTCAAAGAAAGGTAATCTTTTGGTGAATTTTTCGGCACTTCGTAAGCTCGAAAATATGGAATAGAACCAGAGATATTTACAGTTTTAGTTTTCAGAAAAGTGCCAAAACAGGCCTTCAGCCGGGCAAGTCCACAAATGACCGTCACCGATTTCCATGACATTTGGCATACTTATAGATTCGAACCCCAGGATCACGAATCCGGTCTCCGTTTCTCGAAATTCCTATTTGTTTTGTGTTTTATGGCGTGTCAAAGTCTACGACGGAAAACTTTAGACATCTCTGAGCACCACATAAGTGAGGTTAGGACAGAATTTTGAACTATTTCGTCACCTACGGAATGTAAAGAAAGCATTCGATGCAAAAATTTTGAAATTTATTTTTTTTGGTGTGCACACGTTTTGCCCCATAAGTCATTTAAAAATAAGAGATATCGCAAATCTAAGACTGGTCCTGGAGTCTACTCTCATTCAACTACCACTTGACCTGCCTAACTCAATTTTTTTTTCGGCACCCCCAAAAAATGGCAAGGTGCGCCCCTTCAATTTTCGACCCCTTGTCCAAACTTTAAACGTGAGTCAAGTCTGAACGGCTAAAGCCAGAATCTCCGGCAAAGTGGTCAAAGAAAGGTAATCTTTTGGTGAATTTTTCGGCACTTCGTAAGCTCGAAAATATGGAATAGAACCAGAGATATTTACAGTTTTAGTTTCAGAAAAGTGCCAAAACAGGCCTTCAGCCGGCAAGTCCACAAATGACCGTCACCGATTTCCATGACATTTGGCATACTTATAGATTCGAACCCCAGGATCACGAATCCGGTCTCCGTTTCTCGAAATTCCTATTTGTTTTGTGTTTTATGGCGTGTCAAAGTCTACGACGGAAAACTTTAGACATCTCTGAGCACCACATAAGTGAGGTTAGGACAGAATTTTGAACTATTTCGTCACCTACGGAATGTAAAGAAAGCATTCGATGCAAAAATTTTGAAATTTATTTTTTTTGGTGTGCACACGTTTTGCCCCATAAGTCATTTAAAAATAAGAGATATCGCAAATCTAAGACTGGTCCTGGAGTCTACTCTCATTCAACTACCACTTGACCTGCCTAACTCAATTTTTTTTTCGGCACCCCCAAAAAATGGCAAGGTGCGCCCCTTCAATTTTCGACCCCTTGTCCAAACTTTAAACGTGAGTCAAGTCTGAACGGCTAAAGCCAGAATCTCCGGCAAAGTGGTCAAAGAAAGGTAATCTTTTGGTGAATTTTTCGGCACTTCGTAAGCTCGAAAATATGGAATAGAACCAGAGATATTTACAGTTTTAGTTTTCAGAAAAGTGCAAAACAGGCCTTCAGCCGGGCAAGTCCACAAATGACCGTCACCGATTTCCATGACATTTGGCATACTTATAGATTCGAACCCCAGGATCACGAATCCGGTCTCCGTTACTCGAAATTCCTATTTGTTTTGTGTTTTATGGCGTGTCAAAGTCTACGACGGAAAACTTTAGACATCTCTGAGCACCACATAAGTGAGGTTAGGACAGAATTTTGAACTATTTCCTCACCTACGGAATGTAAAGAAAGCATTCGATGCAAAAATTTTGAAATTTATTTTTTTTGGTGTGCACACGTTTTGCCCCATAAGTCATTTAAAAATAAGAGATATCGCAAATCTAAGACTGGTCCTGGAGTCTACTCTCATTCAACTACCACTTGACCTGCCTAACTCAATTTTTTTTTTCGGCACCCCCAAAAAATGGCAAGGTGCGCCCCTTCAATTTTCGACCCCTTGTCCAAACTTTAAACGTGAGTCAAGTCTGAACGGCTAAAGCCAGAATCTCCGGCAAAGTGGTCAAAGAAAGGTAA
Source organism: Tenodera sinensis (assembly GCA_030765045.1). Taxonomy (NCBI): domain Eukaryota; kingdom Metazoa; phylum Arthropoda; class Insecta; order Mantodea; family Mantidae; genus Tenodera; species Tenodera sinensis. Next base: position 563,698 of record JAUKNM010000104.1, read on the forward strand.
TCTTTTGGTGAATTTTTCGGCACTTCGTAAGCTCGAAAATATGGAATAGAACCAGAGATATTTACAGTTTTAGTTTTCAGAAAAGTGCCAAAACAGGCCTTCAGCCGGGCAAGTCCACAAATGACCGTCACCGATTTCCATGACATTTGGCATACTTATAGATTCGAACCCCAGGATCACGAATCCGGTCTCCGTTACTCGAAATTCCTATTTGTTTTGTGTTTTATGGCGTGTCAAAGTCTACGACGGAAAACTTTAGACATCTCTGAGCACCACATAAGTGAGGTTAGGACAGAATTTTGAACTATTTCCTCACCTACGGAATGTAAAGAAAGCATTCGATGCAAAAATTTTGAAATTTATTTTTTTTGGTGTGCACACGTTTTGCCCCATAAGTCATTTAAAAATAAGAGATATCGCAAATCTAAGACTGGTCCTGGAGTCTACTCTCATTCAACTACCACTTGACCTGCCTAACTCAATTTTTTTTTCGGCACCCCCAAAAAATGGCAAGGTGCGCCCCTTCAATTTTCGACCCCTTGTCCAAACTTTAAACGTGAGTCAAGTCTGAACGGCTAAAGCCAGAATCTCCGGCAAAGTGGTCAAAGAAAGGTAATCTTTTGGTGAATTTTTCGGCACTTCGTAAGCTCGAAATATGGAATAGAACCAGAGATATTTACAGTTTTAGTTTTCAGAAAAGTGCCAAAACAGGCCTTCAGCCGGGCAAGTCCACAAATGACCGTCACCGATTTCCATGACATTTGGCATACTTAGAGATTCGAACCCCAGGATCACGAATCCGGTCTCCGTTTCTCGAAATTCCTATTTGTTTTGTGTTTTATGGCGTGTCAAAGTCTACGACGGAAAACTTTAGACATCTCTGAGCACCACATAAGTGAGGTTAGGACAGAATTTTGAACTATTTCGTCACCTACGGAATGTAAAGAAAGCATTCGATGCAAAAATTTTGAAATTTATTTTTTTTGGTGTGCACACGTTTTGCCCCATAAGTCATTTAAAAATAAGAGATATCGCAAATCTAAGACTGGTCCTGGAGTCTACTCTCATTCAACTACCACTTGACCTGCCTAACTCAATTTTTTTTTCGGCACCCCCAAAAAATGGCAAGGTGCGCCCCTTCAATTTTCGACCCCTTGTCCAAACTTTAAACGTGAGTCAAGTCTGAACGGCTAAAGCCAGAATCTCCGGCAAAGTGGTCAAAGAAAGGTAATCTTTTGGTGAATTTTTCGGCACTTCGTAAGCTCGAAAATATGGAATAGAACCAGAGATATTTACAGTTTTAGTTTTCAGAAAAGTGCCAAAACAGGCCTTCAGCCGGGCAAGTCCACAAATGACCGTCACCGATTTCCATGACATTTGGCATACTTATAGATTCGAACCCCAGGATCACGAATCCGGTCTCCGTTACTCGAAATTCCTATTTGTTTGTGTTTTATGGCGTTGTCAAAGTCTACGACGGAAAACTTTAGACATCTCTGAGCACCACATAAGTGAGGTTAGGACAGAATTTTGAACTATTTCGTCACCTACGGAATGTAAAGAAAGCATTCGATGCAAAAATTTTGAAATTTATTTTTTTTGGTGTGCACACGTTTTG